>CM062813.1:453620284-453992784 GCA_031772625.1 Pinus tabuliformis
ATATTTTTATCTTTTTTTTCAATGTTGAATAAGGAAATATATCCATAAGGATGGAGGATATTTCTCTTTCACTATCTTGGGAAACTTTTCTTCATATTTGAAATCAGTGAATGCTAGCTTGATGGGTTAGGATTCAATACAGATAAGATATTCAGACTCAAACAACATAGTCCTTGACACATTAGGGAATATCCTTAAAATTGTTGGAGATTCTTCTTTCTTCTCATGGTTGTGCTCAGTCCCCACATATTTTTCTTTGGTCACAAATTTTGAATACCCTTGAGTTTATGGAAAATAATATTTCGTGCTATGCTCTCAATGTTCCTTTCTAACCTTGCTTTTACTAAATCACTCAGTGATAGTAGGCCCCAAGTGTTGGGTGTTATGTTCTCGACATTTCCTCAACAATTTAATTTTATGGCTTTTCCTATGAACATTGAAGTCAAGTTCGTCATTTCTATGCATGGACTTGTAAAAAAAATGACATATTTATCTAGGCTCACTATGGTATTAACAACAAAAAATATGAAACTTATTATGATTATGGAGGTTATCCCACACCATTCGGTTTTATAATTTCCTCCACAATTAAAGCTTTAATTAACCCATTATATAATATACTATGCACTATATTTTTAGGGCTTAGTTGAGTATTATTGGCCATTTTTCTAAGATTCTTTCAGATATGGAAAGGAAAATTGACCTTTTCATCTACTTGAAAATGTAATAACAGGAGCACATGATTCAATAATCTAGTCCCATATGTGAGTATGAGCTATTTTCAAGGATCTTAATTTTAGGTTGTTCCCTTGATTTCCCTTCTTTTAATTTTCTTCTAATTTAAAATTTAATTTTCTTTTGAGTTTTTACATAGTATTATAAATACATCAAGTATTATAAACACGAACCATAGACATATTCTTCAACAACACACACATTGCATGTTTTGTTTTAAATAAATTGTGAGACTATAGGGGCAATCTAGAAGTACATGTTGGCATTATGACAGAGGTTTGGCACTATGACACAGGTGTTGTCCTTGATGGCAACTCACTCAGATGGAAAATCACAGTTCAGGCTCTCAGAATGAAAGAAAAAAAGACATATGCAGTTTCCTCTTAACCAAGCCGCGTATACACGCAGGATCATTGATCAAAAGGCGTGTATGCATATACACGCACTTTAATGCATAGAAAAGCACGTACATGAGGGAAAACTCATGTTTAGTCCATGGTATTTGGTCCTTGGTATTTGGAAGTATGGTTGTGGACCATGGTATTGCATTCAAAGTGTTGAACCCAGGTATTGGGTCCCATGTATTGGTTCTAAGTGGTTTTGGACCGTGGTATTGAGTAAGGCCTAAGACTATAAAAGGGGGAGGAGATCATTAGGCACATGCATTCACTCAAGGATTGGATATCTTATGAAGAGCAAGATTTAGAATTGGGTTATGGTGCATAGCTGGATCTGAACCAAGGAGGAACCTTAACGCTAGAAGAAGGATAAGTTCTATTGATGGGTCAACATATTAAGGCTTGAATAGTAGTATCTTTGTATGATTCTGATTTGTTATATTTGGCGCATGACTTGATCTATAAATCTGATAATCTGGGTATAATTGATGTCTGAATACTTGAAAAGGGTAAATTATCTTTTATAGATCTGTACACAGGTTCGGCACAGAAGAGGCACGTACACACGTTGGTTCAGTAAGTCAAAACAGCGTATACACAGGTTGGCATTAATACATCAGCGTATGCACGCAAGTTCTAAATATTGAAGTAGCGTACAACTCATGAAATATGTTTTAGCTGCTTCTATTTATTGTTGCAGTAGTCTAGGTTTAGGATTTGTTTCTAGTTACTGTTAAGCTATTATGGTTACAACACTCAAAGAAGTAATTGTTTGATTCAGTGTTTGATTGGAGCTAAGCAAATTGATAGATGCAGATATATTTATGATTGACTATTGTTATTGATGGATCCAGTCTGAAAATTTATGAAACGTGGTCCCTGGAAGCAAAGAGAAGGTTGTAGCCTTCTGTAGGTCAGCACCTACATACTAGTACCTCAGCTAGTACAAGAGCTAAGGGGGTTGCAACTCCCTTCCAGGAGAAGCTGGAGAATGAAAGAAGGTTGCAGCCTTCCGTAGGTAGCAGCCTGTGTACTCGTATAAGACTGCACCAGTATAGAAACATTGTAAAAAGAAGTTTCTAATTAAAGGAATATAGAGACGAATTGCAGCAGGTGGTTTTCACCCACATTGGGTTTCCACCTTATATCTTGTGTTCTTATGTGTGACTGCCTGTTCTGTTTACTATTCCTGGTTATTGTTTATATGGTTTGATGCACAGATTAATGATCAACATGTGAAGAATAATTTAAATTACAAGTCTGCTGGTTATACGCTAGTTTCCTTAACTGCAGTTGCGTACATACACAATTTTTACTAACAAAAGTAGCGTATACAAATCTAATTGTAAAATGAAAAATAATTGACCTGATAATACTGATTCACCACCCCTCTAGTATTATTTCCAACAATTGGTATCAGAGCAAGTCCTTCAGAAGAAGCTTGATTGCTTGAAGGAAGATCTATCATCATGAGCAATTACGAAAAGGAGGCATCTATCAGGCCACCAATCTTTGATGGAAGCAACTTCGTCTATTGGAAGGTAAGAACCACAGCCTATCTTCAATCTCTTGGTACAGAGTTTGGGATATGGAAACAGGATACACATTTCCATTAGCAACTCCTATAGATACGGCTTGTAAGAAGCAGTATGAAACAAATGCAAAGGTTTTCAATATTCTATTAGGGAGTTTATCTCAATTAGAATTCGTCAAGGTTATGCAGCTCAAAACCGCAAAACAAATATGGAACAAGATCGTTCTGAGGTATGAAGGAGACAATTAGGTAAAACGTGCAAAACTACAAACTCTCAGAATTCAATATGAAAATCTCAGAATGCACAATGATGAAAGTGTGGCTAATTATTTCTTACGTATAGATGAGATTGTTAATTATATGAAAAACTTGGGTGAAGAGATAAAAGAAGTTACTTTGGTTGAAAAGGTTCTAATATCTTTGTCTTCTAAGTTTGAATCAAAAGTTTCTGCCATAGAAGAAAAACAGAATCTACAATGCATTACCATGTCACAGCTGCACGGAATCCTAACTATTTTCGAAATGAGAAAAGGGGGACCATCAAACATGACAGAATCTGCATTCAAAGCCTCAGGAAAAGGAGAATACAATGAGTCAGGACATATGTCAGAAGGAGAGGAAGAATCAAACTTGTCAAGAACCTTCAACGGGGTTCTGGAAGATTCAAAGGTAAGCTACCTTTTAAATTCTTTACTTGTGGAAGAGTCATTCACTATGCAACCAAATCTCCTCATAAAGATAAGCTTTACAAAGGTAAGGAACCAGTTAGATGGAACAAAAAACAGAATGTATGTAAGAAGAGCTATTATACACATGAAGACAATGATGGATTTTCAAATAGTGATGAAGATGAACAATGTAATGATTATAGACTTTTGATGGCTTTTGAAGATGATGATTTCTTGGATGCTGTAGATGAAGAAGGTCTTTATGAAGAAATTTCTAAACTCAAAATTTGTTTAGAAGAAAAGAATATGATTATAAATACTTTGACATTCCAACTTGCTGAAAGAGAAAAACACAGTGAAAAGTTAGAATGTGAATTTGTGGGACTTAGAAAAGATAATGAGAAAACAAAAGCTCTTAATCTTAAATTTGCTAAAGGATATAAAACTCTAGATGAGATTATAAAAGTGTATTGTTCTCCTCTAATCAAGACAGGTCTTGGATATATTGATGAAACATATCAAGCACAGAAGCCTTCCACCTCCAATAGTTATCTTGATGTAGCAAGGAGAAGTGATCAAGTTGAAAATCAATAGCAAAGGCATAATGCAGGTCACTGAGTAAATCAGGGACAAATTACTTCAAGGATGAACAAAGATCACCAAGTAAATCGGGGGAAATCTACTTCAAGAATGAACAGAAGCTACAACCAACCGTAGGTAAATCATTCTCAATTTGCCTCAAGAATGAATGCCAATGGAAACTACAATCATTTGGTCAATAGGTTTGATAATCGCAGGAATTTCTTCAATGGCCAATGTTTCTCTTGTCATAAATTTGGACACAAAGTTGCTCAATGTGTTGCCTACAACACCATCATGACTAGAGAAGCACAAAAACAAAGGAGTATGATTGGGATCATGAAAAGGACCTACAATAACGTTTTTGCTCTTGAAAATGAAATAGAATGTTCTATTTGTAACAACTTCGATCATGAAGATTCTGAATGCAAGAGTAGGTTTCAGCAAACAACTCAGAAGGAGCAAGCTTCATTGAGTCCCAAAACATGGAGAAAGTAAGAAGCGCTACCAGAAAGATATGGTATAGCCTTATATGCGGAAGGGCAGGAAAACTAGTGGTACATCAACAGTGGATGCTCAAAACATATGACAGGTGCTAAAGAAAAACTTCAGTCATATAGTGCCTTGGAAAAGGAAAGGAAGGTCTCATTTGGAAATGACACACCTGCCCTCATAAAAGGTAAAGGTTATGTTCTTTTGAAAGGAAACGTCAAAGCTACAAATGTTATGTATGTTGATGGATTAAAGCATAATCTATTGAGTGTCAGTCAAATGTGTGATCAAGGAAATGAGGTAATATTTCGATCAAATGGATGTATTGTTCGTGAGCTTGATACAGGAGAAATAGTGATCAAAGGCATAAGAACTCCAAATAATTTATACATACTCAAGGGAGGACAACAATAATACTATCTAAGCAAGAATGATGAACACTAGCTATGGCACAGAAGATTGGGGCATCTAAGCTTCTCTCAAATCAGGAAAGCATGCAAATATCAGGCGATTCATGATCTCCCTGACATCAGAATTCCAGACAATACAATATGAAAATCATGTCATTTTGGTAAGCAAACCAAAACTAATTTCCATGAGAAGGAAGGATCAGCTAGTAGGCCACTTGAACTTGTCCATACTGATGTATGTGGTCCATCTAGGAAAAGGTCACCTCGAGGAGAAGAATACTTCATATTTTTCATTGACGACTTTTCCAGGATGTGTTGGATAGGACCTCTAAAGCATAAAGATGAAGATTTCGAAAAGTTCAAAGAATTCAAAGCCTTGTTTGAAAACGGATCAGATCGCAGAATCAAATGCCTCAGGTCTGATCGAGGAGGGAATTTACCTCGGATGAATTTTTCGATTTCTGTGAAGAACATGGAATAAGAAGAGAATTTTCTACTGCAAGGAATCCTCAACAAAATGGAGTAGTGGAAAGGATGAATAGAATGGTTCAACAAATGGCTCATGCTATGCTTGATGAGTCTGGAACTCCCGCAACCTTCTGGGGTGAAGCTGCATTTGATGCCATTATTATTCTCAACAAAACAAACATCCGGGTGAACAGCACTCAAACTCCTCATGAACTTTGGTATGGTAAAACTCCTATGGTAAAATACTTCAAAATTTTTGGAAGAAAATGTTACATCAAAAGCACTAATGAAAACCTCAGCAAGTTTGAACCTAGAGAAAATGAAGGCATTCTCCTTGGTTATTCTCCCCACAGCAAAGGATATAAGTGCTACAATAAAAGACTTGGAAAAATTGTTGAAAGTATTTATGTAGTGGTTGATGAAGAAGGAAACATTCTTAGGCAAATAAAATATGAAGATTTCAAAGATGATGAGGACTATCCTTCAACATCAAATCAGACTTATGATGAAGAAGAAACCCATGAGGAAGCAGAAGAATAGATAAGGATAGAAGAAAAGACTCCATCCACGTACGTTCAGAAGAATCATCCAGAAACTCAAATTTTGGTGTAGGAAGAGGCAGGTGTACAAACAAGAAGAACTATCTCAGAAGCTTCAAGCTATCTAGCATTGCTTTCCTCCACTAAACCATGAAATGTAAGTTAAGCATGCAAAGATGAATACTAGGTCAAGGCCATGAATGAAGAACTTGAGCAGATTGAAAAGAATAATACTTGGGAGTTGGTTCCTAGACCAAATGATAATAATGTCATAGGGACAAAATGGATATTCAAAAACAAGTTGAATGAGAATGGAGATATTATTAGAAATAAGGCTAGACTTGTTTGTAAAGGGTATGCACAACAAGAAGGTATAGACTTTGAAGAAAATTTTGCGCCGGTTGCTAGACTTGAGGCCATAAGAATGTTCCTTGCTCTTTCTAGCTTTCAAAAGTTCAAATTATTTCAAATGGATGTGAAATCTGCCTTTTTAAATGGAGACTTAGAAGAAGAAGTGTATATTGAGCAACTAGATGGACTCATCCTTGGAAATGATCCAAAACTTGTATGCAGACTTAAGAAGGCACTCTATGGTCTTAAACAGGCTCCAAGGGCTTGTTATTATTGTCTGGACAAATACCTCCATCAAGGTTTTTCAAAAGGATCAGCAGATAGCAATCTATATATATAAATTGATAATGATAAATTGCTAATACTTGTTATGTATGTTTATGATATCATCTTTGGTAGCAATGAAGAATCCATGAGTCAAAACTTTGCCTTGGTGATGAAAAAAGAATTTGAAATGTCCTTGCTTGGTGAGCTGACATACTTTCTTGGTTTACAAGTCCAACAAAATAAAGATGGTATATTTTTATCACAAACCAAGTACCTCAAGCAGATCTTGATGAAATATGGCATGGAAGATTCAAAACCAGTATGTACCCCTATGGTAACAGGATGCAGCCTTAGCGTAAATGATGAATCAACAGCATTACATCAACCAACCTATAGATCCATGATTGGTAGTCTACTCTATCTAATAGGTACACGACCAGACATCATACATGCAGTGGGAATAGTTGGAAGATTCTAGACAAATCCAAAGGAAGCACACCTTCAGGCAGTTAAGAGGATTTTCAAATATCTTCAAGGAACACAAAACTATGGCTTATGGTATCCTAGAGATACATATCTCACACTTCATGCATATACAAATGCAGATTGCGCAGGAAGAGTGGATGACAAAAAAAGCACTAGTGGTGGTGCATTCTTTATGGGTTCCACACTAGTATCTTGATTTAGCAAGAAACAAAGTTCAATTGCTTTATCTACAGCTGAAGCAGAATATGTGGCTACTGCATCTTGCTGCACCCAACTCCTTTGGATGATGCAAGCTTTGCAAGATTTTCAAATCACTTGTACTCCACCTATATCAATTTTATGTGATAATACAAGTGCAATCAGTATTTCAAAAAATCTAGTTATGCATTCAAAGACCAAGCACATACCTATCAAATATCATTTTCTCCGAGAACAAGTGCTTGAACAAAAGGTCAAATTGGAGTATGTTCCCTCCAAGGAATGGGTTGCTGATATACTCACCAAACCACTACCCAAGGAGACATTTGAATACCTCAGACAAAAGCTGGGAGTAGTTGATGCATCATCTTGCTGTTGAAACTTGTCTGTTTCAAAGAAAATTGGTTGTACAAGAGTTTAATCAGGAGAATCCACGTACATACGCCAGTTTATGTGGTTATAGTCGTGTATATGTTGGTTTGAAGACAAAACAATGGGCCAGGCTCAGGATGAAAAGAGTCTAATATGGGTTTGATAGAGACCATCTGGCACAGGTTCAGGGGCAGCATATATTCTTCTAATAATGCATTTTTGGCATTGTCTTAGAAGATCTTGGTTCATTTTCACAGATGTTATTGGTTTCAGGTGGAACAGGTGCAGAAGGAGATCATGGTTGCTAGTCTGAATGATGATTGATAGATGCTACTGACGATAGTTGTTGATAACTATCATAGTCTTGTTGTAGATATTTCATCTCTATGTCATGTATTTATTTACTTATCAAGGTCATGTAACGGCCTACTTTGGTTTCCCCACTATGCCTGGGATGGATGATGTAATGTTCTTGTTTTATCTTGTGTAAACTTTTGATGTATCCCCACTTGGTTGGATGGATGAGTCAATATTGGTATATCCCCACGTGGTTGGATGGATGAGTCAATATTGGTATATCCCCACTCGGTTGGGAGATGGATGTATGTATGAGTCTTTAGTGATAGGAAGGTCATTTATGATGTATAAAGTCATGTATCTTCTTGTAGAACATCTTCTTGCAGACCTTACCTACAATCAGGGGGAGCATGGACAGCACAGCAGAGTAGAGATTACAGAATGAACTCAGGGGGAGCAGAACCCTTTTCCCTTGATGTCAAAGGGGGGGAATGACTTTTAGTGACTTGGGGTTGCCATCAAGTCCAAAGGGGGAGATTGTTGGCATTATGACACAGGTTTGGCACTATGACATAGGTGTTGTCCTTGATGGCAACTCACTCAGATGGAAAATCATAGTTCAGGCTCTCAGAATGAAAGAAAAAGAGATATACACAATTTCATATTAACCAAGTCGCGTATACACGCGGGATCATCGATCAAAACGTGCATATGTGTATACACGCACTTTCATGCACAAAAAAGCGCGTACATGAGGGAAAACTCATGTTTAGTCCATGGTATTTGGTCCTTTGTATTTGGACCTATGGTTGTGGACCATGGTATTGCGTCCGAAGTGTTGAACCCAGGTATTGGGTCCCATGTATTGGTTCTAGGTGGTTTTGGACCGTGGTATTAAGTAAGGCCTAAGACTATAAAAGGGGGAGGAGATCATTAGGCACAGGAATTCACTCAAGCATTGAATATCTTATGAAGAGAAAGATTTAGAATTGGGTTATGGTGCATAGCTAGATCTAAACCAAGGAGGAACCTGAATGCTAGAAGAAGGATAAGTTCTATTGATGGGTCAACATCTTAATGCTTGAATAGTAGTATCTTTGTGTGATTTTGATCTGTTATATTTGCCGCATGACTTGATCTATAAATCTGATAATCTGGGTATAACTGATGTCTGAATACTTGAAAAGGGTAAATTATCTTTTATAGATTTGTACCCAGGTTCGACACAGAAGAGGCATGTACACACGCTGGTTCAGTAAGTCAAAATAGCGTATACACAGGTTGGCATTAATACATCAATGTATGCACGCAAGTTCTGCATATTGAAGTAGCGTATGACTCATGAAATATGTTATAGCTATTTCTATTTATTGCTGCAGTGGTCTAGGTTCAAGATTTGCTTCTGGTTACTGTTAAGGTATTATGGTTACAGCACTCAGAGAAGTAATTGTTTGATTCAGTGTTTGATTGGAGCTAAGGAGATTTATAGATGCAGATACATTTATGATTGACTATTATTATTGATGGGTCCAGTCTAAAAATTTATGAAACGTGGTCCCTAGAAGTAAAGAGAAGGTTGTAGCCTTCTGTAGGTCAGCACCTACGTACTAGTACCTCAGCTAGTACAAGAGCTAAGGGGGTTGTAGCTCCCTTCCAGGAGAAGCTGGAGAACAAGAGACAGTTGTAGCCTTCTGCAGGTAGCAGCCTGCGTATTGGTATAAGACTACACCAATATAGAAACATTGTAAAAAGAAGTTTCTAATTAAAGGAAGATAGAGACGAATTGCAGCAGGTGGTTTTCACCCACATTGGGTTTCCACCTTATATCTTGTGTTCTTATGTGTGACTGCCTATTATGTTTACTGTTCTTGGTTATTGTTTATATGGTTTGATGCATAGATTAATGATCAACATTTGAAGAATAATTTAAATTACAAGTCTGCTGGTTATACGCTAGTTTCCTTAATTGCAGTTGTGTACATACATGGTTTTTACTAACTAAAGTAGCGTATACAAATATGATTGTAAAATGAGAAATAATTGACCTAATAATGCCGATTCACCCCCCCTCTCAATATTATTTCCAATATTACAATCTTAGACCGAGACACAAAATTCGTTGGGCACTTCTGGAAAAATTTGTGGAAGAATCATGGGAGAAACCTTGTGTACATAGAGGCCTATCAACCTCAAATATATTCGAAGACTAAAGTTTTCAACAAGAGCCTATAAAGGTTGCTACAATTTTAGTGACTGAACACAAAAGTTAGTGGGACAAAGTTCTTCCTAAAGATGAATTTTCCTACAATGATGACCTAACAGAGAAACATGAAGAATCACATTCCAGATTGTATACGGTATGCACCACAAAGAGATATTTGAACATAGAAACTTGGGAAAAGAAGATATGTGAAGTAATAATGCATAGGAATTCGCCATAACCATGAAGAAGATACATGGAAAGATCAAAGTGAAGCTGGATGAAAGCAGCCAAAGATACAAGAAGATAGTGTTGTAAAATCAAAGATATTATATCAAGGTTTGATAGTCCTTTCTTGATAATTACTTGTGAGTGTTTTGCTTTCTTTTAATTGTTTACTCTCTTATATTCATCAAGAAATTACCATATTATATGTATATGAGGATCACAAAATAAGAGACACAATATATAGGCACATGCTAAGGGAAAAGCCTCCTCGAGGGGAATACCCAATCAATATAATTCTTCCTTTCAATAGTATTCTTTGAGACACTTTACGCTAGACAAAGACCAAACTTTCCCTCCACACCATGTCACCCTCCCATATATTCGACCACTTACAACATCTTCGACTAGGCAGCAGCTTCCGACAACAATGAAATCTTAGGAGACTTTGATCTCCCAACCAATACCAAGAAATAGAAAAGGAGGGGCACCAAAAGTTTGATTTTCTTCCTCTCTATAGACTTCCCTAAACTCACACTTCTTTCCTCCTCCCGAGAATAGACTTTGCAATTCTCTAACTCTTCCTGAGATATTGAACTTTCTTGAGAGTGAACGGTTCAAAGGAATTTGACCTCCCTGAATATATAGGCTACTTGTGGGTCGAATGGGGGCTCTTGGCAAGACCCGATATTCCTTAGGTGATATCATTTGGAGGGTACATAATTCATATTTGACTTGATACAAAACCTTTTTACATGATTCAAAAGTCTAAGAAGGATCTCTTTGAATGTACAATGGCTATATAAACTCAATATTAATCCTATGAGTGCACAATGGGGACTTTGACTAATATAGTGATGACCCAAGAATAAACCCATGCTTTAATAAGTCATTGTTACAATACTAAAAATTATTTTCTTTATTCTTTTGACAAGTACATGATCTGATAATGAGATATTAGACAATTATTAAGGTATTACAGACTCATGTGCATGGATATTCCTATGTTACTTTGTGCAATGGATCGATAAGATTGCGAAATACATAGACAATGAAGCAATTAAAGAAACACAATAGACAACATACATAAACATAGCAATTTTAATATGGATTTCACCCAAAACTCTTGGGCTACATCTCCTGGTCTAGCCTTCAGTTGTGGCCTCTCTATTATGTCTTTAGAAGTAGAGTTTTACAAGAGTATGAGCTCAATTTGAGTCTCAACGCACAACAGATACAACAACAAGACTTTTGTTTGAACCCCTCAAGCCTCTCTGAGTACACAGACACTCTCTATCACTCTTTGTCTTTGTCTTTGCTCTGCATCAGCACTGCCTATTCTATTTTCTATCAATATATGGCTTTAAAGCCAATTGGCACTATCTGTTCGTTTCACCATCTTGGGCTTTCTAACTTCCCAACCTCTATCCGCTCAGATCCCCCTCTGAGCATTAGCAATCATTGCTAAATGCTTTCAGGATGGTGGCCACCTATACTATAATGGAATGGGTCATCGAGCTTTTGAAAACCTTCGAAATCACTGTTCTCTATTTACAAAGAGAAATACATTCAAATCTGTGAAAATTCAACTAAACAATGTTTATCGGACTTCAAAGATCTATAATTCTACCTTATACTCCTATCGGATCTGCCTTTAGGTCAACATTGCATCTCCACCATTGATCTGGGAGATCTAGATCCAACGGCTGTGGTTCATTTCGGGCGGCTCTTTCGTATGGGGGTTAACCACCCGATAAGGCTTGTTTTCTCTCTCCTCATCCTGGACACGTGGCAGCCAATGTATGGGCTTGGGCAGAGCCCAGCCCAAACCACTTACCACCTTTTTTCCTCCCGAAATCCTTCATATTTTGTGATTTCCCTTTTATATTAAAAAATACATTAAAACAAAAAATCCCACTCATAGCGCACTTCAACTAGTATTCAACAGCATTAATAAACCATTTCGGGTCCGTAACATCGCATCGGCGCTTTATCCCTTGTATTTCTTTTTTTTAACTAAAATGTGGTTTACATTGAAAAAGCTTTGTTTCCGGACTTGAAATATTATCAAATATCATCCATAGTTTTATCGGATCCATCTTATCGCATCGCATATATGCATATGTATATAGCCCTACTCCTTTGTGGTTCGCCGACATGATATTGCGATGCAAAGTGGGACATCGATCTATGTGCTTGATCGACAGTCCTCATTGACCCACTGATCGTTGTCATATATTCCTTGTGGTCCTCGTCGATAGCCTCCCTTTTCCGTCGCTGATTCCAATTCACCAACTGGATCTGGGTTGTTGATTGACCAGATCTGACGGCTCTTATGCAAAGTAGTGTTAAGCCGCCAATACTCTATTTTTCCACTATTTTTTCATGTTTTTGGCTGCCAATAGTGTTTTCCAACCTTTTGAAAAGTTCATTCTTTTGTGATTGTTTCGATTTTGAAGACTTAGAGGGTTTTTTAGGATCCATTTGGATCACGCCTTCCCACTAAAAAGGGTTTTGGAGCACCAAAAGTTGGTTTTTAAGCATCAATCAAGTGAGGATACAGATTCTTGACTTGATTAATCTCTATCCATCTTGCACTGCTTGGTTTTGAACCCTCGAGTCTGATTCTGAGGTACTCAACATCCCCTCTATGCGTGTTCTCACCTTCCTATCCAAAATTGTATCTTCCTGCAACTCATTGATATATTTAGGAAACAGATCATCAATAGAAGGAAACTGACTTTGCTCTTCAGGATCTTCAACCAATGAAGATTCAAATAGTCTCAAGTTCTCTACATTAACTACTGAATAGATGTGCATGTAAGCTGGTAAATTAAGGTGAAAAGTATTCTCACCAGTTTTCTCAATTATCTTGAAAGACCCATACCTTATTGGCTTCAACTTCTTTCCTTCACCTTGCATTCTCTCTTTGCTTTTGTACGGCTAGACTTGATCACCAAATTGGAAGCTATGCTCAATTTGATGCTTATAATGCCTTCCATTGTACTTGGCTTGGCTCTTTTCCAGCTGTTCTTGCACTTCCTGGTGAATTTCTTGGATCTGTTCAATGAACTTGGTTGCTTTGTCCACATCATTGTGTCCACCAATTGTTATTTCTTTAATAAAGACAAAATCCAAGGGAGACCCTGGTATGAAACCAAAACAAGTCTCACAAGGATATCTTTGTGTAGAAGAGTGTTTAGCACGGTTGTAAGCATGTTGCATATAACATAAATGTTCATCCCAAAGCTTGGGATGCTTACTGCAATAGCCCCTGAGCAACTGGATTATTGTCCTGTTGACCACCTCTATTTTTCCATCTATTTATGGATGAAAGGTTGTGCTCTTCTTTAGTTTGGTGTCCTTCAACTCCCACAGACTTGACCAAAACTTCCCAACAAATCAGGAATCTCGATCAGATACTATGGAAGTGGGTAACCCAAAATGCACCTTGACATGCTGAAAGAACAACTTTGCTATTTGTTCAGCTGTAATCTGCTTGTTACAAGGTATTATAATACACATTTTGCTGAACCTATCCACAATAACATATAAATAATGATGATCGTTTCTAGATTTTGGCAATCCCCCAACAAAGTCCATGGAAACACTTTCCCAAGGATGAGAAGGAACTAGAAGTGGAGTGTACAAACCTAGTTTTCTATTGCTGGGCTTGCTTCTAACACACATGGTACACCCTTTTATATATATCTAGAAATTGTTTCATGCATTCTTGACCAATAGCAGAATCTTTGCAACTGTGCAACTGTTTTACTTACACCAAAATGACCTAATATTAGATAAGTGTGTTCTTCTCGGATTATATTAACTCTTTCAGTTTGAGGAATGCATAACTTTCCCAAATGATACAAGAGTTGGTCCTTAATATGATAATCCAATTCTTCTACCTGTTTTCCATGACTTAAAGTTGCATATACATCTTTAAAATCTATATCTTGAGCATATTGTTCAATGTATCTTTCATGCAATACTGAATTATGCTTAAGTATAGTAGATGCATTTATGATTGGTCTAGACAACATATCTGAAACTTTATTGTGTATGCCTTTCTTATATTTGATGACTAGATGAAACTGTTGTATAAAACCCATCCACCTATAGTGTATTGATTGCTGCAATTTAGTTTGTGAGTGAAAATATTGATGTGGCTGATGATCAGTATGTATAACAGTTTCTTTGCCCAATAGGTAATGTTTCCACTTTTTCACACTCTTCACTAATGCATACAATTCTTTATCATATGTGGGATAATTAACTACTGCATAATTAAATGTCTCAGAATGATAACATATGGGTTTACCATGTTGTATCAACATTGCTCCCATGGCATAGTCACTGGCATCTGTTTCAATCTCAAATGGTCTTTGAAGATCTGGCAATGCTAGTACGTGTTGTACTAATCTTTTCTTTCAAGGTGTCGAAGGCTTTCTATTATTTGCCTCCCCACTGAAACACCTTGTTCAATCTCGTCAAAGCATGTAAGGGAGCTGCAATCAAGGAAAAGTTAGCGATAAGCTTTCTCCAATATTGTGTTGCCCTAGGAAGCTCCTAACTTCTGTAGCAGATTTGGGTTTAGGCCAATTCACAATGACTTTGACCTTAGAGGGATCTATCTTCAATTCACCACCCCCTACAATATGACCCAAATAATTTAAAGATGTTTTTCCAAATTCACATTTTGATAACTTAACATAGAGATTTTCTTTTTTCAAAACATCTAAAGTCTGCTTTACATGCTTCAAATGTTCTTCCCATGTTTTACTGAAAACAAGAATGTCATCTAAATATACAATTACAAAATCATCAATAAAAGGTCGAAGTACATCATTCATAACTCGCATGAAAGTGGCAAGAGCATTAGTTAAGCCAAAAGGCATAACTAGCCATTCATACAACCCTTGCTTCATTTTGAAAGCAGTCTTCCATGCATCTTGTTCTGCTACTTTGACTTGATGTTAGCCACTACACAAGCCCAACTTGGAAAAGTAAACAGCTTCTTTCAACTAATCTAATACATCATCTATGCGAGGAAGAGGATAACAATTATTGATCGTTATTTTATTCAGTGCTATGTAATCAATGCACATCCTTCATGAACCATATTTCTTTCTCACCAACACAAATGGAGATCCGCATGGTGATTTGCTTGGCCTTATGAACCCTTTCTCAAGCAGCTCCTGTACCTGCTTCTTGATCTCTACATTCTCTAAATCAGTTAACCTGTAAATTCCGATGTTAGGCAATGGAGCATCTTGCTACAAATGAATATCATGTACAATGTCCCTTTTGGGTGGTAGACCTTTATGTTCTTGAAATAGGATATCATATTCTGAAACAACTTTTTCTAAATCAGCAGTTTGTTTAGCATCACAACCCTCAAATACATTGGTTTTATCAGGTTTCTTTTCCTTTACAACCATTAGTAAAAATTGCTTGCATGAATTTACAATTCTTTTCATCTGCCATCAGTTTATGAGAGTGTAGTTATTTTTGAGTTGATGAGCTCTTACAATATATTCTATTCCATCTTTTGTGAGTTGATACTTATTTTCTGCTCCATAGAAATGGCTTTTGTATCATACAAGTAAGGACTTCCTAAAACAATACCACATATATCCAAGGGAACTATATCTAACTCAACCTCATCTACAAATGCTGACCTAAAAGCAAACCTAAGTTTACACTGTTTAGTCACTTGTAGCTTTGCTTTATCACATACCCAACCTAGTGGATACGACTTCTTGTGAGGTGTAGTTAGTAGTCCCAACTTCTTTACAATTGCTTCAGAAATCAAGTTTACTCGTGAACCACTATCAAATAAAGTATCAATTTTTTTATGCTTGGAAATAACTCTAATATGAAAAAGCTCATGTCTTTTCCTCTCATTTTCTTCATTATAATTAGATTGTGTAGAATTACTAGTAGATGCTTCAGAATTTTTACCTTTTATACATGTAGTTGTGACTGTTTTTTCATCACCGGAGTCTAACCCCAAATCTTTCTCAATAGCAGCAGTAGTCTTCCTCTTCTTGCCATCGAACTTCTTGGGCTTCAGCTCTGGATGCAAAGACTAGAAATTTTCATCATCATGTCCATCCTACTTGAAGTGAGTGCTTGAAGTTTTGTCTTTCTGTACAATGTTTGTCTTTCTCTCTTTCCATTTATGCTTCCTCTTTTCCTTGTTTTTGCTTGCAGTGGGTTTTGATGATCCCCAAATCTATAGGTTCACATTCTTGCCTCTAGCCTCTAGATGTGTAGCCTGAATGGATACCTCATCTATGCTAGTAGGGTTAAACATGAGAATGGTGTGCCTCAAATAGCTATGTAGACCACCAGTATACTTCAACAAAGTGTCAAGTGAGTCAAAAGAAATGCCTAGAATTAAAGCTCTTTTTGTAAATTCCTGGTTATAGCTTTGTACATGTTGCCCCTTTAATTGGTTAAGAGTTTTCCAACTCATCATCGCTTGTTACATATAAGATAGTGGATGGAATTGTTTTTAATGGCAGAAACAAATTCACTCTAGGTAGAAAGAATTTTACCATGCTTCTTCAAATCAGTTTGGGTCCTGCCTTCCCACCACACTAGGGCAGTTCCTCCAAGGAAAAGGCTGGCCAGCTGGATCTTTCTCCATTCTGAATCGATGTTCTGCACCCTGCAATATACATCAATCTGTCCAATCTAGTTGTCTAGCTTTTCTGCATTTAATTCTTCATCATATATTGGCAAATCAAATTTTACATCTAATTTAATCAAAGGGCTAGAAGGAGGTGTTGATAGAGGAGGCTCTTTTCCTTTCCCTTTTCCTTGAGAATGACCATCTAGAAGAGGTTCCTCTATTCTTTTGTCTTGTTTGGAGGTTGAACTATCTTCACCTCGACCTTTCTTAAATTCTTGATACATCTCTTCTACCATGGCTCTCATGGTCATGAAACTATCCATGAACTGAGAGTCTGATTCTGAAGGAATTTCTTCTGCCATTTTCCTCCTAAGATAGACTCTTCCTATTTCTGGGTTAGTCTCAACCAGTTCTCCTTCTCCTAATTTGAGCTTCGACCTAGTTAGCATTCAACAGTCCAGCACAAGCTTGTCTAACCTTAGCAAACCTAAAGCTCTGATACCACTTGATCTGATAATGAGATCTTAGACTATTATTAAGGTATTACAGATGCATTTTCATGGATATGCCTATGTTACTTTGTGCAATGGATCAATAAGATTGTGAAATACATAGACAATGAAGCAGTTAAAGAAACATAATAGACAACATACATAAACACAACAAGTTTAATATGGAGTTCATCGAAAACTCCTGTGCTACATCTCCTGGTCCAACCTTCAGTGGTGGCCTATCTATTATGTCTTCAAAAGGAGAGTTTTACAAGAGTATGAACTCAATTTGAGTCTCAACACACAATAGATACAACAGCAAAAAAATTTCTTGAACCCCTCAAGCCTCTCTGAGAACACAGACTCTCTCTACCACTCTTTGTCTCTATCTTTGCTCTGTCTCAGCACTGCCTATTATGTTTTCTATTAATCTATGGCTTTAAAGCTAATTGGCATTGTCTATTCATTTCAACTTCTCGGGCTTTCTGGCTTCTCGAACTCTGTCCGCTCAGATCCCCCCTATGAACGTTAGCAATCGTTGCTAAATGCTTTAAGGGATGGTGGCCACCTGTACTGTAACAGAATGGGTCATCAGGCCTTTAAAATCCTTCGAAATCGTCGTTCTCTATTTACACAGAGAAATACATTCAAAACTGTGAAAAGTATGCCAAACACTGTTTATCAGACTTTAAACATCCATAATTCTGCCTTATACTCCTATCGGATCTGCCTTTATGTCGACATTGCATCTCCACCATTGATCTGGGAGATCTAGATCCAACGGTTGTGGTTCATTTCAGGCAACCCTTTCGTATGAGGGTTAACCGCCTGATAAGGGTGGTTTTATCTCTCCTCAGCCTGGACACGTGGCAGCCAGTGTATGGGCTCGGGCGAAGCCCAGCCCAAACCACTTACCACCTTTGGTACTCTCGAAATCCTTCCTGTTTTGTGATTTCCCTTTTATATTAAAAAATACATTAAAACATGAAATCCCTCTCACATCTCACTTGAACTAGTATTAAACATCATTAATAAACCCTTCCTGGTCCGTAACATCACATCGATGCTTAATCCCTTATATTTCGATTGTTTAACGAAAATGCGGTTTACACTGAAAAAGCGTTATTTTCGAACCTGAAATATTATCAAATATCGTCCATAGTTTTATCGGTTCTAGATTATCGCATCACATATATGCATATGTATATAGCCCTGGTCCTCTGTGGTTCACCAATGTGATATTGCGAGGCAACATGGGCCATCAATCTACGTGCTTGATTGACGGTCCTCATTGACCCACTGATTATTGTCGCGTATTCCATGTGGTCTCCGCTGATAGCCTCCCTTTGCCACCACCAATTGTGATTCACCAATCGGATCTGGGCCATTGATAAACCAGATTCGACGGTTCTCATGCAAAGTAGTGTTAAACCACCGATACTCTGTTTTTCCACTATTCTTTCATGATTTTGGTTGCCGATAGTGTTTTCCAACTTTTTGAAAAGTTCATCTTTTTGCGATTGTTTCGATTTTGAAGACTTAGAGGGTTTTCTAGGATCCATTTGGATTAGTACATTACATAATGACTCAAGTACATTATTGAAGGCTGAACATACTTACATTTCCTAACACTCCATCTTAAATAGCGAGGTATTCATAATGTACATATAAAATGGAATATCTCTAACTCTATGAAAATGTGAAGAACTTGTAGGTACCGCAATGCCATTGACTAGATTGCTGACCAAGGAAATTTATCCAACCAGTCACTCAAAAATTTAAGCACCGTAATGCCATGGACTAGATTCTTGACTACGTCAATCTATCCAAGTTGGACTAACGTGGACTCATGTTTTCATCCCTCTAGGTACCATCAAGATTACTTGCTAACCACCAACCTAAACATACAGGTGTATCCAAAACAAAGCTCAATAAATACACCACCTTTTCAATTCTGAGATCCAAACATCATCACAGAGTGTTGCATTAATGTCTCCCTAGGAAATGCTCCAGTACGGAAGTGTCAAAAAATATCTTCCATTTCTTTATCATTAATAAAATCACCAATATCTACCAACCCAATAGGTTCCTTAGATATTCGAACTTCTTATTAGGAAGAGCCTTTGTCAGAATGTTTGTTGCATGTTCATCTGCGAGAACATACTCTAACTTCATGATCCCATCCTGCGCCATGTTCCTATTAAAGTGGAACTTGTTATTAATATGTTTCATCCTTGAATGAAACACGATATCTCAAGACATCTTGATGCAACTTTGATTATCACAATTAATCACAGTAGGACCCAGAGAATTCTCAAACAATTTCATACTTCACATGTAGCCACATATTCTTCCTTGACACTACTTGATTCAACAAGATCTTTCTTCCTACTCATCCGTGAGATCATAACACATCGCACACTGAAGCATCATTCGGTAGTGCTCCTTCCATTGGTCTCACTACCACCCAAATTAGAGTTTATAAAGCCATTTAGTTTGACTTCCTTACTATCATAGTATAGGCAGTGATGTATAATGTGATGAAGGTACACCAATATATGTTTGGCAGCTATCTAGTGATCATGATGAGGCTCTACCTGAAAATTACTAAGAATGTTCACTGCAAAACATATATTTGGCCTAGTATTTACCAAATACATTAGGGAACCAACCAACTATATATATGAGGTAGGATCCACGAGACTAGAGTTCGAGCTCCTCAAATTCTTGAGGTTGGTGATCAAAGGAGTAATCATCATCTTGGAGTCCATTATCCAAAATTTATGAAATAACTTGATGATATACTTTCCTTGCCCCAAATATATCTCCCCATGTCTCTGCCATAGTTCTATACCTATGTAGTAATGCATCAGTCCTAGATCCTTCATCTCAATTTCAGCTGCCAACATCTTCTTGCATACTTTAATTCTTCATTATACACCTATGATAAATATATCATCCACATATAGTACAACAATGGCAAGATCATTATTCATGACCATGATATATGGATTCAGATTAGTAGTACTCTTCGCAAACTCAATTCTGACAAGATGTGCACCCACTCTTGCATACCATGCCCTAAAAGCTTACTTCAAGCCATATAGGGCATTCTTGATTCTGCAAACATCGGAGTCCCTATTATTCACTTAAAATCCTTCAGGTTTTTCGATGTACACTCCTCATCAATGGTCCAATTTAGAAATGTTCTCTTAACATCCATTTGATGAATATTCCACCCCATTATAGCGGGTAATGAAACCAACAATCTAATGGAAGTGTACCTTGTTGTACATGTGAAAGGTTTCTTCATAGTCAATGCCTTCCTTTTGAGAGAAGTCCCTTGCAGTGAACCTCCCTTTGTACATATCTATACTTCAATTAACAACATGTTTGATTTTATAAATCCACTTCGATTTGACAACAAATTTGTCAATAGGTATAGGAATGATTTCCCAAACCCCATTCTTCATTATGGATTGATATTATTCCTGCATAGATTTCTTCCAAACTTCTTCATGATCAACTTCCTTGAATGTAGACAATTTGGCTTCAGCCAAATTTGTGATATATGCATCATAACCATAATATATTTTTGGTTTCTTACTTTGCCTTGAATACCCTTTCGCATCTTCATGTCCTTCAACATCTTATAATGTAGCTTTCAATCAATTTGGCCTCTTCCTTGTAGTTCAGAGAGCCACTATGATCTAGGTGGATATTGGTGGCCAATCAACTATTCCACTTTGACCCCCACCATTGTCTCTTTCATTTTTTCAGTTTCCTTAATTGTAGCACAGTTTACTATTTTTGCCAATTTTTTTGGGTCATGAACTTCCAGAGCTGTTTTTAGGCCCAAAACGAATTTTTTTTGGCAATATTATTTTTTGTAATTTCTTTGAAATCATGATTTCAGTTGTATTCCTTGGAGATATATTTCAAATGAGGTATCATGTGAGTCAAAAAGTGATAATATGACCAAGTTACGACCCGAGGAAGTTAGCTTCCCAACTAACCCCAATGAGACCCATAAACTCTTGGTGTTACATCTCCTCAAGTTAGGGCTTTGGTTATTTACAGTTCTATATTATTGTTCAATAATAGAAAGGCCCTTGAGCCTCATTGTAACTTAGTTCATAGGCATGTAGCTGCCATATCTAATCTCAGAGATAAGCTACCATCGCTCGAGCTAGTCTCATTTCCATTATGTTTGTAAGCATATTTCATTATTTGATATTAATGAAAGGAGGTGTTATTTCTATTGCATCTCTATATGTAAGGTTATATCTGTAATTTGTTTTGTTCCTGTTTAAATTCGGATCAATTTCCTCCCGCCTTAGGAAGAAATGGTTTCCATTGCATTGCGTTCCTCTCTAATATGAGGAAATTTATGTTGAACTTGGTCCCTAGTAAGCCATTTTCCTTGGTGCAGGAGTTGGTCAGCTTTGAAAACTTGATAGAGTTGGATCTTTTACTAGCGAGTGTTCATGATCTATGTGTCCATGATCTGATCAGTTGCATATTGTTCCTTGCAGTTTGGATTTAACTCTGTTGGTGTGAGTTATTCTGCAATGCTATATGTGTCCATTAATGGTGAAAAGTATGGCCAAAGGCAATCCACATTGAACACTAGGTGTAGGCTAAGGAATGGGAGAATGCTATGCTCAAAAGCATTATCTCCCACAGCCTTGATGATGGTGTATGGCCAATATCAAACCAAGAGAATCTTGCAGTGGAGCCCAACGAGGAGCTCCTTCTGAAAATATAGCCAAACTTGGTCGCCCACCTAGAACTTCTGTGGCACCCGATGATGATCATGTCACTGCTTGTACTTGGCCTTGTTTTTGTCCAATATGTCATGGACCTATTAGAGGATGTGTTGAATGTGCTCAATGAAGCTATTTTCCTTGTTGGCTTCGGACTGGACATTAGCCGAATAAGCTTGAGTCCCTAAAAATGGTTTGGCCACATCAATGGGACATAGCATATGGAATCCCAAGTCCACCTGAAAAGAGTTGTGGCCAGTTGATTTGTGGAGAGCCTTGTTGTAGCTATGATGGACATAGGGGATGCTCTCATCCCATGTGTGTGGATGCTTTCAGTTGTACATGTATAGAATGTGTACGATCATCCTGTTGATGACCTGTATCTTCCCATCAACTTTGGGATGGGGATTTGTGGACTTAATGAGCTTGGTGTCCAGTGTCGACTAGAGACTAGACCAAAATGTACTAAGGAATCTTTTGTCTCAATCCGAGATGATAGAGTGTGGGATCCCAAAGTGTACCCACACTTGTTCAAAGAATATTTTAGTAGTGGCTTCTGTTGTGATACTCTTCTTGTAGGCTGCGATAAAGGCCATCTTCGATAATCTATCCACGGCCACAAAAACATAGTCGTTTCCATGTAATCCACGGATATGGATTCCCAAGGTTAGCTAGGGGTAGGCAGCGGAGTATAGATACCTTGCTTCTTGATGGTCGGTTTGGAAATGATGCAGGTAGTGGAGGATCTGATGTACTTCTTGACATCCTATCGAAGATTTGGCCAATAGAAATACTTCTATAGTACTACCACCATTTTGTCGACCCCCAATTACCCATCAGCCAACTGTAGTGTGCTTCCCAAATCATATTCACACGCTCGCTTGAAGGAACACAAAGATGTCCAGGTGGCATAACAAAGCATCTTGGAGGAGAAAATATGGAACTTGTTGACCCTCTAAGACCGTATGGTATCTATAGCCGAATTTTGGGTCACTTTTGTAGATATGTGGCCAATCAGAATTCTTGTATTCACAAGAGTTGAGTACGGTGGTTAATGCCATGATCGGTAATCGGATGAGGTAGTTTGCAAAATTATTTATGCTACCCTTCTTGTACTTGATATTCAAATGGAATTTTTGCAGCTATGTCTACCACTTCTGATGGCAATCATTCTGCAACTTCCCTTGCGTCTGTATGAACTGTAGGGGTCGGTGGTCTATGTGGATGACTATTTCCTTCCCCAAAAGGTAATTCTTGCATTGTAAGTAGGCCTACACAATGGAATAAAACTCTTTTTCATAAGTGGGATACTTCCAGACTGTGTCTGAAAGTGTCTCACTGTGATATACCACTAGATTCCCTTTTTGAGTAAGGATTTCCCCATTAGCATAGTCAAATGCATCTGTCTCAATATCAAATGGTTGTTGCAAATCTAGTAATGTTAGCATTCATGTAGATCATAGGCAATGTTTCAACTCTGCGAATGCCTTCTATTGATATGTAGACTAAAAAAAATTCTTTTGCTCCTACTTTGGTGACTTTACTCAAGGGCCAAGTGATATGAGAGAACCCGAACACGAACTTGCGGTAGAAATTGGCAAGACCCAAAAAGTTGCGAAGCTCTGTCAGAGTGGTTGGGGCTAGCCAATCCCGAATGACTTTGATATTGATTGGATCCACATTCACCCCTTGTTCATCAATAATGTATCCCAAATAGTGAACCTGGATCATGCCAAAATTTAATTTCTCCAAATTATCACATATCTTGTGTTGCCAGAGTCTTTGGAGAAACTATCGAATGTGGTGGAGGTGCTCTTCCCAAGTCTAGCTGAAGGTCAGGATCTCATCTAAGTATACCACTACAAATGAGTTCGTGAATGGCTGCAATATGTCATCCATCAGCCTCATGAAGTTCTTAGGAGCATTTGTCAACCCAAAAGGCATAACCAACCATTCCAAAAGGCCCTCCTTGGATTTGAAGCCAACCTTCCACACATCGGAGGGTTCGATTGGTACCTGGTGATATCAGGACTTCAAGTCGATCTTGCTAAAATATTTTCCCCCCCTTGAGTTGGTCCAAAAGGTCATCAATTTGTGGGATTGGGTACCTATTCTAGACAGTGATCTTGTTTAGGACACAATAGTCAATACAAAGTCTCCAAGTCCAATGCGTCTTTAGTACCAACATCATCAGGCTCCCACAGGGTGATGAACTTGGTCGACTGTGAACTTTCTGCAACAGCTCATGAATTTTCCTCTTGATTTCATTATTCTCCATAATGGAACAACAATAGATTGGTCCATTGGGTGACGGTGCATCTGGGGTCAAATCGATTGAGTGCTTGACCTAATAGTGCAGAGGCACCCCTGCAGTGGAGGTGAAGATGTCCTCATACTCCTTGATGACCTTGTCCATCTGTTCTTGTCATGCAAAGGGGCCCTGTCTGGAGGTCGTCGCCAACATCTTCTTCTTTCCTTGATAGTGTATCATCAAAAAAAACTAATTTCCTGGTTTTTGAAATGAGCTTACTGCATTGTTTTGTAGTAACCAGAGAGATGGTAGTAGGAGGTGTTACCTCCGGTATCCTGTAACACTTACTTCCCAATGTAACAATAACAACACGAGGCCTTGACCCATACACAACATTTCGCTTCCAAAATTATGGTTGGTCTAATAATACATCATAAACATCAAGGCAGGAAACACCACATAATACCTAATCCGTGAAGGGCTTGATGTTGTATGGAAGGAGACATTATTGGCTCACACATAGATCCCATTCTTGGTGAAGCCACTCAATGGTGTATGATTGTGGGTTTGTTGTGGTCAATAATATCAACCGCTTCATGACCTATACTACAATGATGTTCTCTTGGCTCCCACTGTCAACAATGAACTATACCGGGGAGCCCTTTACCCACATATGGGAGTGGAAGAGACGCTCCTCGTCCTCTAGATCATCGGGTTCCTCCTTCTGGATATTTTTGGTGGCCACGGTAGCATTGGGTTCTACATCAATAATTTTCTTCCATTTTTCATTCCCCTAGTGGGGTTCTGACTCAGATTCGGAACATGCATCTAATTCTGAAGCCTTCAACTTAGCCACAAGTGACTGCTTGGCCTGACACTCACTTGTGTTGTGGGTAGAGCTCTTATGGAACTCACACCACTTTCTCGTGTCCTTCCTCAACTTTGCAATGTTTTCCTTTGCTTGTGGCCTTGGCGGGTTGTCCTGGGCTGTCTTGCCTTGGATTTGTCCTTTATTCTACAATTTGGGGGCACCTTTCCCTTGCTTCAGATTCGTAGATCCAAAGTCTCACTTCTTCTATTTAAACTTTTGCTCGATCCTAACAGTGTATCGGTACGCCGTTCCAAGCAAGGAGATCTCTAGGAACTCCATCTTGTCCTCGATGTATCTATTTAGGTAGTCGCGATACTTGAGTACCAAATCTTTCTCAGAATCCTTGATACCCAACTTTGTGTGAAGGGTATGAAAAAAATTGGTAAAATCCAACACATCTTGGTCCCTTCCCTACCACAACATCGTCCACTTTATTTATTTTTCCTCGTATCTCCCAACAGGGTAGTACTGCTCCTTGATGGCATCCCAGAATGAATTCTAAGTGGGAGTGGCTAAAAAAAATGAAGTCGCACTTTCATACTTCTTCCCAGAATAGGTTTCTCACCAATCCTTGACATGAGGGAGGACATTCAGAAGAGAAAATGTAATCTTTTTTCGACTGGAAAAATCATGAACAAAAATATATCTTTCTAGAAAATTCAACCATTTATCTTCGATGTCTGCATCTATTTGGCCCTCAAATATGGGAATGTAAAATTTTACTTGTACCTTAAAAGGTGTGGATCCTCGAGAATGGTTGTTGGATGTGGATGTGCCGCTAGTGGGAAATCGTTGATGGATCTGGGTAAAGTTATCCATCATCACATTCCTTTGTCTCTCTACAACCTCCTTGAGCAATATTTTGATAGGATCTCCTGCTCCCTCACCTTTATTTTCTTCCCTCATGGGAGGTCATTGGCATTTACGAGGCGGGTCTTGCAAAGGTTCGACAAGTTCAAGCCCTACCTCCTTATATCCAGACCTCGTTGTGTACAGGCAAAGAAAAAAAGAGAAAGAGCAGACCACTCTGATACCATTGATCCAGATTTAAACAGGAACGCAACAAATTACAGATATAACCATAAATACAGAGATACAATAGGAATAACACTTCATTTCATTAATATCAAATAATGAAATATAATTACAAACATAATGGAAATGAGACTAGCTTGGGCGATGGCAGCTTATCTGTGAGAAGAGATGTGGCGAGTACATTCCTCTAAACTAAGTTACAATGAGGATCAAGGGCCTTTTTATAATTGAGCAATAATATAAAACCCTAACCAACCAAAACCCTAACCAAAGAAGATGTAACACCAAGAGTTTATGGGCCCCGTTGGGGTTAGTTGGGCAGCCAACTTCCCGAGGTCATAACTTGGTCCCATTATCTCCATTTGACATGCATAAAACCTTCTTGGAAATATCTCTCCAAGTACTACAACTGGAAATGAGATTTCCATGAAATATCTACGAGGAATATTGCAAAAAAATGTCCCTTGGGGCTTCCAAATGGCTACGGAAGTTCAAGAACCAAAAAGAACTACCAAAAATAGTAAAATTTGCTACAGTTAAGGAAACTGAAAAATTGAAAGAAAGAATGGTGGGGGTCCAAGTTGAATAGGTGGGTGGCCACCAATATCCACCTAGATCACATTGATTGAATAGGCTAACCTTTTCCTTCTTCTTCATCATTTGCAATAGAGTTCTCATGGTGAACTTCATCCACTTCAAATACATGAACTTTTTTGCCATTGGAATCAATAGCAATATCCTTTGATTTCTTGTAATATTGATTCTCATCAAATATGACATCCCTACTTACTTCAATGTATCTTCCCTCCTTTATGTAGATTCTATATGCTTTTGGGGAAAGACTATAACCAATGAATATTCCCTTAATGCTTGTCGAGTCCAACTTCTTTCGCTTGTCTTTCAAAACATGGACATATGTTGGACTTCCAAATATATGGAAATGATCCACACTCAGCTTCTTTCCTGTGAATAGTTCTTCAAGTGTATTATTATCAAGAATCTTATAAGGAATTGTATTTTTAACGTACATAATAGTGATTGTTGCTTCACCCCATAAGAACTGTCATAGATCATGATCAAGGAGCATAGCTCCAATGCATTCTTCAATTGACCTATTCTTTGTTTTAGTCAATCCATTTTTTTCAGGATAGTAGGGAAGAATGAGCTCCATCTTAATGCCTCCATCCTTACAATATGCAAATAATTCTCTAGAGGTGTATTCCCCACCATTGTTAGACATTATACTCTTTATATTTCTTTCAGTTAGGGTTTCCACCTCAACCTGAACTCCTTGAATTTATCAAATACTTCATCTTTAGACTTTAGAAGGTAGACCCATGTCTTCCTGGAGTGGTTATCAATGAATGTTACATAATAGATATCTCCTCCATGTTTTTTGTCAGACATGGGTTCGCATACATTGGATTGGATGCGATCTAATATTTCTTTAGATCTAGATTCACTATGATGAAATATCTTTCTAGTATGCTTCCCCAAATAACATCCCTTGCACACACCTTCATGATCTAACTTCATATCAAGAATACCATGACCCAATTGACTAAGAGTAGGGATGACCCTATAATGAATATGGTCATACCTTTGGTGTCGTATTTGAATTGGACTTACTTCCAATAACCCTATCTTTGTTAATGCTAGAGTTATTTCCACAAAACAAATACTTTTCCATCAACAAAATCATTCCTTTCCCATTTATCTTCTAAACAAGAAAAAGAAATTAAATTCTTTTTTAAAACTCAAACATAGATGATGTTGTTGAGAAGAAGCTTTGATCCATTATCTAGCTTCAATGATGTAGATCCTAGGCCTCTAACAACATAGCTTTTGTTGTCACCCAATTCCACTACAAGAGAGGATGGCTCCTACGACAGTGTGTCTAGTTGCCTTCTTTCACTTGTCATGTGTCTCAATGCTCCACTATCAATGATCCATGCATTTTCATCAATAAGAGAATGTGTAAGCACAACTAAGAATCCTTGAGTCTTGACTTTGTTGAATATGTAGTAGATGATCTTCTTGATCCATATTATTGCAGAGTTGAAACCCAATCTTATGTAGTTCACTAAAGAGGGAGAATCCATGCCAACAAAGTGATATGTAACTTCTCTTGACCTTACCTCTGATACGATGTTGGGAAATCAAAGATATTATATCAGGGTTTGATTCTCCTTTCTTGATAATTACTTGTGAGTGTTTTGGATTCTTTTTCTTCTTTACTGTCTTATCTTTCATCAAAAAATTACCATATTATATCTGTATGAAGATCACCAGATATAGGCACGTGCTAGGGAAAAACCCCCCTCGAGGGGAATAGCCAATCAATATAATTATTCCTTTCAATATTATTCTTTGAGACTCTTTACCCTACACTAAGACAATACTTTCCCTCCACATCATGTCATCCTCCTAGATCTTCAACCACTTCCATCGATAGCCAAATCGTAGGAGACTTTGATCTCCCAACCCAGACCACAAAACATAGAAGAGAGGCACAAAAAGTTTAATATTCTTCCTCTCTATATACTTCCCCAAACTCACACTTATTTCGTCCTCCCGGAAATAGACTTCGTATTTCTCCAGCTCTTCTTGAGATATCGAATTTGCTTAAGAATGAGTGGTTCAAATGAATTCATCCTCCTTGAATATATAAGCTACTTGTGGGTCAAATTGGGGTCCTTAGGCTGACTTGATATTCCTTAGGCCAACATGATGTCGAAGGTGCATAATTCATATTCGACTTGATACAAATCCTTTTTACATGATTCAAAAGACCAAGAAGAATGCCTTCGAATGTACAATCACTCTATAAACTCAATATTAATCCTAGGAATCCACAATGGGGACATTGACTAATATAATGATGACCCAAGCATGAAACCCATGATTTAATAAGTCATTGTTACAATAACAAAAAATCTTTTCTTTATTCTTTTGACAATTACTTTACATAATCACTCAAGTACATTATTGAAGACCGAACATAGTTACATTTTCTGACAGATAGAATGCCTCAATGAAATTGAGGTAAATGTTGAAGTGGGAGAGTTCATTCAAGCGCACTTAAGTAAAAAATATTTCCAAATAATAAATATAACAAGCTGAAGTTGAATAATATTAGACCCTATAAAATCTTGACAAAGTTTTCATCTAATTCCAATGAAATTGAGCTACCTTTTGATATTGAGATTTCTCCAATATTTAATGTATCAGATTTGTACCCTTTCAAGGAACCTAAATATGAAAATGAGGATGGTTATGAGAAGGTTTAGTGGAAAAAATAGTTATCAGCAACTAAGAAACTACAAATGGAGATGATTCATGACCATAGGATTTCCAAATGGTTCATGAAGAAGAACTACTATGAATACTTAGTTAAATGGAAGGGACTCATGAAAGAAGATGTTACCTAGATGAATGATATAGCAATCCAGAACCATGGTCAAACTATAAAGAATATCATGGGAAAAAGTCCATGAAAACTTTCATTCCAATTTGATGTAGGAGCATCCACACAAAAAATTCATTTTTCCCTTTTTCTTTTTCCCATGAGGAAAAGTCCATGCATATATTTACTTTAGAGATGCTTATGTGTCCCTTATGGGACAATTGTACCTAGTTAGTTATCTTAGTTATTTCCATCTCATAATTCTAGAATTCCATAGGCTCAACCTACGGAATTCGAACTCCTAGAGTGTAGATTCCTACTCTAGCTTGGTATTATTCAAGCTTTGTTTGCCTTCTATCTAAAACACCTTTTGCATTAGCATATTATTCTACTTGAGGATTTTCCAAGATATCAATGTTACAATGATGGATTATAAGAGGCTTAAGGAGGCTCAAAAAATCCCATAGTGACATGAAGAGTCCATAAAATAACGTGATAGCATAGTCCAACAAGTCATTGAAATGATTATGGTTCAAGTATTTAATACAAATTTCAAAACAGAACTAGTAATGGGTATCTTTTTGCAACAAAAAAAGTACATTAATACATCATAGCTAGAAATCAGAAAATGCGAAATATGTTATTTTAGATAGCAATTGAGAAGTACTTAAAACCATGTAATTGAGCTCCACATGCAACTCCACTCCCTACATTGATTCCCATAATCATTCTACCAATATATTGTATAAAAACACGTGTTTTTTGTGGGAGGATGGAAGTTGAAGATGCAACAACTCATTAATTCTACCTATTTCTCTTAGTCAAACATCACTTTCAAAATCTTTTTGATATTGAACACCATTTGTCAAATGTATATACCACGTGTTTGAAAATACTAGAAACTATCTTTAATAAGATGTTTTTTTGTATGTAAGCATCTAACAAAAAAGACTTATTTTCCACTACTTTGTTGCAGCTTCTATTTGATAGAATGTTTTGAAAAAAATAAGAATAACTTAAATTTAAATATAAATAGAAATAGAAAACTTATTATGGGAATAACTTATTATTTATATAAAAGTCTAGATTTTTTTTCTTGGAGAAAACAATATATAGATTATAAATTGAATGTTTAAGATACTTTTTTAAAAAAATATCTGTTTTATGTTTAATATAAAAAAACTAGTCTGATGTGCAATATAAATTTAAACAAAAAACAATATTCAATCTAAATTCTGCAACACCTCCTATAACTCATTGCAGGGAACTAGATTCCATAGAGGCAGTTAAGCTTACAAAGAAGCATGATCTGGATTTCATGGTATCAAGAATCCAAAATAAAATAGTGATTGTGTATAAAAAAAGGATCAAACATGCATGGAATGGGCAATTGGATTTCTGATACACAGTTGGGATTATATTCCATGATGGGATTTGCAGTAAACTATACGAGGCTATATTAAGGTTACATGCAAGGATTATTTCGATAATAATGGTATACAAATTTAAAGTAGATCAGGGAAAAAACCAAGTATAAATAAGAAATAGTGAAGGCCACATGGGAACATGATTTGGCTTAGATGGTATCAATTCTTTTAAAAAATAGGACAAAGAAATCAGAGCCATAGAAAAATGGCATCTTTATATAGAAAAGACTGCAAAAAGATTCAAATTTATAAACATATGCACCGAATATGTTGTTTAGATTCAACAACTCTCACACTGTAAAGTGAACAAAATATATATATATATATATATATATATATATATATATATATAGAGAGAGAGAGAGAGAGAGATTGAATGAATAGGGTAATGAGTGTATATATACAATGAGTCCATATGAAAATAATTGAATTCCTATGTTCCCAAGAGAGATAGCATCAAACTCCAAGTTTCCTAGATGCCCACAAAATACTTGTGTAGACATGCTCATGATATAGTCCACCACGAACAACACCACTGCTAGGAGGGAAAGGCTCCGAAACAAATTCGATTCCAAGAACACAACATCTCCCATAATTTTGATCCATGTGTGGTTATCCGCATTAGATAGGATCAATTCTATACGATTTATATCATTAATAAGGAAACTACTGCCATGACTAGTAGTAGTAGAATGGTCTAGAAGATGTTCCTCCACTTGACAGGGCACCATTAAGAGAAGATTCAGATTAAATAATTTAATTTCCAATACATATTCCTCCAATTTCCCACGCAACAGATAATTAACCTATAATGATGGTGAACTAACACACTTAATGAAGGGTACTCAATTATTGGTGAGTGCCAAGCCTATGCTCGATATACTCAACCTATTCAATTTTTTTCTTAATTTAATTTATTCCTCTAGGCAAGCTGCATTGGGTATTTCGAGTTCGATAGTTTGGATCTTGTAGACATGCACTTAAATAACTAATTCAATTTTTTCTACTAAGTTTAGATGGATTTCTGATGATAACTGAGGAATAAAATGTTATGAAACCAACTCAAGAAAAGATAGAAAAGATAGATCAACGCCTTAGAATTCAGCCTCTTCGAGGGGGCAACCTCCTTTACATTACATAAATGAACAATTCTTGGATGATTCAAATGACAAAACTATGAAACCAGCTTAAGAAAAGATAGAAAAGATAGATCAACGCCTTAGAATTCAGCCTCTTCAAGGGGGCAACCTACTTTACATTACATAAATGAACAATTCTTGGATGATTCAAATGACAAAACCTCCTTTCTATATATAGGATTCTAAGGAGTCACAATATAATCTAGCTGACCTAACAATAATAATATAAAGCCACAAAAATAACAATAGAGGGATTCTATGGGGCACAGTAATAACAATATGGGGGCAATAGGGGCACAACAATATTAATAAGGGGTATAACTACAATAGTAATGGGGAAATCACTAGTATTATAGGGACCCAACATGCCCCTCTCCTTCAAAAAGGTGTTGTCCTCAACGCTTGAGTAGTTCTGGATACTTCTGCATAAAATTCTCATCCTCCCATGTGGAATCTTCAGTGGATAAGTTCTTCCACTTGATAAGATACTCTGAAATTGAACGATTTCTTAGCTGTCGAGTTCTTGTTTTTGTGACTGCTTCCGGTTCCAATATAATTTTTCCTTCCTCGTCAAGTTCTGGCAATATTGTTTGAACTGGGAGCTTGTCGCCTATAACCTTCTTTAAACATGAAACATGGAAAACTGGGTGCAATCGAGAAGCTGTAGGAAGCTCCAATTTGTATGCCATAGTACCAATCTTTTGCAACACCTTGTACGGACCATAATACTTTGGTGATAATTTATTATCCTTCTTAGCTTGCTTGAGGGACATTTGCTTATATGGTTGTAGCCGTAGGAATACCCAATCACCTACATCAAAACTTCTTTCACTGCGATGTTGATCTGCCTGTTGTTTCATTCTATTCTGTGCCAACACGAGGTTATCCTTTAAGAGTTGGAGGACTTGTTGTTGATGTTCGATGTGATGTTCCATTGCCTGAACCTTAGAATTTTCTCTTAAATATGATGTGATGGATGGTGTTTGATACCCATAAAGTGCCATAAATGGGGTAATTTTTGTTGCTGTATGGAAGGAAGTGTTATACCACCATTCAGCCAGAGGCAACCATTTGACCCATTGTGTTTGTTTATCAGATACAAAGCAACGAAGATATCCTTCCAAACATTTGTTTACTATCTCAGTTTTCCCATCAGATTGAGGATGATAAGATGAGCTATGAGCTAACTGAGTACCAAGACAAGAAAATAATTTTGTCCAAAAATTTCCAGTGAAAATGGGATCTCCGTCACTTACAATAATCTTTGGGTTTCCATGTAGCTTTTGAATTGTTTCCATAAATGCAATAGAAACTGTACTGGCTTTAAATGGATGTGATAATGCACAAAAGTGTGCATACTTGGTAAGTCTGTCAACTACCACCATGATGACACTCTTTCCCTCAGACTTGGGTAAACCTGTGATAAAATCCATTGAAACCTCCTCCCAACGTTGGCTTGGAATCAATAAAGGTTGTAATAAACCCGGTGTCTTAATTGTTTCAACTTTATTTTGTTGGCAAACCAAACATTCAGCCACAAACTTTTCAATATCTGATTTAAGGCCATCCCAAAAAAATTCCTTCTTAACCCTGTGGTAAGTTTTTAAAAATCCTGAGTGCCCTCCTAAGGGAGAAGTGTGCAATTCCATAAGAATCGTTTGTTTTAGTTGGGAAATCTTACAAAGGTATAAGCGATCTTTGTACCATAACGAATCATTTTGCCAGCTAAATGTACCAGACATACTGGAATCTTGTTGTAACTTTCGAATAAGTGCCCACACTTCTTCATCATTCTTCCATGCCTCCCTTGCTTCATTTATCCAATCTGGTTGGAAAATAGAAATGGCGCACAACAATGCTTCCACATCCTCATCCTTTCTTGAGAGTGCATCTGCCACCACATTTTGCTTCCTTTTTTTGTAGATGATTTCAAAGTCATAACCCAACATCTTTGTGACCCACTTTTGCTGCTCTTCAGAGGATAATCTTTGTTGTAAAAAGTATTTAAGGCTATCATGATCCGTTTTTACCTTGAAGTGTCTACCCATTAGGTAGGGTCGCCATTTCTTAAGTGCATGGAGTATTGCCAACATTTCCTTCTCATAAATAGCTTTGCTTAAAAACTTTCCCTTGATTGGACGACTTTCAAAAGCAATGGGTCTTTCATCTTGCATTAGAACAGCACCAATTCCATTTCCTGAAGCATCACATTCCACAATAAAGGTTTTTGTGAAGTCCGGTGTAGCTAAGACCGGTGCTTGGTACATTGCCTCTTTAAGATGTTCAAAGGCCTTTGTTGCTTCTGAAGTCCATGAAAATGCATCTTTCTTCAATAATGTTGTTAGAGGTGCTGCTATTCTCCCATAATTCTTAACAAACTTGCGATAATACCCAGTCAACCCGAGAAATCCTCGCAGATGCTTTATGGATGTGGGGATTTTCCATTCCTTAATGGCTTTAATTTTGCTAGGGCCTACCTTAACTCTTTCATGAGATACAATATGACCCAAATATTCCACCTCCTGGACTCCAAAGAAACATTTGGATCTTTTTTCATATAATTGTTTCTCCTTCAATAGTTGTAGCACCTTGTCAACATGTTCAACACGATCCTTCCAAGACTTGCTGTAGATTAGTATATCATCAAAAAATACTAACACAAATTTTCTAAGGAATGGTTTGAAAATTGAATTCATCAAACCATGAAATGTTGAAGGTGCATTGGTAAGGCCAAAAGGCATGACCAAAAATTCATAATGACCCTCATGAGTTCTAAATGTTGTTTTCGGAATGTCTTCAGTCTTCATTTTGATTTGATGATATCCTGAACGAAGGTCCAACTTGGTGAAGTAAATTGATCCATGCAATTCATCGAGTAATTAATCAATGACAGGAATGGGGAACTTATCTTTAATAGTGAGCTTGTTGAGCTCCCTATAATCCGGAAACATGCGCCATGATCCATCCTTCTTGTGCACCAATACTACTAGAGCAAAGAAAGAACTTTGACTCGGTTGAATTATACCAGCCTCTAGCATTTCTACAACCATACGTTCAATTTCACTCTTTTGGACATAGGGATATCTGTACGGCCTGATGTTTGGAGGAACACTTCCTGGAATCAGATGAACAGCATGATCATGATCATGCATAGGTGGGAGACCTTTGGGAATCTCAAATACCTTGGAATGATTTTCTATGACTTTTTGGAGATCTGGAGAAATAGATGATTCCAATGTGGAAACATCTAGTGAGCATAATTGTGCAGTTACACCTCTTTGCTCCTTTTTTAGAAGCTCTTTCATACTATTAGAGCTGATTATCTTTCCTGGTTTCCCTGCAATACCCCTTAATTCAACTTCCTTTCCTTCCGTAGAAAATTTGATGAAAATTTCTTAAAAATTAAAAGCTATTGTACCCAGGGATTGTAGACATTGGACTCCTAGTACAACATCAGCACCTCCCATTGGAATGGAAAGCATTGGGCTAGTCAATACATATTCTCCCATGGATAGCTTGATATTATGGCACTTTCCAGAGCAATTTATTGTTCCTCCATTTGCAATCATCACTTGACACTCTGGTGCTAGATATAGGAAGCAATTCAATTCTTTTTCTACCTTACAATGAATAAAATTGTGGGTGCTTCCTGAATCAATCAACACTATTACCTTTTTCTTCTTGATTTTTCCTTCTATCTTGATGGTTTGAGGAGTGGTAATTCCCGCCAATGCATTACAAGATATGGTTGGATTTATTTGTTCTTCATCTAGGCTTTGTTCCTGGAGTATATCCTCTTCTTTTGACCTTTCTTGCTCCTTTTCTTCTTCCTCTTCACAATCTATGTAGAATAATTTCTTCTCAGCACACTTATGACCTTTAGTGTATTTGCTATCACAACTGTAACAAAGCCCTTTTGCTCTTTTTTCTTCCAATTTTTGTGGTGTCAACCTTATAGGTTGTGGAAGACTAGGGGCAACAACACTTCCGTCTTTATAGTTGTGAGTGGTATGCTTCCTGGTTGCCATAATTTTGCTTTCCATTTTTCTTGCTAACCTGAATGCTTTCTCTAATGAATCAGGTTCCCAAAGGCGAACATCATGTTAGATATTATCCTTTAAAGACCCTATGAACACATCAATCCTATGCTCCTCTGGAATATCTTTTACCCTTATGTTCAATTTTTGGAACTCCTCAATGTGCTCCATTATTGAACCATTTTGTTTGAGACTTATCAATTGGCTAAAAAAAGTGTTGCTTTTTGTATCCTCATAATGTGCTATCAATTCTTCCGTAAAAATTGCCCAAGTGATAAATGCTTTACGAGAGCAAAGCCATTGATACCATACAAACTGATTTGGTTCCAAATATAAAGTTTCCATACGTACCTTTTGTGTGTTTTTCACATTATTGAGATCAAAGAATTGCTCCATCTGTAATATCCATGTGGCAGGATCCATGCCATCAAACTTCCTCATATCGATTTCTGGAATATGGTGAGTCTTCGATCCAACATTAGCGTCTATGGAATCATGATTAACATTTCTTTTGTTCTCATCATGAGTTTCCTTTAGTACCCTTTCACCCTTAGGGACCATTTCTTGTAGCAACTTATTCATATTTATCTTCAATTCATCCATGTCTGTCTTCAAATCTATCTTCAAATCATCCATCTTAGCTTCCACGTCAATCATCTTAGCTTCTACACCTTTATTTAAACAGTCCATCTTAGCTTCTACACCTTTCTTTTAACCATCCATCTTATCTTCTACTTCTTTAAACCATCCATCTTAGATTCTGTTCCTTTTTGTGCAAGGGACAGTTGTTGCACTTGGTCTTGTAATTTTGATATATCATGTTGCATTTCTTCCTCTTCTTCATGAGTCATGCTAGAGCTTCCATGTTCCTTACTAGGTGTTTCCATTTTATTTCCTCGGGGCATCAGTTACCGATAATAATTCTCTATTATGCCCTTTGAATTCCTTCAAAATAAATCTTCAAACCAAGCTTAAGCAAAAATTTAAGAAAATCTACACACCTTTTTTCACTTTATAGGAGCTCGATATTGCCTCTGAGGTATCTCTGTACTTTCCAATCATCTAGTTCTGAATTTATGAGCTGTAGTAGCCCTCTATGTCCTCTTTCCAATGCCACAAGTCTGACCCAAATTGGATTCTCCAAGGAAGAGTTATGTGAAATCTCCCACAGTGACTTGCTTATAGACTAGTTCAGTAGAGCTAACTTGTACGATGTGCCACGAGTCACTGTTTCGACCTTTGGATCTGAAACATGCATATACGAAACTACAGTCCATCCTGTTTCTGTACCTTCTGACGAAATTTCAATCTGATCTCCAGAGAGAAAGTTATGACGATTTTCCCCAGGTCACTTGTTTTGAATGTAATTCAGGAGTCTACAAAAAGACCAACTTCCTCAGATCATATCTCCGCAAATATCGCGCGAAAAGCTCTGAAATTGAGACCCAAGGTTCAGTGCGATATCTTCTCAAATGGGTTTTTTTGCGACTTCTGAAACGTCATAGAAAAAAGTTATAGCGAAAATGCCACGATGACCTGTTTGGAGCAGCGAAACCCTAGAATCCAAAGCTCTAATTTTAAATGTTATGAAACTAGCTCAAGAAAAGATAGAAAAGATAGATCAACGCCTTAGAATTCAGCCTCTTCGAGGGGGAAACCTCCTTTACATTACATAAATGAACAATTCTTGGATGATTCAAATGACAAAACTATGAAACCAGCTCAAGAAAAGATAGAAAAGATAGATCAACGCCTTAGAATTCAGCCTCTTCGAGGGGGCAACCTCCTTTACATTACATAAATGAACAATTCTTGGATGATTCAAATGAAAAAACCTCCTTTCTAAATATAGGAGTCTAAGGAGTCACAATATAATCCAGCCGACCTAACAATAATAATATAAAGCCACAAAAATAACAATAGAGGGATGCTATGGGGCACAGTAATAACAATATGGGGGCAATAGGGGCACAACAATATTAATAAGGGGTATAACTACAATAGTAATGGGGTAATCACTAGTATTATAGGGACCCAACATAAAAATAAAGTGGTTTTAAGAGGTAAATTTTGGAACAAGAATACCCTAGAAACAATTTGGATAGACCATCTGACCGATCACATGAGGGGTAGTCGCTCCACGACTCGGTCTTCACGACACAACTGGAATTCATTTTCACAACACAACTACAAGTCTTGAACCACACTACCCAATGGCTTGCCCTAAGCTTATTTGTCGATCTATCATTCTCATTTGGTTTCATGTGGCAAGATGGTTGTCTCATTGGTATTATTTCTATCAAATTAGACTAATCGATGATGGTTTGCTAGAAGAAGAGGGAAAATTGTTTGTGAAATCTACTTTCCTAAATTGGCGAAGGAAGCTTCATTCTTGTTGGATATACAAAGATATTTTAGTGTACTAATGAGCTTTGTACTAATTACATTCTTGTTGTTTACAATGCAAGCTCCCATGTCGTTTACAATCTTATTTGCAGTGGGTATAGGTTGAATTTTTTATGGCTGATGAGAGAAGTCTAGGTTGGTTATTTTCATCATGACCGATGCAACCCTAAGATAAGTGCAGATGGAAATAACAAAGGAACAATATTCAAGGTTGTATCGAGCCTTGCTAGCTCTCATGCGGCTGTGGATGCCTCAAGGCTAAAGCCTAGAGTTGAGGAGAGGGATGGGACTTGGGTTCTCAAAGAGGTGATTAGGGATGGAATAAATCCTCAAGATAACATAGAGGAAAGGTATCCAAGAAGCCCCAAGGGTTTCTGCATCACTGGACCTAAGCACTCTGGTCATTTACATATACATTTTCTATCATTTTGATGCATTTGGTAAGTTATAGGGTTTATTTTTAATAGGGAATTCATGATATCACAACAAAATAATTCTTTACAGATGAAACAAATCCACCTCAGGAAATACATTATTCATTCACATTTATATCCGTGCCTTAATAAGCTTAATACTTGTAGTGGATCTATTGGCTCAGTACGTAAGAACAACAAAATTAGCCAACCATTTTAGGCAGCAGCAATAGGTGGCAGTTGGAGGGAAACAACAATGCAACAACAGGACGGAAGAAACAACAATTTTTATATCAGGAATGCAAATAGTTTATGGATCGAGATTGAGATGCTAAATAGGAGGATATCTCAACCTAATCAACAAAAGTATCCATAAATGACTAGTAATAGTCGAGCATCACATTGTGATGATATTTTACATGAGACACTTTGAAAGATCAAAGTGTACTATTTGATCTGTTTCTCAATCTTCATTAACATATTGAAGAGAATGAGATTTTAATGAGAGTAATTATAGAGAATGAGATTTTACACCTTGCCCATGTAGATCTTATCCAAATTAAAGAGGGGAAGTATAGAAAGGCAAATGTGATCGTAAATGATCAAATCAACATGGCATCGATAAGGAAGGGTAGATCTGATAGGATAACATCATCGAAAAATCAAGATAACGTGGAAAATCAAGATGGCTTGGATAAGGACATTTGTAGAGGATGACAAATCTCTACGGTCTTACTACGAAGAACCCCATAATAAAAATGACTATCAGTGTATGATTAAAATGAATATCAGTGTAATTGCTTGGTTTCATAATAATTCATTCATGGTTTTCTAATTACTAGATGAAAATATTTACCAAAATCGTACCTAACAATAAATTAATATCAAAAAATATGAAATTACATTTTGTATATATTCTTTCTTATAATAGTAGATTTTTTTTTTTACAATAAGAAAAATTTTGAATACTAAAATATTATCTAAGAAATAATTAAAGTATGTATGTATAAGACATATGTAAGAATCGAATTGACTTTTCATTTAGAAATAAAAAATGAACATTTAAAATGCATATATTGATGAATTTGTGTTTTAATTTTTTGGAATTTCTTTTTGTATATATAAAATTAGAAAACAATTAAGAAAATATTTAAATTTTTCTTATCGTTATATTATATATAATTTCTCTCAAATTTATATCAAAGTTTTATTTATTATATTTTTAGAAGGTGGTATTGTATTGTAATTGTTTCCAAATCACATTATCTTTAATTTAGGACTTTTATGTAATTTTTAATATAATTTTCAAATAAATATACATTAAATTAAATATTTAAAAATTAGTTAAAAATATTCTAAGTTTTCAAAATGTTATATTTGAATTTTATAATTAATTAAAAATTTAATACAATTAACACATTCTAAGTTTCTATTTTATTAAAAAGGATTAATTAATGAATATATATATATATATATATATATATATATATATATATATATATATATATATATATATATATATATATATATATATATATACATACATACATACATACATACATACATATACATATATATATATATATATATATATATATATATATATATACATACATATACATATATATATATATAGATATTCATACATATACATACATATATATACATACATATATATATATATATACACATATACATATACATATATATATAAGAAACAAATTGATATGATTAAATTAAATATGGTTTGAATATTTATTTTAAAAAATTAAAATTATAATTATCCCCTATCCACTCATGGAATTTTTCTGCAAAATTCCTGAATGCAACAACAAACATGTTCTCTCTAATCTTATCAGCATAGATCGAAGGGACATAAGATAATTGATGTTCATGAAATCTTGGCAAGAAGAGTTGTCATGTTCTTTAGAGTTTGCTACCTCCACAAAACAAAGAGCCCAATAAATCATTTTCTTTATATAAGATAACATGAATGGTGAGTTAAATAATAGCCTCGGTATAGGCACGAGACAGTAGTAGAGCACACTATTAGAGTCAATTTTGCAAGTGTTAGATAACATTGTCTGAAATTGATATGGTTTTGTCTTAATTGCTATATCTCTTAAATGGGCTTCATCTTAATTTTGATTGCCTTAAATATAAATTTTTGTCTTAAAATATTTTTGTATCAAACTACTTTTTCTTAAATATAAAGTTTTTTCTTAAAATATTTTTGTCTACAATTTTTTTCTTCAAATATTTTTGCCTTAGACTATTTTTTGTCTTAAATTATTTTTGTCTCACATTGTTTTTGTCTTAAATTATATATTTAATACAATTCCATTGATATTAAATTTTAATGTAAAATAACTAAAATAAAAAGTGACTTTTCAAGACAAAATATTTCTTTTGTCTTGAAAAAATGTCTTAAAAGTTTCCTTCATATAGTAGTAGTGTATTGAGAAGTACTTAAAAACATGTAATTGAGCACCTCTTGTAACTCCACTCCCTACAATGATTCCCATAATCATTCTCCCTGTTGGTCTTCAAAATAACATCCAAGAAATAAATGCATAGAGAATAGAAACTGAATCACACAAACTAACACACGAATTTACATGGTAAAACCCTAATTGTGTGTCAAGGAAACCTCCATTGGGCAAGGGATTAGAATTCTTATCGCTACAGGTAAAAAAAATAACTCTCCAAATATTACATCAAGCCTCTCGGGAAATCGTCATTTTAATACAAGGACTTTGTTACATAACTCCCTATGGTTACAGAACTTCCTAAATGGTAAAACTAAATTTACTCAGATAATTACATCATTAACATTATTTGTTTTCATTCTTTAGAAATCTCCACCTTGACAACAACTTTCCTAATCCCTTACCTATTCCCATTCATCATCTCTTCTGCAACCAAGGGAAGCCAAACACCATCACATCTTCTCTACTAAAACTAGTTTTGTGAACATGTCTGCATGATTCTCTTGTGTATGGACCTTCTTGAGAGCTACTTTTCTGCTATCAATCACATGTCTTACAAAATGGTACCTTACCTCAATGTGCTTAGTCTTGCTTTGATAAGATAGATTTGTAGTTGAATGAATAACACTCTGACAGTCACAGAATACATTCACTTTCTCTTGCCTCCTCCCAATCTCATCAAGTAGACCTTTGAACCAGATTCCCTCTTGAAATGCATCTAAAGAAACTATATGCCTTCACCACTAGTGGACAAAGCAATTGTTTCTTGAAGCTTTGACATCCAACTAATTGCTCCACCTGAAAGAGTAAATGCATATCCTATAGTAGATCTCCTCTTTTCCAAATCACCTTCATAATTAGCATCCACTTATGTGTAGACTAAAGCTTCACTACCATTAAAGAAGATAGAATGCTCAGTTGTTCCTCTCAAATACCGAAGCACCCATTTCACTGCTTGTCAATGTTCTTCTCCTAGATTTTCCATGAACCTGCTGACAACTCCAACTGTATGTGAAATTTTAAGTCTTGTAGATACCATCACATAAATTATGTTTCCTATCACATTATCATATGGTACATGATACATATACTTCTTTTCTTCATCAGTTCTAGGACTCAAACTCAAAGAAATCTTAAAATGGGAAGCTAATTAATAGGCTTCACATTGTTCATATCGAATTTTTCAAGTACTCTCTCCAGATACTTCTCCTTTAATAACCATAGCTTTCAACTTTTCCTATCTGTGTGTATCTCCATGCCCATTATATGTTTTCCAGCTCCAATGTCCTTCATATCAAATGTCCTATAAAGTTGAGGCTTTAACGTGTTGATCCCCTTCATGTTTTTTCTTGCAATAAGCATATCGTCAACATAATATGCCATTGAGACTTTTAAAGTATACATAATGATCATAATCACATCTAGTAAAGTTCTGTCTCACCATTAAGAAGTCAAACTTCTTGTAACATTGTGTGGGAGAGTGCATCGGGCTATACAATGATTTCCTGAGCTTGTAAACTAATATTCTATTATGACCTTGTATAGACACTTTTAGTTGTTCCATATAAATCTCTTCATCCAAATATCCATGAAGAAAAGTTGTTTTAACGTCTAACTTTTCTAACTCAATATCAATTAATGTAGTTAGTGCCAACATAGTTCGAATAGAAACATAATATACGACTGGTGAAAAAATCTCATGAAAGTCAATACCTTCAAATTGAGAATACCCTTTTACTACCAACCTTGCCTTGTACATTTCCATACTTCCATTAACATTTCACTTCAATTTGAAGACTCATTTCAATCCAACATCAGTTTTCCCTTCAGGGAGTTCTACAGGATCCCATGTTTTTTTCTTGGCTAAGGAATCCATTTCTTCCTCCATAGACCTTTTCCATTTTTTGCTATCTGCATCATCCACTCCTTCCTGATAACGAGAAGGTTCTCCGTCTTCAGTTATCAATGCAATAGATGAAGCAAAATCTTCATACCTTTTGGGTGTTCTTATTTCCCTTGTATACATATTTAGAGTGGCTAGTTGCTGAACTAGTTCTTGAACATCTATAGTTTCCTTTGCATCTTCTTCACCTTTTTCTTCATATGTTTCTCCTTCATTTCAACATTCTGAAAATAGTTTACTCTCCAACTGAATTGGTTGATTCAGTGATAGATGTTCCTGTTCAACTTTTTCAACCTCTTAATTTATAAGAGAAGATACATCAAATGTTACATCTCTACTAATTACTATATTACGTGAGGAAGGATTCCACAACCTATATCCTTTCACCACATAGTCATACCCAACAAATACATAAAAAAATTCTTTTTGGGTCTAACCTAGAACGTTGATTCTTTGGAATAAGAGCATATGCATCACAACCAAAAATTCTTAGAAGTGAATAATCACAAGACTAACCCGACCAAACTTCTTTAGGAGTTTTACAATTAATGGCAATTGAAGGTGATTTGGTTACCAAATAACATATAGTAGATATTGCTTATGCCAACAACTTCTTCTGTAGGTTAGCATTATTGATCATGCTTCTGGCTCTCTCCATAAGTATATGATTCATGCATTCAACAACGCCATTTTGCAGAGGAGTATAAACAACAGTTTTATGTCTAACAATCCCTTCATCCTTACTATATTGTTCAAATTATAAGGAAGTAAATTCATTGTCATTATCAGTTCTTAAACATTTAATAGATTTTCTTGTTTTCTTTTCCACAATAGCTTTAAATTGTTTAGAATATTAAATACATCAACTTTACTTTTCAACATATAGACCCAGACTTCCCTTGAGTAATCATTAACAAATGTTAAGAAGCATAATGCACCTCCATAAGCTATAGTAGGAGATGGTCCCCAAAGATCAGAATGAATATAGTCCAAAATTTCGTTAATATTATGACTTTTGGTTTTATACTTTTGTTTACATTGTTTTCCATATACATAATGTTTACAAAAATCCAAACTCAAGGATTTCAAATTAAGAAGTAATTAGTGATTCAATAGTACTTGAAGGCCCTTCTCGTTCATGTGGCCTAGCCATTCATGCCATATGTGAATATCTTATTTTTCCTACTATGTTATTGTCATTGCCTCATTGACCTAAGTACTTCCTTTGAGTCTGTAAATATTTTCGATCCTGTTTGTCTTCATAACAACCATAATGACCTTTGAAACTTTCAACAATCCATTTTGACCTATAAACTTGTAACCTTCTGAGTCCAATACTCCCAAAGAAATCATATTCTTTCTTAGCTCATGTAAATGTCTAACATCAGTGAATGTTCTAACTATATCATCATACATTTTTATTCTAACATTTTAGATCCCAACATTCTTACAGGGTACATTATTACCCATAAACATAGAACTACCATTCAGAGCTTGGAATGAAGTAAACCTATTTCTATGTGGACTCATGTGATGCGAAGCACCCAAATATATCAACCAATTTGATAATTCTTAGAAGGATTGAAAAAAAACAAAGCTTCATCTACCATACCTAACTCAAAAATAAAGCTTCATCAATCATACCTAAATCAACTTGATTTTCTTCCTTCTTTGGGTTTTCAATTCACTCCTTTCTTTTCCAACAGTCTTTCTTGAAATGTCTTGTTTTGTTACAATACCAACATTTGACTTTGCATTTCCTTCCTTTTAATTTTGATCTGGAATAACTTCTTTCTTTCTCTCCTCTTTCCTTAGATCGGCCTCTAGCTACCATGGCTTCTAGTGGGGATGTTTGAATGCTAGACTTCCTCTATACTTCTTCAGGTAACAAAAATCTCACAACATAATGGAATTCTAAAGATTTAGTTGTGCTCAAACTAATAAAAGTCACAAAGTGAATATTTGGTTTTGCTCAAACTAATAAAAGTCGCAAAGTGAATATTCAGTTGTGCTCAAACTAATAAAAGTCACAAAGTGATCCCAATACTAGGACATGTAACACAATAAGGTAATAGTTTTATCTTCTTCTTTAAATTTCGTATACATATATGACAACTACCAAATAAGTGCATTAAATACATTTAAATGTTCTACAATTTTAGTACCCTCCTTGATATTAAGGCTTTATAGTTGGCTATTCAAATAAATTTTGTTGGTTAAATATTTGGTCATATACATTGTTTCCAATTTTACCCACAAACCTACCGCTAAGGTTTCTTCAACAATCTTGAAGACAACTTCAACTGCCAGGCACAACCTAATAGTACTGAGAGTTCATGCAACCAAGCCCTCCTAAAATTTGTCATGCCAGTAAATTTCTTCCTAACCCCATCTAAAGTTTTTTGCAACCCATGTTGCACTAGCAAATCCCTTACTTTCTGTTTCCACAATGAAAAATTGTTCTTACATGTGAAATTCTCCACCTCATACTTAGCATTAGTCATTTTTGCCATTTCTTCCTACACGAGTTCTTTTTATAAAAAGCAATCTTTATTAATGACTCTATTCCTTCAAAAAATTCTGCTATATTTTTCTTTTTGTTTTCAGCTAGGGTTTTCAACTATGGTTTTAAAATCATCTTCTTGTTAAAAATATAAATCTTCAAAAAACCCCACTTCTCCTTTCGTTTATTCAAAAATCCAAAATAAAATGAAGAACCCAAACTTTTCCCTTTATAAATGACTCCAATCTTTAGAAGCCCTATTTTAAAAAAAAAGAAAAAATCTAACAACCAATTCGAATCCAACATTTATCCAAGCAATTCTCCAAAAAACTTTTACCAAACAAAATATTGAACTTGGTAACAGTCGAAGAGCTAATTCAAACAACAATTTTGTAAAAAATTGCACCAAAAACCCTTTTTACAAAAAAAAAATACAATACTGAGTAATGGTGTGTTGAATTCAAATTTCATAGTAACTTCAACAAAACACAATCAACAATGGTGCTCTTGTTTTCTCTAAATCCTCACAACCAATGCTCGAATTTTTTCCCCTAAGAATGCGACTTCCAGGTTTGCGGCTCTACTCAAGCATGAGAGAGGCACTCGAAAAATGTTTCTTCAAGATTTGTGGCTCAGCTTATCCACTCCTTTGCATGACCTTGTCACCAGGGGACGGGGTCGACTCTTCATTAGCTCAACAAAGAATAAAGTCAACAATGCTTTCTAATTGCTCGATGGAAAATGAGGCTCAACAAGCGACTGAAGGCTTCCAATCCTCCAAAATTGCTTTTGTGCAGGTCAATGGCTTTACAATTTTTCCTTGGTTGATTAATCCTTACGCTCTGCAAGCTCCAGATATAGTTTCACGGTGGCAGCTCTGGTCTACTCCAGAATGCTCAAACTCTAGAATGTTCGAACTCTGTAAATTTGGTTTGGGAAACGACGAGTTTGTGGGTGCACACAGTTTAAAAAAAATTGACCTCACCACCCTCACAACCATGCTTTGATACCACTTCTTGGTCCTTGAAATAACATTCAAGAAAGAAATGCATAAAGAATAGCAATTGAATCACACAATCTAAAACAAGAATTTATGTGGTAAAACCCTCACATTGTGTTAAGGAAACCTCCACCAGGGAGGGGGTTGGAATTCATATTGCTAGAGGTCAACAAATGACTATGCAAACATTACATGAAGCCTCTTGGGAAATTACCATTTTAATACAAAGACTTCGTTACATAACTCCCTATAGTTACACAAGTATCTGAACAGTAAAACTAAATTTACTCATATAATCATATTGTTAACATTAATTGTTTTCATTCTTTAACACTCTCAAATATTGTATGAGAAAACAGTTTTGTTGCAAGAGGATAGAAGTTGAAGATGCAACAACTCATTGATTCTACCTATTTCTCTTAGTCAAACATTACTTTCAAAATATTTGACTTTCAAAATCTTTTAAATATTAGATATCATTTGTTAAATGTATACTACTAGATGTTTGAAAATACTAAAAACTACTTTTTAATAGGATGTTTTTCTTCTCATGTAATTTTCCACTACTTTGTTGCAATAGAAATTTTTGAAAACGAACCAGAAAAACTTAAATTTAAATATAATACTTAAATATAAATAGTAAATTTGTTATGGGAATAACTTAAATTTAAATGGTAACGTTATTATAATTGTTTAACTCATTCATCATATAATGCGAAGCCATTTGAATACATTCCCGTGAGACGCTTTGATGGGATGTTTTTTTAGTGGAGAAAACATGTGTCGACGGAATCAAAAAAATGATGAACTCCAAGACCTGGAAGAACCAAGCATGGAGATTTGTTATAATTCGACGTGAAGAAAGATGTTACCTCGAAGAGCCAAGCATTGATGGGATTATGCATAGGAGATAGCACCACGTGTAAATCCACTCCCCCTTACGAGAAGGGCCATCAATGGCAATCGATAGGGAAATCTTTCAAGGGGTATGTGCCTTCAGCGGCAGCTGCGACCATGGAGTGCAATTCCCTTCCACTATGGGCAGTCCGAATGCCCCTTACGCCAGGTTCCAAAAGAACTCTAGACAATCCGAATACCCCTTATACTGCTACTGCGTGTTTTCTTTGTGTTCCATAAAAAAAGATATATCGGGATTCGGGAGCCACGCATTAGTTAACAGCACCGGAAGAACATGATTCTCCATCAAATCATCTTCGATGGGAGAAGATGCCAGTGCTTCGACTTCGATATATAGAGCTGACATGCCGCTCGATGATACAAGGGCAGAATCGAGAAGCAGCTATTGATTTATTTCTGCACAATTGCTTCGCGCTGTTTCGATTTACAAATTACATACGTTTCCTGCTGCAGCCTCGTTCTTTATGGGTATTACATATACTCACAATAATCTGACTTGTTTTTTTTCTCAGTATTAGCATGCGCCAACTAACCCAAGAAAGCAGTAGGTGATTATGTTGTTGACAGAAGAGAGAGAGCACATACCCTTACTTTCAGAAAATCTGCAATTGAGGGATATGTGCTCTCTATTCCTTTGCCAGCACATCACATTTCACCTTCACATCTAAATTGTCATTTTTTTTCCTCAGGTATTAGCATGGGCCAACCAACCCAAGAGGTGATTATGTTGTTGACAGAAGAGAGAGGGCACATAACCTTACTTTCAGAAAATCTGCAATTGAGGGATATGTACTATCTATTCTTTTGCCAGCACATCAAATTTCACCTTCACATCTAAATTGTCATTTTCAAATACAATTACTGTCATTTGCTTTTAGCTCAGTTACTCCATACAGTAGACAACGATAACCATGGATCTATGTTGTCCCATTTCTCTTAGCGGTCAATAACACTCTCTAATCTGTAAATTGGTTGCATGTTCTTGTTATAAACATCATTGTCCTTTATGTAATGTTTGCGATATTATCTTAGCCCATAGTATTATTTTTGTTTGATAGCCATGTTTTTAGAATTATATGTTATAAAATATAAATAGTTTTAAAAACATATTCTTTTGGTTGAGTTGATTTCTTAAATTCTATGTCGATCTTCACATTGTTTAATTTATAAAATAGATATACTTACCCATTTTTCTTTAAAAAAAAATGTAAATTTTCTTTTAAATGTATTTATAAATTTTTTTAGCTTATTAAATATGATAAAAATATAAAGTAAATGTTAGTGAAAATTTTCAGGTGTAATCTTTAGAGTATGTAATGAATGAAATAGACTCAGTTGTCAATCCTTTTACTAAAAATGATATTCATAAAGTATTTTGAAAAATATAAAGTAAATATAATATTCATAAAGTATAAAATATAAAGTAAATATAAGTGAAAATTTCTATGTTGAATCTCCAAAGTAAATTAACAAAATTGTTATTTTTTAAGTGGAAAAAAATAATAACCATAAAATGAAAATTCTAATTTAATTTGATGTGCAAAAATTATTTTTATTTTTTTAAATCCATGAAAACTATCTATAAATTATTATCCATATCATTTTTATTTGTGTTGTATCTTCTAAATCTCCTCTAACTATGAATCTTACAAGGAGAAAAGAAGAAGTTCAGTGTTGAGGTCCCTAACATCTATAACTTTGGGAAGGTAATGAAGAGCTGTCATTTTGTCTATGGAGTGGTATGGTAATGGATTACTATGTTTGATGATTTCTCATTTTGTGAATGGGATAACAAGATAAATGGGTCAGAAAACTTCACAATTAAGCTCATTTGAGCTAGAAGTGATCTGGGATAGGTGACCTTCACTACCTTTCATGAAAATGATTATAAATGAATGACTTATTTAACACAATTAAATCCCAAAAAATAATATCTAATATAATGCACTTTGAAAACCTATCCATACTTAAATCCCTCATCTTATTCATACAAATATAATCCATTTCTGTATACCATACTATTATTTGCAATTTCCACACTACTTGTCCTCCTATGCAGGAAACGACAGTACATTTCTGGCAAGCGAATTCCGAAGTCCTGATCTGTGCTGTACTCACAATTGACAGTAATCTCTCCTCAACGTACCGTTGGCCACAATGCATTTATGGAGCAATTTTATGTCTCGGAGGCTAAGCAAATGCCTTATGGAGCAAGACGGCTCACTAAATGCATCGATGGAACAATTTTATGTAAGTATTTGTGATGAAGGTGATGTAAATGTACATATGGAACCAGTTAAGCCTACTGTGCAGCCAATTTTATTAGCTCCAGTTAAGCCGACTGTGCAGCCAATCTGAATGAAGTCTAAACAAGCGGTTGAAAGCTGGAGCCTATCGAGTTTTTATTTTAATCGAAAGCTTAAAGCAGCTGAAAGCTTTTTTTCGTTAAACTCCCATCGGGGCCGAGGCCGCCATGAACATACCCATTATTTTTTGCGTGTTCTGAATATAGTAATATATTTTTTGCAACGTAGTTTCTTCGAGGAAAATTTCTATGCACTGGATCTTGTGATGTAAAACGCCGGCAAAGCAGGTTTTGACTTCACCAGGTTTATAATACGTTTGTCTTACATAATAAACGGATGATCAAACAATGATATCTGCAACAGTAGAATAATACCCTTCTATTTGGTAAGTGCAATTCGAGATTCTGTATTAATATTTTGGCGGAGCTTGCACAATTAACTCACGTTTCGTGCGGAGTCATCTGATTTAAAGGTACTGATTAACTTTAGTAGCTAATACGGTTTTTTCTCTCATATAAAAGAAGCGGCTAGCTGATTCACAAATTTAAATATCAAGGGACAAAACGTTTGATATGACAGCTACTTGAAGTGATGGAGTAAGCCTTGAACCTTTTAAAAATTCTAAGAAATGATAAGGGGTTTAAAATTTAAAGTGAAACTGTTTTAATATTGTCATTTTCTCAGGAAAAAGGATTAATATTGTCATTTTCTCAGGAAAAAGGAGAGAGACTAAATTGTTTTCATCAATAAAATAAGATATGCAATTTTCAAAATATTCTTAATTTTTTTTTAATGTGAAAAAGTTTTAAAAAGTTAAATAAAGTGAAAATTAAAAGAAACAACATTGAATTTCAATTTTAATGATATATCACTATAAACCAAACATTTTTTTAACAATTTTTTTTAATTGTATATGATGGTTTAATAACTAATTTTCCCTTGAGGGTTAAGTAACTAAATTTTCCATTCATTACTGGTGTTTAGAGAACAATTTTGGGTGCCTTTGCTACCAGATTGAAATCATTATGGTAATGGATAACATGGCTTATTGACTCCAATTCTTAGTTTTATACATTAATGAAATTTTTATAAATGTCGGTATGAAATTAACCTTTAGAAATATTACCCTTGCTTACAAAGTCATTAGCTTTAACATATGCCAATCATATAATTTAATTGTTCACAAACTCTAGGCTTCACACTATGAATGCATCTACTAGGATTATGTAACTCCATTGCGTCTTGTCATGGGTATGCCTATCTATGGCAAGCATGGTTTCCTTTTTGTTTATATCAATTCATAACCATTAATTTATTCTATGTAAGGGACCTTAGTTAAAACTTTGTGACAATGATAACATTATTATACTCTTTAAATGAAGTCCTAAGATTAACCCTTATAAAATGAATTGGTTGACTACCACCTAATCCCATTATCATATTAAATATACCTTTTGGGTTCAATGATTACACCCTCTTGGAAATTCGTACTCGAATCTAGGGTTGTCACTTTCTCCTCCATCATATGCTCACCGTGTGATCAACCTGACTAAATCAATTGACGGTCGAGATGAGGTTAAGGAAATCAAGGGGTAAAATTCATTAGTCTTAACCCTAACTTTCCTCCTAGTAACAATTCATTTATATTTTTATGTTTTGTCGCCACTTTGCACTGGTGTTGTCGTAGCGCCTTTCCTCCACACAAATTTTCCTTTATTTTTCGCATGGACATTTCACAGAGGCAACAAGGCATGACACCCTTTTGTTAACAATGTAGTTTCCCTTCACAAAACTTGAAGGTAAGATTTAAAATGCCTCGTTAGCGTTCTTATTATAGTTACTGGTTTCAACCTTGAAATCTTTGTTCCTTATGATTTTCTTGAAAAAAACACTCTTATGTATGTGGATTTCAAGGTCTTCCTTGCATTTGCAGTCTAATTTTTTTCTTCGTGTGGTCATTCATACCAAGGTCTCGCCATTCCTCCCTCAGGTAATAGCTCACCATTGTATTTACCCTTCAACATATTTTGCCTTTCCATTTCGAAAATACCCATGATCTAATCGACTTTGTTTTTCCTTTAAGAAGCGACAACAGTATACCAGATCGATTTCGCATTTCAAGGTTTGAATACCATATGGGGTAATAATGAAGGTATGTCCTAGAATTATCGTAATTAAATTGTCTTACTCTAGAATTGGCATATTATATTCCCTAAACATATATGTGATGAGTCTTGTTTTCCTAGACAACACTTATCTTTTGAAATTCACCTCTTCCTTAATGTCATCATTTTAGATGTTTTCTGACCGAATTTAAGTTTTTCCTTCCTTGCTAGTACACATAGCTGGTTGGCATTGGAAATGGCTACTAATAGGTATGATAATTCAAGATTAACATCAGTTCGACTGAAAATATTTTTTCTTCCTCTATTACTATACTGCAAGTCCTGCCACCAAGAAGAATCGTACACACTCCTCTTATTATTCGCTGGCCTACAAGTATGGGAATGTTGTTATCAGTGTTCACTTTTATAAATTCAGAAGACAAGGTCATCGCTCTAAAATTTGGCCCACTATTACCTTCACGTGGATCATAAATCAATCCTCCAAAGGTTATTTTATGTGAGGACCCATTGTTTTGTGAAATGTTCACTGTACAGTCTTTTTGAGATTGATTAGGCGATGAGTCATTGTTTTGTTGGAATTTTTTTTTATATATTTATTTTTATGACTGTTATTGGTCATAAGGGTTTATTTTTATTGTTCTAGATGCTAAATATTATTTTCACCCTTGGTCTCCATACTAAGGTCTTATGACAATGTAAAGTGTAGCTCATGCACAGACATGATGGTCGCCCTCAGGGTGTTGTTAAACTTATAATTGGGATTTTTCTTCCTAAATACTAGAGTTTTGATTTCGTTCCCATATGGTTATGTTTAAAAATGGCTATAACCCATCTTAGGGCATGGTAAGTGTGTTGTTTTCTTCCTTTAAGTATGGTATATAATGACTTATCATCTAGACACTCACCCTAGTGTTAAGAAGGCAAAAAATATTTTGATGTTGAACCTAATGTCATGGTTCTACATAGCTCATGTTTCTAGTATATTTTGAAAATCAAGGGTTTTCCACTATCTAGTTTTTTTCACTCAATTTATGGATGTTGTTAAGTTAATAACATGTCATGATTTTTAATATTTTTCTATGATCTTCGTATTTCTGATATGATGGGATAATGAAAGTATAATAACAAATTTCCTTTAGAATATTGTTGTTGTAAATGCAAAATATTTAAATGAAATTTATTCTAAGTTACATGTACCCTAATCCAGCAAGATCTTTAAACTATGTTTTTGTTTTCTTTTGATATCCAAAAATTGCTTTGGTTACAATACTCTTAACATTAGAGAACCTTTAACTAAATTTCACCCAAAAATCGTGGGTACTTAGAAAAACTCTTGTAATCAGCTAACTATAGCTGCGTAAGGGGACAAATTCCTTCTCTCGTAGATCCAGACCCATACTGAACCTAAGTAACTCGAATTTGCCTAGTTTATTTTTGTATTAATTATACGTTTTAAGGATTGTTACAGCTCCAAATCTCACTCTTGGGGTTTGTGATGCTGCACTCATGGCTTAGGGCAACCCCTCCTTCCAAACCTGGTCCAAAATCTAAAAAATAGTGTTTTATTCCCTATACGCAACATTTCCCTGAGCTAAAAGCGTGTATATGTGGGTCTGTGTATACCCAACCCGCGTATATGTCTTAAAAAACTTAAAAAAAATGAAATCTCCTTAATTTCGAGCGGAGATCGTAGGTTTTGCCTCCTGATCACCCGTTAGTGCCCGTGGCCCAACTGTTCCCAACGAATTCCCAGCTAAAAAACTACTTTGGGAGAAGTATAAAAAGGCTTCAATGGGAAGGCCTAAAGGGGGAGAGAAGAGAGAAAGGTTATTATGCTGAGATTTCCCTAACCAGGTCTGAAGATCCTTGTGCCTCCTGCACTTCCCCCATTTTTATAGGAAACCCTTGTTTCCTTGTGTGATGATGTCCATTTACTACTTGTGATATCATGGAGTAAGTCATGGAAGGAGTTTGTTAAAGGCTTGAAACTGGATGAATCCGAAGGATGGTTCCACTTGGAGCCTGCGAAAGGACAACTCGGGTGAAATTATTCCTTTCTATACTTTATTTGTCTATAATAAAAGAAGCACTTGTCTTTGTTCCTGATATAAATCTTCTTCATGTTTATGATATTCATGTTAGAATTCATATGTGAATGGTGGTTTAATTGCATAACTAACTACCTTTCTTTATAATATGAAGATGGTTTCTTTATAATGTTTAGTCCATATACTGCTGCACTTTCTTGAATTGGTTGTTTTGCAGGTCAAAGGAGAAGAAGGAACTCCAAGAAGGGTTTGGACCATGGAAGGACCTTCTCAAACATAGGACCTCACGTACGTCCATTATCGTAAAGTTTGCTTATATTAGCATTATGGCTGTATGGAATGTGTGTTTCTCTGTATAGACAACTTTCAGTATGCTAGGGTATCAACCCAAGACCCTAGGGGAACTTTCCCTTAACAGAATTGGCGACTCCGCTGGGTACAACACCATTGTTGTTCCTAGTTTGGGTGTGTTCAAGCCAATCAGGGCTCAGCTATCTGTTTGCTTGCTATTGTTGTGTAGTCTGTTCCTGTAGGAACTTGAATTGTAAGTTTGGTCAGTTTCTTCACATTGTTTTTAATTTTTTCTTGAAATCTTTTATATACACTATTTTTCTTATTTACAGAGGCATATATACGCATGTTTCCTTAAGTGAACCCATGTATACGTAGGTTTCCTTAGGCACAGTCACGTATACACGCAACTGTACATCGATACAGCAGCGTATATCTTGCAATTTTCAAGATTTTTTAAATGTTTTTGTCTCTGAAAGTCTGTCTGTTGGCTTGATTAAGTCTTGAACAATTACTTTCCAGTGTCAATTGTTAGTTTTACAGCAAGTATCTGATTTCCAAATTCTCTCTGATTGTGAGAAGTGTTGGTCTTGTTTTTGTTTTTGCAAGTGTCATTGTTTTTTGCTTAAGCACGCAAGATTTCTTGCTGGGAATCTTGGCTTGTCTGATTCATCAGGGCAGGAAGATTGATCACAATATCTGTGTTAAATCTTGTTTTTGGTGACCTTTTTGTTTACTTGACAAAACTGCTTTTTGTGACCATCTATTTTTCTTGTTTCATGAAAGTTGTTGATTGACACTTTCTTGAAAATTGTCTTTTTGATCTTTTGGTCTTTGTTGTCAAATCTTTCATTGTTGCTTTTGATTGCTAAGAGCATCTTTAAACACATTTATTTTTGTTGATTTTTCATCCATTGTGTGTTTTCAACTTGCAAAAGTGTTTTTTGCCTATTCCTCAATAAAAGTTTCAGTCTTGTTGAGAGCATTTTTGAAAAGACATTTTAGTTTTTGCTTTTGAAGAAAACTTTTTGAAAAACTTGGTTTTGCTTTCTCGAACTTTGTTTTGATTTGGTTTCCTTTTAGTGAATGAAAGTGCATTTTTGTTTGTCTTGAAACTTGTTTTTAGTGTTTAGACGAAATGAATGGTAGCATCTCATATTCCATCTAAACATTTTAAGTGGCAAAATAAAAATTGATAAACAAGTAACTTTCATTTCTTGATTTAGAGTAGTCTTAAGTCTTGCATCAGCATGTACTCATTGCATTAGGATAGATTTGCACATATTTTTAGGCATCCATAGCTTTGTTAACTTTTGTGAGTGTGAAGCGTGAGTAAAAGAGAAGAAAAGAAAATTTGTTGTTTTTCTTGAAGTTCCTCTGAACCCTGTAGAAATTTATTTTCATCGAAAAATGAAAACAAGTGCATTTGCATGTAGTTTGGTTTTTATTAATTTCTTTTGTGTCAAAACACCACTAGTTTCAGTTCCGCTTATCCCTTGACTTAAAGAACAACCCATTTAAAAACAAGCGCTAATTAAAATATAATATAACCTTTTATAATTGTCAAGTTAGACACACCAACAAGTTTTAGGATATTTTAGGGCCTTGGATTAGGCAAGTGGAGAGATAACTCTCCAAGGCCATTTAAACTGTCAAACATAGGAGTCTGAATAGTGAGTGAAAATCCAATAGCATTAGGAAGACCAGGAAAGCTCCGGATCTAGGATTTAAGCACGGGGGTTTTTGAAGATAGGGAAGAGAGATACCCCCTCTCCTACTTGTCTGATCTTACCTCACAACTATTCCGCCTAGCTTCTGCAACGAGTTGGTATCCATAGTTGCTACTCCTAGGGATCTACACAGGTGGCTGCAGAGGGGAATCCCGTGGCATCTGAGGTCGATGTTGCATCACTCTCAATGGTACTACTGGAGGGCACCCTTGCGAAGCTTGGGGGCTTGCACCAGCGCAGGCTATTATTAGGAGGTCAGTGTAACTTCCTCTGTTACCTTTGCTGATAGGACTAGGCCGTAATTATCCCAGACTATCTTCGAAAGGCCCCTTAATTCACTTTCTTGTATTTTGGTGTCCGGTCCTAATCACCCGAAGCGGAAATACTTGGAAGTTGTTTGACTGGTTGATATCCTTTAGGGACTTTATAGTGTGTGCTCTATGCTCTTAGTTGGCCTAGCTTTCAATTTTTTGAGTCTTTAGTTAGATCTTAATAAAAAATTCAAAGTGGCTGACCGATCACCTAGACGGTCTCGAAGACTTCGTGGTCTTTCACCACCAAGTTTAGAGCCTTCTCCTAGAAGGTGCAGAGGTAATACTGCTGGTGGGTTTCATCCCACGGCAGCTGACGCATCGAGGATTGATCCTCCTCTCGGGGGCATTAATGTTAAAGTAAGGCCTGACACTTCCGCAAAACAAGAGAGGAACACTCCAGTTCTTTCTCGAGTTCTCTTTCAAATAGAGAATAACATAGAGGTAGAAGAACTCTCAGAGTCATTAGCAGCTCCGAATTCTCCCCTACCATCTAGCCATCCGGAAGTATTACAATACGTTGGGACTCCAACGCATAGACCGTCAAGTCCAGGTCACATTACGCACTTACCGTCGATGACCACTACTGGAAGCATGGCTTCTACTACAAGTGCTACAACTATGCAGACTCCAACATCAGTACAAGGGGGAGGAACGATTTCCATCTCCTCTGCTTCTTTGTTTGGGTCTTTTGCTAGCACATCTTTAGTTGGGTCTACCTCCATTCCTTCCACGAGTGGAAATTCCCAAACCAATGCTTTTAGTTCTGGATTCTTCCCATTTGGCACCCATTCATAGGGTATTCCATCAGTTCTGTTTAGTGCCGCCACATCCATGATGGGTGGATCAACTTCATTCCAGGGTTTTCCTTTTGGAAGTGGTCATATACCACATTCCAACCTGACAGTAGGATCTATGCCTTTTTCTTCTACAGGACAAAGCAACAATCCTTTCCAAGGTTGGACTAACCCTGCAGTTAGTGGCATGGGAACTGGGAATCCGTTCTTCGGCCAACAAGGGAATAGGCCATACTCCATAGTTAGTTCATTTCAAAGTATTCCTCCCTTAGCTTCTGCTTGGAATCCGTATCAGGGGTTATCAACTCCTTATAATCCTTTAGGAGGAAGCTTTGCTAGTTATGGAGGCTTTGCGGCCGGAGTTGGTCAAACTCCAAATTTTGCTGGATCACAAGGCTTGCCTTTTGGTTCAACTGGTTCTGCTGGTTACTTCGGGTAGCCTGGTGCCTTCCAATTCTAGGATCTAGGCCAATCTTTTCAAAACTTTGGGAGCTCTACCGAGTCTGGGTGGAATCCCCAAGGTCCTCCTAGGCTTCCGTTTCTGGCAACTTTGAACTTGCCAGATCTCACTAAATTAATAGACGATCCAATCAAATACAATCTAGCCTGGCCTCCGGTCCCAACCAAACTCCCTTCGAACATTCCAAAATTCGAAGGGAAGAGCGGTGAAGACCCAGGCGACCATGTAACCACATTCCATTTGTGGTGCTCATCGAAAACCCTTATTGATGACTCGATTAGGTTGAGACTTTTTCAACGCACCTTGACTGGTAATGTGGCCAAATGGTATATAGAGTTTCCAGGGGGTAGCTTTACATCTTTTGCTGAATTAGCTAATATTTTCTTAAATCATTTCCAATTGCCTCTCCTTTATGATGTCGGAACTGAACTTCTGGTCACTTTTCGTCAGGATAAGGCAACTCACATTTCTGACCATATTCAGGAATGGAGATGGAGAAAGAGGCTCATTAAAGCTGAAATCCCTCTAGAGTACCATCTCAAATGGTTTTTGAAATCTTTACAACCTGAGATCTCTAAGGATGTCTCCATGTCCGGAGTCTATTCTAAGGAGCAAGCCATTTTTAGGGCCCAACAATTAGAATTGATCTACTCTTAGTCTAAGATCCTACAAAAATACTTGCCAGATGCTCCTGGGTCTAAGGTTGATATAGCCAAGTCGAAGCCAGGTCCCCATGCGGATGATATCGTTAGATCGGTAGACATAAATGCGGTGAACTTGTTGAGCCAATTGGAGTAGTTGTCTTGGCAAACTGCTCCTAACAACCAAGTCACATCATCTAACCCTCCGGCTTCCCAGACCTCTTCGATTAATGACGTCCAATCTCATAACCCTAAAGGAAATTAAAATTCCAATGGGAAAAAGAAAGGATGAGGTAAGAAAAAGAACCAGGATGGGAAGGCTAACACAAATAAATCTGGCAATAATGCGGGTGGTGGTAGAAATGAGTCTAGAAAAAAAGTCAAGTTTCCATGCAAGTTGTGCGGTGGAGACCATTTAACTCACATCTGCCCCAAGATTGAAGACGCTCAGCATTTATTAGGACAGCAAGGGACTTCTAGTTCTCATACTGTGTTAACCAACCCTCTTCCCCAAGGGCAGCAGCTTCTTGTTGGCGCGAGTTCAAACCCTGGAACCTCCACAGGGGGCGGCCAGGAAGGGGAAAAATCATCAAATGCTTTCGTGATGAGTTCTAACGTCCATGTGGCTACTCGATCACGGGATTATGGTGAAGCCGAAACTTCCAAGGATAAAACTGCTCTCGGAAATACCGACCTTCATATTGACTGACCCCTGTCGAGACTATACCACAGATACCGAAAGGTTCTGCTAAATGCGTGACTTTTAATCCTAATGCTAGAGCCACCTAGAACTACTCCATTGTTGAGGATCTGGCTCAGAGTCCGTGCACCATGTCCGCTTTAGAGGTTCTCCAGTCATGTCTGGCTCAACAAAGTGCTTTACTTTCCACGATTGGGGCAGTTGATCCAACTAGCTCTTTAGTGCTCACTTTCGACATGTTAAATGTCAAAAAGCGACTCCCTCATCATATGGCTTTCCATATAAAGTCTACATACCGGAAAATTAACATTTTTTGTACCGTTATTGATGAAGGAGCTTCCACATGTGTCATGTCGATGTCATGCTAGAAGGCTATTGGATCGCCTTCGGTTGTTCGTTCACCTACCGTCCTGACTGCATTTGATGGTCATTCTCATAAGTCGCATGGGATTATCCCGGCCTTTCCCATATGCGTTGGGGGGAAGGTCGTCAATATTGAAGTAGAAGTCATTGATGCTAACCTAGACTATAATCTCCTCTTAGGATGGAACTGGGTATACGAAATGGACGTCGTTGTTTCGACTCCCTTTCGTGTCATTTGCTTTCTTCATGAGGGGAAATCATTAAGGTTGATCAATTGGATTATTGTCTAGTCGATCCTCAAGCAATCTCTGACTCTACTGTTCCCTTAGTGGATAACCTTCGTCTGCCGACTGAGAATTTAGGAGTTGGGATGTATTCTTCATTGATGGGTACCTTTGATCTTCCCTCTCCTATCGCTAGAATCAATGTTGTTTCATCATCTAAGGAGTCCCCTCGAGAAGAGTTCTTCCGAACTCATTATTTTTCAGACCCTTGGACCTTGCCTTCACCTACAACCACATTAGCTGAAGGACAAGTAAATGGAATGGCATTCCCTATGTCTGCAGTTGAGCTTATATATCAGTCTATCGTTAACTCTGCAGGCAACCACTCTACTCCTTTTTCCGAAGAGGAGTTAGATGGTGATGTGGACCCGGCCTAGAGCCTTGATTATACCTCTACCTTGGACTGCTTAGATTCAGTTTTACCTTCTGATGAAGCAATCCTCGAAGCAATGATGGGTATAGATTGACCTTGGGAAGACTTACACCATTGTTCATACTTTCTTCCTCCATTGCAGGAAGTAGAATCTAGATTCTCCGAGCTCTTTACTAGTGATGTTTGTATGGTATCAAATCCTTTGGCTCCAACACACTTTCGTGTCGAATGTAATATGTCGGTGATTTCAAAAACAATATCTATAAACATCTCTAGTGACCCTAACGTGATCGAGAATCTCTTCATCGGAATCGAATGTTCCCCCGAAGAAATTCAAATTTACACCGAACTTTTCAAGGAATTTCGAGATGTATTTGCTTAGTCTTATGAAGAAATGCCTGGCATTGATCCTTCTATAGTTCAACATGAGATCAAGATGTATGAAAACGCCAAACCAGTCCGTCAAAGGCTTCGACCGGTTAATCCTAGGAAAGCAGCAGCAATTAAAGTTGAAGTTGAGAAGCTGCTCAAGGCAGGTTTTATATACCCTGTTCCTCTTACTGATTGGGTTTCTAATCCAGTCCCTGTGGATAAAAAGCAAGGAAAAATCTGAGCATGCATCGATTTTAAGGACCTAAACAAGGCTTGCCTAAAAGATAACTACCCCACGCCATTCATTGATCAGATTATCGACGAGTGTGCAGGTAATGAGATTTTTTCCTTCATGGATGGTTTTTCCGGTTATAATCAAATTTCTATCCATCCTGAAGATCAACATAAGACAGCGTTTATATGTCCCTGGGGTACCTTTGCATACAAAAAGATGCCTTTTGGTCTTAAAAATGCTGGAGCAACTTTTCAGCAGGCCATGTCATATGCTTTCCACGACATTAAACATATCATCGAAGCATACTTGGACGATCTCACTGCTCGTTCTCGAAAGAGAACTGATCACCCTAGTCATCTTCAGTTGGTTTTTTAGCGATGTCATATTTTATAAAATACGATTGAATCCCAACAAGTGCGTTTTCGCGGTTACGTCAGGTCAGTTATTAGGGTTCATCGTGTCAAATGAAGGGATTTGGGTCGATCCCTTCAAGTTTGAGGCAATAGTTCAGTTGCCTCCCCTGTCCTCAATTCGACAACTTCAAAGTCTTCAAGGGAAGGCTAATTTCCTAAGATGGTTTATAGCGAACTATGCCGAGATCACTAAAGGGTTCATGCGTTTGCTATGGAAAGGAGTTCCATTTGTGTGGGACGACTTTGTGTAGCGGTCGTTTGATGCTTTGAAAAAGGCATTAGTCTCTGCCCCGCTTTTGAGTCCACCAGATTATGGTAGGGACTTCCTTTTATATCTCTCTGCAGCAGAATCAACCATTGGGATGGTTCTCGTTCAGGAAGACGATGCTCTCACAGAGCATGTGATTTATTATTTGAGCCGAGGCTTGATAGGTCTTGAACTTCGCTATTCTCCGGTTGAGAAGTTGGCTTTGGTAGCTGTCCATGCTGTCCAGCGGCTCTGTCATTATATCCTGCTACGCAAAACTTTTGTCTTAGCGGCAGTCAATCCATTTCAATTTGCCCTCAATAGGTGAGTGATTGGGGGCAAATATAATCGATGGATAGTCATTTTACAAGAATTTGATCTCGAGTTCTTGTCCGCCAAGTCTAAGAAATCTATGGTTTTTTCTGAGCTAATATCTGAGCTGCCTTATGGAGAGGATACTATTTATGAGGAAGGTTTTCCTGAAGAACATTTATTCCTCATCTCCTCGCTCGACCCTTAGTATGGAGATATCATTGTCTATCTCCAGACTTCGAAGTTTCCCTCTACTTTCTCCAAGGATGAACATCGAAAATTACGTCACCTGGCTAAAAATTATGTTACCATTGGTGATACATTATATCGTTGAGGGGTTGATTCAATCCTTCAGCGCTGTTTGACCTTAGAGGAAGCAGAGTCAGTGCTAAATGACTGCCACTGTGGAGCTTGTGGTGGTCATCTATCAGGGCTTGCTACAGCCCATCACATCTTTTGTGCCTGTTATTTTTGGACTTCACTCTTTAAAGATTGTGTTGAAGCGGTCAAACTCTGTCACCCCTGTCAAATCTATACTCGGAAGATGCGCACACATCCAACTCCTCTTTTCCCCATTGTCACTATCGGTCCCTTTACTAAGTGGGGTATCGATTTTACAACTTGTAATCCGCCTTCAGCGGTGAATCACAAGTACATTATCGTGGCTGTAGACTACTTTAGGAAGTGGGTTGAGGCCATGCCCACTTATAAAAACGATAGTGACACGGCAGCATTGTTCCATTTTAATCATATTATCTCAAGATTCGATATCCCGAGAGAGATTGTCACTGATCATGGCAGTCATTTCGAGAATCAACTGATGTCTGAATTGGCTCTCAAATTGGGTTTTTGAAAGGAGAATTCATCTCCTTATTATCCTCAAGCCAATGGACAGGTCAAGGCAGTTAACAAAACTCTTAAGACAATCCTGCAACGGACAATCGACAAAAATCGGTCCAATTGGCATCTTATGTTGTATCCGGCTCTTTGGGCATACCGAACCTCCATGAAGACTGCTACTGGTTTTACACCTTTTCAGTTAGTTTATGGGATGGAATCTATCTTCCCTATTGAATGTGAAATTCCATCTCTTAAGTTAGTTGTTGAGCTCCTTCCAGAGACTTCGAGTCTCAAAGAGCGCCTCCTTCATTTGGAACATCTCGATGAGCAGCGTCAAGATGTCGCCACGATGAATGAGGCTCATAAGAAAAGGGTTAAAATGCAGTATGATAAAGTTGTCCGTCCTCGAGTCTTTTCTGAAGGTGACCTTGTCTTGGTCTATGACCAAGATAAGGACACCTTGGGGGCAGGCAAGTTTAAGCCTATGTGGTATGGTCCCTTCATTATTAAACGAGTTTTAGAAAAAGGGTCGTATGAGTTAATCGATTTTGAGGGAAACAAGTTGGTGGAGCCCCGAAACGGGCTCTACCTAAAGAAGTACTTTGCTTAAGTAGGAGTTAGGCAATGGCTTCTTTGTACATTATGTATATTTGTACATATCTCATCGAGAGTTTTTGATATCAACACTTTTTGGTCTGCTGTGGCAGGTGTTGATGGATGACTTGTTCTATTTTGGGTTCGCCAATGGTGCTAATCGGAACACTCGGAATCTCGCTTCCGTAGCTTAGGTACTCTACTTTCCAACTGGTCAATTGTTGGTATCAAGGGGCGTATGCATTGGTCCCGCTTCAAATAACATGGTTGAGTATACTGTCGTCATTAATTTACTATTCGAGGCAATTTGTTATGGAATCGACTCGTTGGTAGTTTATCTTGATTCATAATTGATAGTGTCACAATTAAACAACATTTATCGAGTAAGGGATCCATGTTTATTTCGCTAGTATTTAAGGGTGAGGTTGTTGCAAAGATCATTTACTTATATTAATTATTTTCACATTCCAAGATCTCATAATTGGTTAGATGATTCTATCACTAATCAAGCATTAGACTGGCACATCAATCATTCATCACAATAAAATCACGCATCAAAAAGTCGAACTGTATATATATATATATATATATATATATATATATATATATATATATATATATATATATATATATATATATATATATATATATATATATATATATATATAGATATAGATATAGATATCTATATATATATATATATATATCATAAAGCATCTCGAGTGTACATAAGTCTGTCTAAAAATATACAAAATTGGGACTCAATTGCCCATAATCATGTCTGGCATATCTAATGCCCCGACTCAGGATGAGCTGCTAAGTAGGAAACTACTGCATTGGCCACATGCCTAAAAGTGCGAACCCAATCACGTTGCATGCCAACCACATGATGCTACATATCCTCAGGAAGGTCCTCTACGATAGCCATTGGTACTCGATGAGTTAGTCTCACCAAGTGTCACTGAACTGTATGTAGAAGTCGTTCTATATCAATAGCCGCCTCTTCGGCTCCTCGGCCGCGTCGTCCATGCCGCAGGAACCCATCTGGTCGTACCGGCCCAATATCTGGAACATGATCATCATATTAGTCATTTGAATCCCATCAAAAATATTTTTCAAAATTCATTATTATATTTGAAAAATCCAAAAAAAAATCATAAAACCAAAAATACTTACCAATGTCGCCCCATGCTGCGGTCGGTGGTAACGCTAGATCGGGATCTCCTCGGAAATCCAACCCAGCATAAGGGTAGTCATCTATGGCGATGATCTGCTGATCCCACCAGGTAAAGAAGTCATCGTCAAATGCAGTGCGTGGGACATCCCCACCCCCTAGACGTTTCATCAGGTCGGCCCACCTGCCCATGAGCGAATCTCATGGGGTGCTAATGGAAACTACTACCCTAGGGTGGAGTGCTGGGACCCTCTCAAAAAAGAAAGAACATAGAATAGTCCCATATCCAAAGTTTTTGGTCTACCCCCTCTTGATAGAAGTGAGCTGGCTCTTCATGCTAGCTAGAAGAGGAGTACACCAGTCAAATACAGTGGTGATACAATCAACTACCACACTCATGGTTAGCTGTGATGCCTGGTGCAAAGAAGCTGATCCGTTCACTCGAGCTATGGTGAACAAGAGTATCCTCAGCAGTAAACTCACCACATGTGTGATGGAAATTTGACTTCCAACCTTTTTTGGATGTCTGAGGCAATATATCTGTACGTAGTCCTCGATCGAGAGACTGCTCCGTGTCCTGCCCCGGGAATGTACTACCTTTCCCCTTCGACAAAGGCCCGTGATGAAATAGATATCTTCCACTTCTATCCTTAGTAGCATCTAGTCAATATTTGAAGAATTTAAGCAAACCACATCCCCGTAGGGCATCCAAAGCATCAGGATCGTTCATGACCTCATCATCCACTGCGGTATGCTCTCTTTCTCGCCAAGTGACCGGCATCTTGAAGAAAAAATGATTTTCAACCGTTAGTTTTTTTGTTTAAAATGTTCGCGGCGTATACGTGGGTCCCTTTGCACACAGTCGCGTATAGGGCCCGCGTGTACGCGGGTTTCATATTACCAACCCGCGTATACGCCACAGTGAAATTTTTGGCAAAAAATTCAACGATATAACATTAATTAAAAATTATAAAACTAGTCACAATGGATTGCAAGACGAGTATAAGAGTTACGTGGGGATTTTGAAAGTATCTGAATGGTTGAATTTGCCGTATGGAAAGTTTGCTCCTTTTGCTCCACTTCTCTGCTCTCAAACTCAAATGGTGAAAATGGTGAGTCCAAAAACTCTTTTATAGGTTTTGAAAATGCAAAATTTTTTCAAAATTTTATTTTGTTTGGCCTCATGTGACTCTTAACTTGCGAGCTTGGAATGTCGAGAATGGTTTGATTTTCAGGTCATTTTGGACGTTTTTTCGACAGTTTCGAGACGGTTCCATGACTGCTGACCCGTCATGGCAGGTATCGTTTTCTCACTGGCATATAGGTTAGGGAAGCCATTTTTTCGTTTCATTATGCATACTAGCCTCCATTTGTCAATACATCTGCCATAGGGTCGATCCCATCATGTTATGGTTTGTAAGCCATCTTCACTCCCTGATTCTTTAAATCATGACACGATGCTAGAAGCCATCCTTTACATGGGCATCGTAGTTAGCACCTCACTGGCATTTGTTGCCCATGTTGCTCTGATTTGAGTAGGCTCGGGAGTCTTCTATAGTCCCGCCATGACTTATGCGATGAAGACTCATTCCTCTTTGCTTCTTCGCTTCGTTCTGGCCTTATACCCTAGAGTATCCTTTGTGTTGAGTTGTACTACTGCATTGCATGTTGATTACTTGCACCTTTTGGCCTAGAGCCAGCTTCACTTGGCCTCGTGTTTAAGCCAACTTTTGACCATGATGACTGCAAAATCAACCTCGCATACCTTTGACTTCTGCAGCTTGACACACCTTGACCCGTGGAAGGAACACACCTTTGAGTGTCATTGACCAATTTTCACCTCCCTGCATTGAGCATAGGAATGTTCCATTCCCAAGAACTAGATCATCTGTTTCACCGACACTCATTCTTTCCACTGTACCATAGCATTATTTTATTCTTTTTCCATCTTAACAGAAAAAGACAAAAAAGTTATATATTTCAAAAAAGAGTGGGAACGGGACAATATTTCCATTTTTTGTTGGCAGCTAGAGTCAGTCGTGTCGCCCTTGAACAAAGCACTCAAAACAAAGTCTCCTCCATTTGGGCAGGATTTAGTTTGACTTAGGTACACCTTAACCTAGTTATTGAGTCAGTTCTCCCCTGATTGGTTATCTCTTCCAATCATATGGAGGGTTCGTTCATGCCTCCTGCATGAAGAACTAATACAAAGTCATCATATGCTGCCATATAGTCACATTGAGTCATGCTTTTGTTCAAGGGAAGTTAGCTTGAGTCAGCCTCTCTGTGGTGTCTCTTGACTCATTTTTCAGTCGGCCATCCCTGGTTGTCAGTATCATGTCTATCATCACATCAGTTATATTGGTCCTTTACTTGTGCTAGTTTGAGAAGGTCTCCATTGACTTCTTGCTGGCGGGTCTTGTCCTTATCGACGATGACATCTTGCTCTGAGGACAAGCCTAGAGCTGCACCCTGGCAATATTTTCATTATTGATAGGTCAGCTTGTGCTCAGCATCGATCAATATCATGGGTCTTTGACTGAGTGGTTTCCCTTGTGTTCGACATCAGCTTACATTATCACACATTGGGATTCATGCAGTGCCTTGGTTTCCATTTGACCCTATTGGTGGATACCTCGCCTCTGTGTCAGCTTCCATTATTGGTTGGTTCAGAGGGTTTCTGTCATGCGTAGCCACATCTTGTGTACACCAGAAACATACTTCGGTTGGGTTACTACATCTCTTTCGTCCATTTCCTTCCACATTATTGACCTACGTGTTACACTTGCGCTAGATTGATGAAGGATGCCTTAATGCCTTCCTTCTAGCGGATCTTTCCCTATCGCTCCCACTCATTGCTCTGGGGCAAAGATCTAGAGTCCATTTGGCAGTACCTTGGGGTTTGCAGTCATTAGTGGCAGATCCTTCACTATCGACAGTGGGAAACCATCATTGTCTCCTGATCGATAGATTCTTACAGGTGTTCGACTCCAGCTCATCTATTCACACTTGTTAGATTGTACTGGGTACCTTGATGCTCATTATCATTATTGATGACTAGTCTCGTGTTTGTTAACGGTATACATCAATGACCGATAATCAAATGATTTCTCACATGGTCGAAATCAGATCATTTATTCCCATGGTGTAGAAATATACCACAGCAGTCGGTGAAGATCTCAGGTTGTATTAGCATTCATTGGTTCACTTGGCAGTTGCTCCTGTTGCTACTAGTTGCTACCACTCCACCTTATATGTTGCAGTCAATCATCGCGACATTCTATATGCTGGCACCTGAGTTTGCAGCGTAGTACCATCCTATTCCATCATGTTCAGTTGGTACCTTTTGTGATCAATTTTCGATATCAGTGATCTAGTTCATCCTTCAGCATCATTGACATTCTTATATGTGATATTCAAACATGTACTTGTTCGATCATGATCAGATGATCCATTATGTTTTTCCAGTTCTTTATGCTTAGTGGATCTGCTTGTACTTGATATGCGGAAATGATTTACTTTTTCTGAGCATGGGTATGCCCGCCTTAGACAGTGTTTCTTTTTGATCTCCTTTTGTGGCTTGGCAGGCTGAACTCTGGTGAAGTCCTTCTCGGTTTTTGACAGATTTCCTTTCCATGTACTTGCTTAATACATTTCAGCCATCATGTACCCCTTCTGACCTCATATATTAGGGGGCATCTGTTATAGCTCCAAATCTCACTCTTGGGGTTTTTGATGCTGCACTCATGGCCTAGGGCAACCCCTCCTTCCAAACTTGGTCCAAAATCCAAAAAATAGTGTTTTATTCCCTATACGTGACATTTCCCTGAGATAAACGCGTGTATACACGGGTTTTTGTATACCCAACCCACGTATATGTCTTAAAACACTTAAAAAAAATAAATCTCCTTAATTTCGGGTGGAGATCGTGGGTTTTACCTGCTGATCACCTGTTAGTGCCCGTGGCCCAACTATTCCCAACGAATTCCCAACTAAAAGACTACTTTGGGAGAAGTATAAAAAGGCTTCAATGGGAAGGCCTAAAGGGGGAGAGAAGAGATAAAGGTTATTATGCTGAGATTCCCCTGACCAGGTCTGAAGATCCTTGTGCCTCCTGCACTTCCCCCATTTTTACAGGAAACCCTATTTTCCTTGTGTGATGATGCCCATTTACTACTTGTGACATCATGGAGTAAGTCATGGAAGGAGTTTATTAAAGTCTTGAGACTGGACGAATCCGGAGGACGGTTCCTCTTGGAGCCTGTGAAAGGACGACTCAGGTGAAATTATTCCTTTCTGTACTTTATTTGTCTATAATAAAAGAAGCACTTGTCTTTGTTCATGATATAAATCTTCTTCATGTTTATGATATTCATGTTAGAATTCATATGTGAATGGTTGTTTAATTGCATAACTAACTACCTTTCTTTATAATATGAAGATGGTTTCTTTATAATGTTTAGTCCATATACTGCTGCACTTTCTTAAATTGGTTGTTTTGCTGGTCAAAGGAGAAAAAGGAACTCTAAGAAGGGTTTGGACCCTGGAAGGACCTTCTCAAACGTAGGACCTCAGGTACGTCCCTTATCGTAGAGTTTGCTTATATTAGCATTATGACTGTATGGAATGTGTGTTTCTCTGTATAGACAACTTTCAGTCTGCTAGGGTATCAACCCAAGACCCTAGGGGAAATTTTCCCTTAACAAGGATATTATCCTAAAGGAAAGTTTTCATCTGATTCTTTTAATGACAGAATAGTTCCTCATTCTGTAGAATATTTATTCCCTTCTATTTCACTCAGGTGGTAGAATTTTTTACCCTTTGATATAATATTTGGACTTCACCTTCCCAACATACATAAATTTTAATATCATGACTACTTTACAGATCCATAATTAATGAATATGCTATCAGCTTGATGTATGAGTAAATTAGCGATCATTGTCATGGAATTATACACTTATATCTTTTTTTTTCGAAGCTAGAAACAAATTATATTATAAAAGACCTTATAATCATATTTAGGAAACAATTACATATCTTTTTATATTCATTAACAATTTATTTCCTCATTTGAACACTTCTTCTAAACTACCCATGCAAACAATGAATCCAAGATTTATAATGTAACCATTATGTTTTGTTACACATACCTGCATCAAAATTTGAGAGAACATCTAGAATACACAAGTGAATAATTTTTCCTAAATAGAATGTTATCATATTGATTATAACATGCATGCGTGCTCCATATTATTGAACAAGAGAAACATATGTAAATATTTTTTTTACATGCACACCTAGTCAATGAATCTTCTCTGAAATTAAATGTACTTAAACTCAAACCATATTTTGAGGCTAGATCTACACCTGAGAAAAACCACCATCCTCCTGACCATGAACTCATTCGCTAGTTCCCCTTGAGCGGAGATCTATTTCCACTGAGAATGCACCCCCTTGATTCCTATATCACATATTTTTATAATATTTCTTCCCAACAAATTTCATTAGCAACGTCTTGCATTTTTAGGTCTCCTAGACCAGTGCCTAGGTCTATTTTTCCTTTCCTTTAAAGCCCACCTTTCTCCCCCACATCACTTTATTCCACAAATACTTAGCATTTTCTGTAGCTAAGTGATTTATTAGATATTTCTCCCCCATCTTGTTAAATCTTATCTATTGCCTCCTAGGAATTTTTAGGAGTACTTTACAAGGAATATTTATTTTGATCTCATCCATCCAAGATGATTTTCTAATTTGGAAAAAATATCTTTACTCTAGTGTTTCTTTCGAAGTTGGTTCACAACATTTTTATTTATTAATAAAAGATCTATTTATTACATCTCAATAACTTATGGTTCACATTTAGTAGAGCCAAAGATGGCTTGCCCACCGTTAATCTAAAAATACTTTAGCCAAATGTAGCAATAAATTAACATGAAAAGTAGAGGGATATTACATATCCGCCCTTTTTTATTCCACACTCTCGTCGGTGTTTCCTTTCCATTCACTTCCATTCTGAAACAATGTTGGATAGGCTTCTCATATATTGTCTTCCAGCTCCCAAGTAGCCTCCTCATGTGTTAAGTGTTTCCATTGCACTTTAGTGTGAGCGACGACTCGATTCCAAAGAAAGATCTCTTTTTGATCTAATATATGAAGTGGCTCTGTCAGGAGTATCCTTATGGTTCCACCTACATCAAATTTAAATCAAGTGAGAATTATCATGGACATACTTCATTAAAAAAGATACATGAAAAACATTATGCACTTTAATATGGTTGGGCAATGCCAACTGATATGTTATTGGCCCAAATCTGTCTAAAATCTCAAAATGTGCACAGAATCAAGGCACCAGTTTTGTATAGGTTCCTGTTCTTAGGGTTCTTTTCATTGGTTTAACTCTTAAATATACTGGGCGTCCAACCTTGAAGTCCTTGTGAGTTCTCTTTTTGTCAACATGATGTTTCTTTCTATCTTGTGCAATTTTTATATTTTGTCTAATTTTTTGCACCACGTTTTCCATTTCTGGCAATGCATCTGGCCCCAATATTAATCTCTCATCCTACTAACTCCAAATGAGAGGTGTGTGGCACTTTCTTCCATAAAAAGCTTCAAAAGGACTCATTTTAATCAAATTTTGATAGTTGTTGTTATAGGCTAATTTTGATAAAGTGCGAAAAACTATCCCATTTGGTAGGTTTGTCCATGACGTACATTATTAGAATTCCATCCAAAATATGATTGTTCCTCTCTATTTGTCCATCAATTTGAGGGTGATATGTAGCGCTAAATTTTAACTATGTATAAATTCCTCCAAGTAAGGCTTTCCAAAATTTCGAAGTGAATTTAGCATCTCTCTTAGACACTATCATTTTTGGCACTCCATGTAATCATAAAATCTCTTTCATGAAAATATTGGCAACTTATGTTGTTCCATAGGTAGACTATATAGGTATCAAATGTGTTGCTTTACTTAATGTGTCCACCACCACCATAATGGAATCATGTTGTCATTTTATATTTGGAAATCCTATAATAAAATCCAATGAAATTACTTCCCACTTACATTAAGGAATAGGAAGTGGATTTAACAATCCAATAGGTTGTTGGTGTTCCATCTTTACTTGGTGACATTATAGGAATTTTGATCAGTATACTGCTACCTCCTTTTTCATAACTCACCAAAAAAACTATTTTTATAATGTTATTATTATCTTCTAATATCTGGGATGTCCTACATATGGTTTCTTATGATATTCATCTAGTATCATGTGTTTGAGAGCACTCACATCCGGGAAATACAATGTATTTCTATATATTAATATTTTTTCACGGTTTTTAGCATAGCATGGAATTTTTGTTTGCTATAATTCTTGTTGAATTTCCAAGTATTCAGGATCCTTTGGTATTGAATTTCTAATCAACTATACAAAATTTGTACAAATACTGCCAACAAATACCCCCATTAGAGCACACTCGTGTCATCTCAAAGCATTTGTTATTTTATTTTCTTTGTCTTTTATGTGTTTAATATCAAATTAATTCACTAAGAAAAGCCATCCATCTAGGTTGTCTAACATTAAGGTCTGGTTGCATGAAAAAATATTTCAAGATGTTATGATCGGTTACTAAGGTGAATATTTTTTCCAATAGGTAGTGTCTCAATTTCTTCAGAGCATGTATTATTTCATCCAACTCTAAATCATATATTTCATAATTAGCTTCAAGATCCCCCTAAACCTTCCAAACAAGCATCTCTGCAAAGAATAAATTCTTTATTTGCGTCTGCAATGTTTAAAGTAGGGGAAACTTTAAGTAAGTGTTTCAATTTGTCAAAGCTTTCTTAACATTTGGGAGTCCACTCAATTTTTTCTCCTTTCTATAAGGATATGATACGATAAGCCAGTTTAGATAATGCTTCTATGAATCTTCGGTAATAACTTGTGATCCCCATGAATGAGAAGATAACTGAAACTCCCTAGGTATGGGCCAATTTAAAAAAGCCCTACCCTTTTTAGGATCAAAAGGCAGTCTGTCTTTCAAAATCACATGGCCTAGATATTTTATTTTGTCCATATAAAACTCACATTCTATAAACAGACCATGTAGATCATGTTCTCTTAAAAATTTTAGAACTAACTTCAAATTTTCCTTGTTTTCTTCTTCATTCATGGAGTACACTACAATCTCATCTATAAATATTGGTACAAACTTATCAATGTACTTATGAATTATGTTATTCATCATAAACATAAATGTTGCTAGTGCATTAGTAAGCCCAAATGATAACACCACAAATTCGTAGTGACCATATCTAGTTCAAAAAGTTGTGTTATGAATGTCTTCATTTTTTATTCTTAATTGGTGATACCCGATCCTTAAGTCTATCTTTGAAAATATGGTTTCCCCCCTCACTTGATTGAACAGATCATCACTACAGGGAAGTGGGTATTTGTTTTTAATGGTTAACTTGTTTAATTGTCGATAATCAATACACATTCTAAATTTCCCATCTTTCTTTTTCAAAAATAATACGGGAGCCCCCCATGGTGAGACATTATGCCTAAAATAGACTTTTTCCAGTAATTCATGTAATTACATATTCAACTCTAGTAATTCAGGTAACTCATTGTATAAGGAGCTCTATATAGTGGAGATGCACCAGGCACTAGATCAATGGAAAATTTGATATCCCTACATCGAGGTAAGCCCAAAATTTCTTCTGGAAAGATATATTGAAAGTCATTTATAATTCGCAATGCCTCTAAATTTTGTTTTCCTAATTGTTGTTCCTTTGCTTCAACATGCACCATAAACAATTGACACCCTTTTCTTGCACTCTTTTTCATTTGCAAGGCTGAAATCTTTCTAACTGAAATGGGCTTCAGTATGCCTTTGGTTACCTAGGTTTGTCCATCATGGCTCACACAACTTACTATTTTCTACAAGTAATTTTTGAAAGATTTATGTATTTCTAACCAATCCATGCCTATTAATACACCATATGATCCTAAGGGAAGTGTGTTAAGGTTTACTTATGTCGAACATCCATTTAAATTGATAAAACATTGCCTCACTTGGATAGTTACTCTCCTCTTTGTCCCAATTTCTACTTGTATCATCCATGCAGAGTTACATTTTTCAACTTTTAATTTAAATTTTTCCATAGTCTAAGGAAAATGAAAATTAAACTAGCCCCTAGATCAATTAACACATAAACAAATCAGTTTAATATGGTACCTTCAATCTTGATCATTGTAGATTGGTGCTCTTGTTGTTTGTCCTCCAATGTTGCACTTATCTTTGGGATGTTTCTGGAAACATCATCGACCATTGTTTCCTCCTAAATAACTTGAATATTTTGAATATATATGATATTATGTGGGCAGCCCGTCAGAAAATGAGGCTCACCACACCCTCAATGCCTCAGTGGTTCCGTCTCCTAAACCCCACTGGTCTTTCTAATGTTCATATCCATGGGTTTGGACCCAGTTTGAGATTGTGCCAACTGATTTAAGTTTCGTTAGATTTTAAAATTCTGTGGTCATTTTTTGGAAAAATATGACCCGGATTATCCATAGTACTTTGTTCATCATGTTGAAATTTCGAACCCCAAAGAGGATCGATCACCAAGACCAAAAATGAGTGATAGATTGGGAGAAGAATTTACCGATCATAACAAATAAATAAATACCTGCTGCTAAAGTAAAGTAGAATCCGGCTAATTCATCCATAAGACTAAAAAAAATAAACTATTCAATTATATTTGTTTTTATTTCTTATTTTAATTTAACCTAATATGAATTACTAAATAATAAAACTAATTAATTCTAAATAAATAAAATTAATATCATAAGTTTATTATTTCATTGTTTAAATTAACCTAATATGGGTTACCAAATATAATTAGTTTATTTTAATTTTATTTTAATTTGTATTCTCGTTAAATTTTTCTAACCTAATTAAATATAATTAATTTATTTTGATTTTAATTTTTATAAAGAAAGTAATAAATCTAATTATTTTTATTTTTATTTTTATTTTTACTAAAATAAATGAATAAATTAAATATATTTCATTAAATACCTAATAAATAATTTGATTTAGATTTAAATTAATATATTATTTTTAATTAATTTATTTAAAGTTTTTTATATTATTAATGTTAGTGTTAAAACCTATGTCACTAATGTTAATGATTTAAGTTTCCTTTAGAAAATTTTCTCTTCTTGTGGTCCCTTCCAAATTTCTTAAGATAAGGAGGTTTCTTTATGTTTCCCCCATTGCAAATTCTTTTCTTTCTTACCCTTGCCAAGGCTTTGAGCTCTCACTCTTACTTTTAAATTGTTGAAGCACATTATAGCTTTCCTTATTGCCTCATCTATTTTTCTAGGGTTGTCAAACTCAATCCTTTCCTTGTAAGAGGTTAGTAGGGAGTTTAAAAATCATTGTACTTTGGTTTTATCCTCTTTGATATAGGGGACATATCACAACAAATTGGTGAATTTCATTACGAAAAATCATTGTACTTTGGCTTTATCCTCTTTGATATAGGGGACATATCACAACAAATTGGTGAATTTCATTACGAATTCGTCCATAGTTAATTGCCCCAACCTTAACTCATGAACATAGTCTTCTCTTTCATTATAATATCATTCATTTAGATATCATGGATTAAATTTATTCTAGAACTCCTGCAAGGAAATTGCCTTTTCTTCTAACATATCTATTGTTTTGACTTCTTCTGACCAAAGAGCACCCTTTCCTTTCAACTGTTAAATGGGTAATATGGTCTTCAGGTAGCTCTCATACTCATAAAATTTAAAATACATAGTCATGTTGAGGAGCGAAGCCTTTGCATCCTCCTTCATTTCCCCACCAATAATAAGGGGTTTTATTTTTCTAAATTCCCCTTGTAGTTCTACTTTGTGCTTCCTTTTCTGGTTTTTTGTATAAGGCTTAATTGAATCATCCCCACTTTCAGACCTTTCGATTTCAGTCTACACCTATTTCCTTTTCAAGAGTTCTTCTCTTCCCTCATCCTCTTTTGTCTCCATCATCATATGACTCGAATTCGTCATTAGGTATCTAATCATTTTTTCTCTTTCTTCACTTGCCTACAATAGCCTCTCATTGTTGGTTCTGACATAAACTAGTTCCTGTTGTAAATTATTTATAATCTCCACAAGATTATCGGTAGGTGTATTAATTCTCATTCCCAGCTCCACATAGATTCCTTCCCCACTTACTTCAAGTGGATGGGTATTGTCTACCATATGAGGTTGTAACTTTGCTTCACTGAAACACCTTATAACCACACAATTTGCATTAGAATAAAAATCCTTAAATTCTCTTATTAATTAAATTTCAACTATATTCTAATGTGATGATTCCCTACGAGCCCAATGTCTAAACTTGGATCTGCTACCACCTATCATAAACCTGATCTAGGCATACATATTCTTACCAAAAATATTATTTTTTCTATATATACAATGGTTTGATAACTATTTTTTCCCTCAGGGGTTAAGTAACTAAATTTTCTATTCATTATGGGTGAACACATTTAGAGAAACATTTTGGGTTCCTATGCTACGAGATTGAAATCATTATGGTAATTGATACTATGACCTATTGAATCCAGTTCTTAGTTTTATGCATCAATGAAATCTTTATAAGTTTTGGTATCATATTAACCTTTAGAAGAATTACCCTTGTTCACAAAGTCTTTATCTTTAACATATACCAAGAATATAATTTAATTCTTCACACACTATATGCTTTACACTAGGAACACATCTACTTGGATGATGTAACTCCATTGTGTTTTTTTGTGGGTATGCTTATCAATGGAAATCATGGTTCCTTTGTGTTTATATAAATGAATGACCATTAATGTATCATACAGAAGGGACGTTAGTTGAAACTTTGTGAGAGTGATAACATTTTTATACTCCTTAAATGAAGTCCTCAACGATGATTAACCCTTATAAAATGAATTGGTTGATTAACACCTAATCCCATTGTCATATTAAATATACCTTTTGGGTTCAATGATGGATCCTTCCTGGAAACTCATACTCGAATCTAGGGTTTCCCTGTTTCCCTCCATCATATGCTCACCATGTGATCAACCTCACTAAATCAATGGATGATCGAGATGATGTTAAGGAAATAAAGGGGTATAATTCAGTAGTATTAACCCTAACTTTCCTTTGGGTAATAGTTCATTTACATTTTCGTGTTCCACCACCACTTAGCACTCATGTTGTCTCAACATCTTTGCTCCACAAGTATTTTTCCCTCATTTGGAACGTACAAATTTCAGAGAGGAAAGAAGGCATGGCACCCTTTTGTTAACACTACAATTTTCCTTCATAAAACTTGTAGGTGAGGTTTAAGATGCTTCACTAGCATTCTGATGATAGTTACTAGTTTTAGTGTATCAAGTCTTTGTTCCTTTTATTTTTGTTGACAAAATCATCTTTTGTATGTGGATTTCAGGGGTTTCCATGCATTAGCGGTCACATTGATTCCTTCATGCAGTCACTCGTACCAAGGTCTTGTCATTCCTCCCTCAGGTAATAGCTCAACATTGTATTTATCCCTCAACATATTTGTCCTCACATTTTAAAAATACCCATGATGTAATTGACTTTGTTTTTATTTCAGGAAGTGGTGATGGTAAACTAGGTCAATTTGGTAGTCCATGTTTGAATACCATATGGGCTATTAATGCAAGTATGTCCTAGAAATATTGTAATTAAATTCTTCTACTCTAAAATTGACATACTTTATTCCCTGAATATATATGTGATGAGTTTTTTATCATAGATAATTGTTATCTTTCTAACATCCCTTATTCCTTAATGTCGTCGTTATAGATGTTGCATGTCAAATCTAAGTTTTTCCTTCCATGCTGGTATGCAAAGATGGTTGGCATTGGCGTTGGGTACTAATAGGTATGACAATGTAAGATTAACATCAGTTCCACTAAAAATGTTTTTTATTCCTGAGATACTATAATGTAAGTCCCATGTCCTAGAAAAATAGTAACCACTCCTATTATCCTTCCCTTCCCTACAGGTATGAGGATGTCGTTATCAATGTTTCCTTTTATGAAGTTGGGAGCTAAGGTCATCACTCTAAAATTAACTTTGATATTACTTCGAGGTTGGTCATAGATCGAGCCTCTAAACGTTATTTGGTGTGAAGACCCATTTTTTTGTAAAATGGTTCAATTTAAAGTTCCTTTGCTACTTATTAGGCAATTAATTGTTGTTTTGTTGTAAATTGATTTTTGGTTATCAGAGTTGCTTGTCAGAAGGGTTTATGAAAATGTAAATTGGAGCTCATGCATAGACATGATGGCCACCTTTTGGGTGTTCTTAAACTTATAATTTTGATTTTTCTTTCTTAATACTAGATTTTCTATTTCATTCCCATATTGTTATATTTCAAAATTGCTACAACCTATATTAGGGTATGGTAATTTTGTTGTTTTCCTCCTTTAAGTATGGTATATAATGACATATCATCTAGGTGCTCACCCTGCTGCTAAGAAGGGAAAATCACTTTCGATGCTGAATCAAATGGCATGGTTCTGCATAACTTGTCTTTCCAGTGTATTTCAAAAATCATTGGTTTTCCACTATCTAGTTTTTTCCACTCAATTTACGGATGTTGTTAGGTTAATAACATGTCTCGATTGTGAATATTTTTCTATGATATTTTTAGTTATGATATCATGGGATAATCAAAGTTTAGTAAAGAACTTCCTTTAGAATATTGTTGTTAAAAATGAAAAATGTTTAAATAAATTTTATTTTGAGTTCCCTCTACTCTAATCCAACACGATCCTTAAGTTTTGGTTTTTTCTTCTTTTGGTATCGAAAAATTTCTTCTCTTACAGTACCCTTAACATTAGAGAACATGTAAGTGAACTTCGCTCAGAAATCAAGCGCACTTAGAAAAACGGTTGTAATCACCTAAATGTAGCTCCATGAGGGAACCAATTCCTTCTCCCGTACCTCTAGACCCATACTTAACCTGAGCACCTTGAATTTTCCTAGTTTGGTTGTGTATTAATTCTAACTTGTAAGGAGATACTCCTAAAGGAAAGTTTGCATCTGATTCTCCCAATGATAGAATAGTTTCTCATTCAGTAGAAGATTTATTCCCTTCTATTTCGCTCAGGTGGTAGAAGTTTCACCACTATAAGAAAATTTAGACTTCACATTCCCAACATACATAACTTTTATTATCACAACTATTTTCCGAATTCATAATTAACAAATTTCCAATAAAATTGAAATATCAGTAAATTAGAGAAAATTGTCATGGAATTATCTTCTTATATCTAGTATAAAAGATCGTATAATCATATTCAGAAAACAATTACATATATTTTCATATTCATTACCAAGTTATTTCCTCATATGAACACATCCTCTAAACTACCTATCCAGAAAAGGAATCGAGGATATATAATGCAATCATTATTTTTCATTACACATACTTGCATCAAAATTTGAGAGAACATCTACAATGCACAACTGAAAAAAATTTACTAGATAGAATACTACCATATTCATTATAACATACAGGCATGTTCCATACTATTGAACAAGAGTAACATATGTAAATAAATTATTTACATGCCCACCTACTCAATCAATCGAATATGCACTTAGATGTACTCAAACTCACAATGTATTCCGAGGTTGGAACCATACTTCAGAAAAACCATCATCCTCCCAACGATGAATTGATTCTCCATTCCCCCCAAGCTGAGATATATTCCCAATGATAATCCACCCCCCTTGATTCCCATATCACATATTTTTATAATCTTTCTTCCCAACAAATTTCCTTGGCTGCATCTTGCCTCTTCGGGCACGTCAGCCCATTGGCTAGTATTTTTTTTTTTTTTCTTTAAAGCTCACCTTTCTCTCCCACGATGCTTTATTCCACCCATACTTAGCATATTTATCCATCTAAGTGATTTAGTAGATATTTTTGTCCCATATTGTTAAATCTTATCTATTACCTCCTAGGTATCTTCTCTAGGAAAGATTTGTTTTGATGACATCCATCCAAGATGGTTTTCTAATTTGGAAAAAATATCTTTACTCTATTGTTTCTTTCAAAGTTAGTTCCCAGCCTTTTTATTTATTAATAAAATATCTATTTATTACATCACAATAACTTATGATTCACATTTAGTACAACCAAACATGGCTTGCCTCCGATTAATTGAAAAACAATTCAACCTAATTTAGCAATATATTAACATCAAAAGCAGAGGGGTATTGCATATATTTACATAAAATTATTATATCAGTATAGTGAATTTAATATTCTAGACTATGAATATTATATTTAATATAAAAACTAATAAATTTAATAAAAATATATATATTATTTTTTGGATTTCTATTTTACATTTAGATAATAAATAATAAGAGGGGAAATTATACCATTCGTGTAGGGCAGTAAATATATATATTCGTAGATGGTGAGGTTCCAACTGGAAAATGGTTGTGATGATCATATTTTATTCTCTAACACCTTGATATGGAGGGGGATCTTTGGGTCATGCCAATCTAGTTTAGCTCATTAGATGTTCTATTAGCCATGGGGGTGATATGGCTACTCAAATTAGTGACAAATTTTTCCACAGTGGAGATACACTCAATCATGGTAATTAAAACTATTGTTTTCATAAGAGAAATGGAAATTATGAGAGGTTTGATGACAGGGGAAGTGAGTAAAGTATAACTACCATCATTAAGGAGCTTTTTATATCATGCTTCTATGTAAAATTAGTAACACGAGGGGTTGCCAAAGGACCTAACTGTTATAGACATATTTGGGCACTGCAAACCCAATCACATATGTCCATAAACCAAGGGCTTCTAAACCCCTAAAAGTGTTGTTTCATACCCTAAGGATAAAGGTCAACTGATTAAATCATTTCCTAGAAGTTCTCCCTGAAAAACTGCTCAGAACTGGTCAAAACTAGATCATCTCACCTTGTACACACAGGAGGTGTGATGCATACTAAAAAGGCCTTCTGTAGGGTGCGATGAGTGAGAATAGACAAATGGCAGAGACAGTTTGCTAAAGGAATCTTTTAGAAACTTCTCATATGACACTTGCCTCTCAGAATTCGCCCAGGGATGAGTAAGAGATCAATGAAATCTCCAAGTGGAACCAAGAACTATCAGTGGAATGACACTAATCAAAAACCCAGAGCTGACTCACACCTCTGCAAATATCTATATATGGATCCCTCATCTTAGAGATCCAGAGGCTAAAGGCTGGAATTTTGTAATTTGCAAGGAAGTGTTGTTGGTTTCTCTTTGAAGACATTGTTGGGTGATCTTGATTTGTATGAGGTGAAGAGGGCTTTCATGCTAGGAGGATGGCACTGGGTCAAACCAAGTGGTTGTAATTCTCTCTTCTACTACTTCTATCAATAAAGCTATTTGAGTTTTCCTCCATATTCTTGTGTATCTCTGAATATTGTGTTGATATATGCATTTGTATGGTCAATATATATCTGATCCTATATTGTTTACAGTGATAGATCTATATGATTTGATGGTATTATGTTGCTTTGACTCTATAGGTGCTCTTTGAAGCGGGACAAGGAAGAAGTGGCGAGATTCTGTCAAAGGCGAAAGGAAACAAGCAAGGAGCCAAGTGAAAGATTGAGGTTGGTACTCTCTACTTCTTTCTCATCTATCTCTCGTAAAGGAAAACACAAGTGACTTTAGTTTGTTTGTTTCTAAGATAGCTACCCGTCTTAGTGGGACTAGCAGCTCTGAATAGACACTAGTTTTCCCGATAACAAAATGGCGACTACACTGGGAAGCGAATAGTTTGATTGCTTGTCTCTATTTGTTTGCTTCATAAACTACAGACGGAGCCTGAAGTTAAGCTAGCTAGCCTTCAAACTGCATTTGTTATGCAAGTGCAAGGTAGATCATCGCTACTTCAGTCAATCTTCGGGTTTGTTTATGAACTGAACAACTGACTTGCAAACATCCTAAGTCCCTAGAGGTAGCTCAAGTAACCTCATTAGACTAGCCCTTATACTTTATATTTACTGACTATCATTAGCTCGGCCTAAATCCCTGAACTAAGCTGCAAACTGTGACCAAAACCCAAGTTAAATACTCGTTCCTAGACCATCGCACTGTCTCCTTTTGGAAGACTGGATGCATCACACCTCCCGTGTAGAGTAGGTGGGATGCATCCCTGTTTCCCTGTGTTACAGGTGCGATGATCAAGTAAGACTGTTTCTGCCTCCAAATTTTTGTTTTTTCTTCACTGTCTTCAGCTTTATTCAGGAGTTTTGTTGTCTGTGATCAGTAGACCACTGTGGAAACCCCCTTCCTTTGCATTATTCAGCCTCTATTGTACAAATAATTATGAATGTTTTTATGTATTTTTCGGCATTTACAGTTCTCCTTTACAAAATAGTAACTTAATCGAACTGTCATCTTTTGATTTGAAAGTGTCGCAAGTGTCATTTTTAGTCAAAGAAAATAATCCTTCTCTTTTTGATAATCAATTACACTGTTACTCTTGTATTTGATCTAAATTAATAGTATTTCAAGTGTCAAAAGCAGTTTTCAATTCAAAATCACAAAGTGTCGTCTTGTCTTCCTTTCGTTTTTTTTGAAAAGAAAATCATTAGTACTGTCACTTTGAAAGAAGAAATAATTCAGATTTGTATTTAGCATTCTTTTTTTCATTCACACATTAAGAAAGAGGAAAACAAATACATGCATGTGCATTTTCATTCAGACTACTTATTGATTTTGATTTAGGACATTGCATCTAGTGTGTGCTCTCTGCTCTATGTTGGAAGGATTTCGCTTCTCTTTCCTTAGTAGCTAGGATTTTCATTGCAAAAAGAAGAGTAAACGATTGTTTATCATCTTAGATTGCATATTTAGGAGTTGTATATCTACATCATGCGGTGAACCTTAAAGGAAAACTTCTTATGAAAGATCAACTGTAAAATAAATTCAATGAACATAAAAACACTTTGGAACTTAACGCACAACATCTAGAAGCATATGTTGGCATTATGAGACAAGTGTTGTCCTTGATGGCAAATCACACTGATGACAAATCATAGTGCAGAAGGACAGCAGCAAGGAATTGATGATCAGACTATAAGAAGAAGAGAAAATTCGTATACGCAGGTTCATTAAACCCGAGCCGCGTGTACACGCAGGTTCGCTATATACCAAGTCGCGTATACGCAGGCTCGCTATATACCAAGTAGGGTATACACGCAGGTTCATGAATGGAAAAGAACGTACGTGTCGGAAAGCTTACTTTTGGTCCGTGGTAGTTAGTCCTTGGTACTTGAGCCTATGTATTTGGACCAAAGTATCTCGACAGACGTGTTGATCCCTAGTATTGAGTTGATGGTATTGTTTTACTATGGTTTTGGACCGTGGTATTATGAAAGGCCTAAACCTATATAAGGAGAAGATCATTAGGCCAAAGGTAGTAAGTGAGTAATGAATATCTGATGAAGTGTGAGATCCAAATGCTGGTTATGGGTTGGTGATCTGAACCATGGTTTCACTCATGTGGAGGATGATGAACTATGGAACGGGATCTCAAGGCTTGGAATGATTATCTTCATATGGTTTGACTGTGGATAGACTAGATCTATTGACGCATGTTTATTGTTATGATCTGGGTATGTTTTGATGTCTGATATAGCTACGGAATTATAAGTTAGGATTTGCAGATCTGTACACAGGTTGTCTTTGGCAAAATTGCGTACACACGCAGGTTGGGTTTGTCCAAGTAGCGTATACAATGTGATGTATGATATTTGATGATGAAGTTGGATCTGGTTATTGTTATGTTGTCTATGTTGTTGACAGGGTTTCAGTGATTCAGTATTGGGTGATTCAGAGATTGATGATGCAGGTTGTTTTATGGATCCAGTATGAAAATGTATGAAACGTGGTCCCGGGAAGATCGTAGAGTTCAGTAGGCTGGCGCCTACGTACTGGTAAACATATCAGCCAGTACAAGAGCCAGGGGGTTGTAGCTCCCTTCCAGGAGCAGCTGGAGAACGAGTAAAGGTTGGAGCATACTGTAGGCAGGCACCTATGTACTAGTAAATGGATCGGCTAGTACAAGAGCTAAGAGGGTTGTACCCCTCTGCAGGTTGTAGCCTGCGTGCTGGTAAAGGACTGCACCAGTACATTGTAAAAGAAGTTTCTTATTAAAGGAAGATAGAAACAAATTGCAGCAGGTGGTTTTCACCCACATTGGGTTTCCACCTTATATCATGGTGTTCATGTGTGTGCCTTATGTGTGATGATTTGTTCTGTTATACTGCACCTGTTTACCTTTAATATGGTTAATAATGTCCTGATGCATTTACTGAAGATAAACTAACTGAATCATAAGATTTCTGGTTATACGCTGGTTGCTTTAGACACAGTAGCGTGTACACGTTGGTTCACTTAACTGAAGTAGCGTATATGTTTCTGAGTATGAAATTGAAAAAGTATTATTGATCTGATAATAGTGATTCACCCCCCCCTCTCAGTATTATTTCCAACAGTATAGGCTAAAGACGTATTCTGGCGTCGTAAAGCCTGGTAACTGTCGCTTTCATCGTAGGTTGGGTGATTCCTCCTCTTTGAGACGACAAGTGCCAGTACAGACTTGTGCTCCCACGTATCGTTGAGTATATATTCGGACACCATAATAGGCTATATCCATTATCCTTAGGAAGCCATGTCTGCTGCCCTATCGATCGCAATGCATTGAACACAGCATTCGGGAAGATTGACTGTCGTACCGTAAAAAGTATTTTGTAGTTTTGCGATTGGTTTGGTAATCCCTCTGTCTAGATTTCTAGAGTAGTCTCTTTCATTCCTTTTCAGACTCCTTAAAGGAAAAGGCCCATCTGAGCACTTGTCACTTCAGGCTCATTAAAAATCGAAGGCGACTAGAGTCATCTTTAGCTTTTTATCGACTCTTAAAAATTGAAAAAGCAAGTTGTGTCAAAGCATCTAAAATTCAATTAATTCAGAATAACATTTTCCCCTCTTATTTTGAGTTGATCAAATAATCCGCAGTCGTGGAAGAAAGTCAATCAAAACCCCGTCGTTCGCGGAGACTGATGAGTCAACCGTATTTGACTCCGGAAATGAAACCATTCCAGGCCAAGCAAACTCGTTTAACTGGGTCAAAGTCTTCTGGTTTGTTTGAAACTTGTGTTTCAACATCCTCTGAGAGTCCAGTTACTCCAACCATTTCTGGTATCCTTGCCTCTACAAAAGAATATCCACACTTACAAGAGGACATTAGAATTGATCCTAGTGTAATAGTAAACACTTCTATTCCTGAACCAGCTCCATCTAGAGTTGATTCGGAAGGTGTTACCCCTCTAGCATTTGTCGTTGCGGAATCTATACCTCCTTCGGCACCAGAAATATTTCACGGACCTGACGGTCTACCTCTTCCACCTGGATTGATTGCTATAGAAGAGATTACGGAGGATATTCCATCCAGTAATCCATTGCATTTTGGAACTGGGATCCACCTATATCCTTCTGCTTCATAATTTAATACCCCTTCATCGCAAGTTCCTGTAGAATCACTAGGAAGGCTTTTGGATAAACTCAATATGTCTGGAAAACCATCGATATATAGGGATGTGTCATCTGATACATCGGTAGCAGAACCTCCTGCCACCACTTCGACGATGTTCGCTTGCATACCATCTGTACCAGCTAGCTCTCAACTACTAGAGGGAGTCCACCCAGGGACCGTTTCGACAGTATCGTCTGTTCCTGTTTATTAGTCCAAACTGATATCTGGAATTTCTTATGTTGAGTCTCAGCAAATTGATCCTTCACAACAGTATCAATTTGGGCAGTCTAGTCTCCAAAGCCCAATCTTTCCTGTGAGCACTGGATTTCCACCGTATGGGGGGTAGTATTCCCTTTCATTGTTCCCTCCGAGAGAACAACCATATGAGAGTTCACAACTGAATTCAGGTCAAAATTGGAATCACATCCAATGGTTGGGTGCCAATACTGCCTCAACAACCAAGAGTTGTATACTCAATGCAACCGAGTCTAATTGTGTTGAATATCCCCACTACACCAGCTATTGTGACAGTGTCGCAAGTACAAGTTTTGCCTGTTGTATGCTAGCCTCAAGTTTCTCAGGTCGTAATACAACAGCCTCTTGTCTCCATGACGCAACTGCAATCACCGGTTAGTGGCTCCTTAACTGGAGCGACTCAAGCTCAAACGGGTACTATTACCCCTCATCTTGGTCAAACATCCAGTATTGGGCAACAACAAATGGTTTCACAACCATGGCTGGTGCAACACCAACAACCGCAATTCCAGCAAGTGTACCAAGGACCTGAGCAACAAAACTTTGCAAGTAATGGGTAGTCGTATATTCAAAACGGTTATCATCAATCATCCCAAATTGGTTATGCCCAGCAACCTTATCAAAGTTATCAGCATCAAATGCATTATGCTGGTATGCAAAGACCCACTTCTCAGGCAATCCCATCTTATCCTGGGTATGCTTCGCCGAACCTGAATCAACAGTTGCCCTTCATGGCAACTTTAGAGTAACCAGATCTAAATCGGCTAACAAACGATCCAATTGCTTATAACCCTTGGTGGCCAACGATTCCTCATAAACTTCTGTCAGATATTCCTAAATTTAATGGAAATCCGGGTTAAGATCCGTCGAATCATGTGATGACCTTTCATCTATGGTGTTCCTCCAACACTCTAAATGATGATTCGAATAGGATTCACCTTTTTCAGTGAATGTTAACTGGTCCGGAAGCAAAATGGTACATCGAATTGCCTAGAGCTTCGTTTGATAACGTTGGCGCCCTTGCCACCACCTTTTTAACCCATTTTTCGTTACCAATAAGGTACGAAATAGGAATAGAGCTTCTTACCAATTTCAAGTAGACGACGGCCACTCACATATTTGATCATATTCATGAGTGGAGACGTTGTCATAGAATGGTAAAAACATATGTTCCTGATCAGCTACTAGCTGAATGGTTTATTAAGTCATTGTTACCTTCTATTACCGAAGATGTGGCAAAGGGAGGAGTCGTCACCGAATAACAAGTCATTGCTCATGCACAATATCTAGACTTGATCTATACTTAGTCTGGCACGCTCTATGACAAAATCCCTGATGCTCCTAGACCAGAATTTTCCATTCCTCCTCCTCCTAAATCAAACAAGGACTCTCATGCTGGTGATGGTGTGATAGGTACGACAAGCACGAAATCAATAAAGGCTACATCTAAGAAAGCCCGTAACATTTCTGGTCAAAATGCAAATGAAGAACTTCTAGCCTCAAAGGTTAATGCCGTGTCGACCGACAAAGGCAAAGAACCGAAGCAACCAGGGGGCAAGAAGAAAGGGAAGAGCGAAAAGAAGAAACAGGATGATTTGTCTCCTAAAAAATCTTCTGCAAACCCTTCTAGGCAAAAGAAACCTAGTCAACCATGCCTCATATGCGATGAGGATCATTGGACGAGAGATGGTACATATAAAGCTGAAGTTAAGAAAATCTTTAAGAATTCAAGAACTTCAGCAATATTGACTGACCCATTTCCGAACCCAGGAACCAATCTAGTTGCTAACGAAAATGCCTCCCCATCCCAAGTGCTTATGTTGTCCATTTTAAAGTAGCAAAATGATGCTTTGATATCGACAAGGAAAAAATATTACGGGAATCCACAGTTGTCGAACAACAAGGCTACTGATCAACCTAGTAGTTTGACAACAACTTCGACCAAAGTTGTGCCACCCATCATTCTTGAGCTAACGATAAGCTGCCGAAGGGAGTAGTACACAAATCGAAATTTAATACTCGTGCCAGAGCGACACATAATTATAATATAGTAGATGACCTGGCCCAATCGCTGTCCGCTATGTCAGCACTTGAAGTACTGCAAAATTTCCCCTCCCAAAAGCAGGCTCTATTATCAGCAATAGGTGGGATTGACCCAACGGATTCCAATCTTGTGGCCTTTAATCATAAAGGATATGAACCTCAGTTACCAGCTCAACTCGCTTTCCTCATTCAAGTGAAAGCCCTCAACAAAACTGTTCACCGAACAATTATTGATGAGGGGGCATCTACATGTATTATGTCAATGATTTGCTGGAAAACTTTAGGGTCACCACCCTTGTCGTGATTGTCAATGACGTTAAAAGCATTTGATGGACGAACATACACTCCATATGGGATTTTGAGTAACTTACAAGTTGAAATGGGGGGAAAAACAGTAGAAATTGATGTTGAAGTTATCAATGGGAATATCAATTATAACATCCTACAGGGAAGACCTTGGATTTATGCTATGGCCACTGTTGTGTCAACATACTTCAAAAAGATTGCATTTCCTTTTTAAGGAGGAATTATAATCATTGACCAGAAAACTTTTCTCCCCAACAGTTCACAAGTTATGGGAAGCATCCCGATGATCCACGGAAGCTCTCAATTGCTTCAAAATATTAGAGTAGGCCTACTAAAAGACCCTACATTGATGGGTACTTTTTCCCTACCGCCTCCAAACAACCTGGTGGAAGTGGCCACAGTGGGAACCTGCAATATGGTATCTTCCATTCAGAAGATGTCCGAACACGATGTTAACATGGATCATCACCAGGTATTGCCTCCAAGCCCAATAGAAATATTGTAGCAATCAATGTTCTCGGCATGGCAGGCAAACCCAAATCAACGCACATCGAGTGTTTGGATAGATAGGTCTAAGGAATATGGCACCTCTTCAGATCCTTGGTCACATGTACATTCTACAGACGAAAGAATCATTCAGTCAATGATGATAGGAGAGGCACCATGGGAAGATTACCACCATCGTTCCCATCTTCTAGATCACAACAAAGATTATTCCAGCAACCTTAATCATCCTTCAGTTTTTGATTATATATCAAATACTGTAAATATGGTGGATTATGAGAATAGTTCTTTTACTGTGTCAACCTCATTAAAAATTGAAACAACTCCCTTTCCAAATCGAGTCTTTGATTACGATCTCGTAAAATCCAAGTTGATTCTTTCAAAAATCTTGAAGTTAAACCTTCATTCCAACCACCTCGTTGAATGCAATGAAGCTTTGGGGGCATGCATTTCGATTTGCATCACTATGCTGGGGGCATGCGAAATTATAACAAGCATAGTTTCTCGTTTCAAGCTTTTGTAAACATGAAACCAAATCTAAGCATATGTTGTTGCATGGTTCAAGCTCATTAAAAAATGAACCAGGCCACAAGCAGTTTTACGCGAAGTTCAAGCTCGTTAAAAAATAAACCTAGCAATGAGCATATGTTCCACCAGAGTTTAAGCTCATTAAAAAATGAACCCACCTTCGGTAAATAACCATTTCGATCGCATTATCATCAGCTTTTGAGCCTTGGTCGTGTTCTTACCATCACCTCCACTCTTTTTTAGCCAATCATATGCCTCCATTTGATTGTTTACCCCTTTTGAGGAACAACTGTGACAAGTGATTATGTTAGCCATCTTCTTTACACTGCCATGATTGAAAAGTTCCAAACCTTACCTGGAACCAGCTGCTATCCAAAATCATCACTCATTCCTCAAAAAAACCAGCCTTCTTTAAGCTCTTTTCATTTGACTTGTAAAATATGAAAAGATTGCCGAGAAATTGGCCTCTCCAGCTCGTTAAAGCAATCGAAAGTGTTATCCTTCCTCTAGATCTTAATCTTTTTGGACCTGAGGGATCATTACACAAAAAGGATCGAGCGCTTGTCTTGTTCAGCTCGTTAAAACGATCGAAAAGTCATCCCTTTCATATTATTTTATATTTTTTCGAACCTAAGGGATTATATTACAAAAAAGGATTACTGGAGTTTTCTTTCTGACTCTTTTTAGACTCTCTAAAATTGAAAAGAACTGAGTTATCCTTGTCGTTAAACTCGTTAAAACAATAGCGACAAACTTGTCCATGTAGACAAGAGCAAGCCTCACTGTCGCTAGGCTCATTAAAACATAGCAACGGGTTTACCCGAAGGGCAAATTATAGAACAAGAATATGTTATCCTCCTCAAGATTGACAAAAGTAAAGAGGTACTGGTCAGAAATGACTGGGGAAAACTGGGAAGAAAACTTGAAGAAACTTTATTGGTAGCAAGTCGCTCTTGAACATGACACTTTCACTCCATCACCATGATTGAGTCGAGTTGGGTTATTTCGTTCACCGGTCATGTCACCATTGGTCCACCGTGCCATCCACTTTTGGGGTTAACACTACCAATCCATTTCAGTGTCACCGATATGCTCAAGAGAAGTCGCTCATAGAATTTATCAACCTAGCTTGTGTCTCATCCACTGCAATACCTTCATGCTTCATTCTTTCATGACCGCCACCCTAAACCTTGTATCATCAGATCGTTTTCACCTCCACAAAATCATTCGCTCCATTCCGTGTCATAGATGTGGGATTCATTAATGCCCTCCTACGATGAGTCACTTCTTGTCGACATCAGCTCCTTATCCAAGAAGTTGACCTAGGAACAACCCTTTCAGTACTTTGAAGCTTGCATGCCTCAATGGCAAGTTTCTCACTTCCAACAACAGGTTTAGATTAATGGCCTTTGACCGAAATATTTTGCGTGGTGTTCGACATCGACTCATGTATTCACACCACGTGAATTGTACTGCAGTGCCTTGAGGGTCATTATCATTATTGGTGATCCCTCTCACGCCTGTTAACAACTTACATCATTGGCTGGTAATCAGGCGATGTCTTTCCATGTTCGACTTCAGAACATCTTTTCACATGGATCGACTTGTACTTCGGGCAAAGATTGAACGAGTTTGAAGACCCTGGGTCTAGTTTCATCCATCCGGGCTGTGATATATCTAGGAAAATAAAGACATCAAATGTACATCATTGCTACACAGATAATCATCCAAGCCAAAGGATGATGGCTCTACCAAAATCATCAATCTGCCACACAGACGGTTGTCTGTCCTATGTACATGAAAATGAATTTATAAAGTTGAGCATGGGAATGCCCGCCTCAGCTATATCATGAAAATATTATGAAGATAATGTATTGTACTGTATCTTACTACAGGTCACCTTCCAGTTCGAAAAACCTTGGATCCTCATGATAAAGCATTTCACCCGACATTAAAAGATTTACGACCTCATGCTTTAGGGGGCAACTGTTATAGACATATTTGGGCACTGCAACCCCAATCACATATTTTTATAAACCAAGGGCTTCTAAACCTCTAAAAGTGTTGTTTCATACCCTAAAGGATCAAGGTCAACTAATTACATCATTTCCCAGAAGTTCTCCCTAAAAAACTGCTCAGAACTGGTCAAAACTGGATCATCTCACCTGTTGCATGGCCAGGGTACGATGCATCTCACCTTATACACATGGGAGTGCAATGCATACTGAAAAGGCCTTCTGTAGGGTGCGATGAGCGAGAATAGACAAATGGCAGAGACAGTTTGCTAAAGGAATCTTCTAGAAACTTCTCATATGACACTTGCCTCTTAGAATTCGCCTAGGGATAAGTAAGAGATCAATGAAATCTCCAAGTGGAACCAATAACTATCAGTGGAATGACACTAATCACAAACCCAGAGCTGACTCACACCTCTGCAAATATCTATATATGGATCCCTCATCTTAGAGATCCAGAGGGTGAAGGCTGGAATTTTGTAGTTTCCAAGGAAGTGTTGTTGGTTTCTCTTTGAATACATTGTTGGGTGATCTTGCTTTGTATGAGGTGAAGAGGGCTTTCATGCTAGGAGGATGGCAGTGGGTCGACCAAGTGGTTGTAATTCTCTCTTCTACTACTTCTATCAATAAAGCTATTTGATTTTTCCTCCATATTCTTGTGTATCTCTGAATATTGTGTTGATATATGCATTTGTATGGTCAATATATATCTGATCCTATATTTTTTACAATGATAGATCTCTATGCTTTGATGGTATTATGTTGCTTTGACTCTACAGGTGCTCTTTGAAGCGGGACAAGTAAGGAAGGAGTGGCGAGATTCTGTCAAAGGGGAAAGGAAACAAGCAAGGAGCCAAGTGAAAGACTGAGGTTGGTACTCTCTGCTTCTTTCTCATCTATCTCTCGTAAAGGAAAACATAAGTGACTTTAGTTTGTTTGTTTCAAAGATAGCTACCCATCTTAGTGGGACTAGCAGCTTTGGATAGACACTAGTTTTCCCGATAACACTACCATTTTTTTATGATAGTGAAATCTTAGGGGTAAGTCTTGTTGGCTTAAATTTGTGAAGTTTTACCACAATGGAAGTTGTGTCTAAGCTCCTTGGGAAGGGAACCCCATTTTAATAGCCTTATTTTACATATACATGGCCCAACTTTAAATTTGCATAGCTTTTCATTACAGTTTACTATGTTCGAACATCCCTTTCCTATGGTTTTATGGAGGGCTACTGTTATTTGGTATGGTTAATATCTTGGGGAGTTAGTTGACTAGAGGATTAATACTATCATCCTCTTGGGAAAATTTCCTGATCCTTTGCTCTAGTGTCTATTTCTTGCCCATGTACTCTTGTAGCGGCTGCAACACCCTCCAAAATCTGCATCCAAATTTCATAGCCTTCCTTGGTTTTTCCCCTTGATGGTTGCAAACACTCGGGCTCATCCCATGAGCTCTCATCAAGTTTTTACACCCTTTTTTCTTGATCAGCCACCGATATTATTTTGGAATTTTGATTGTTGTGTCATGCTTGGGAGATTGTTCTAAAGATTTTGAAGGTTTATCTTTGTGTGCATGAGTTGTTCTCACTCTGTGAACATGGGTCATACTCACACACAAAGTTGCATGGACTATCGCACAAGTGTCATCATAGTCGTTCGAAGGCATATCTCAAGTGCCACATTTATCGCTCGTAACCTTTCAATAAGTCTCACTGAGCACGTGATTGTCTTGTTGGTTTGAGGTGCCCTAGTTTCATGTCATGCTAAGTATGTGATCACAATGTCATGTCTGCATAAGTTCACTTGCTTTCACACTTAGTCATTTTTCCTAAAAAATTGTAAACCAAGCAACCCTCCTTCTATCGGACCCCTATCTCAATGACCTTGCATTGCTACCTAGAACTGCAGAGAGCTTGAGGTTGTCCTTTAGGTAGCCTGCACTAGATAATTCCATAAATGAGGTAGCTAACTGTCTCCTAGAACTACGTATAAGTTGTCCTAGAACATGATCCAGTCTGCACTTCCTGCAAGATCACCCATTAAGCATTCCTTTGGTCAACTAGAAAAATTGGCTTGAGTTGTGACCCAAGGCTGCACTAAACTCCAAAATTGCATAGAACTTATCGAGCCTACCTGCCTTGCACTACCTGCAGAAATTGCACATACATGTGGCATATGCCTTTGTTTCCTGTCACTACACTGTCTCAGGAAATTACACAAATCTGACACGCAGGTCCCCTTCTAGTCTACTCTACTCTCCCTTAGAAAATTGCATTGTTTTGACTGTCACCTGCCCTGCTTCCCCACTCTTCTCTCCGTCCATAAAATGTGCAGTTATGTCTGGGAGCCCCTGCTACCTGTCCTGGATTGTCTCCTTCAGAATTACACAGTCTTGACCAAAAGATCTTGCAGCCTCATCCTGTCCTCCTCTACAAAGCTGCACAGATTTTCCTCCTAGTGCATCCTACTGCCCGCTCTGTCTTCCCCTGAGAAACTACACAGATCCCAGTTGGATGACCTGCCCAGTGCTCCCCTTGAAAATTGTGTAGATTGGCCCAACAATTCGCCGCCACCCTACATGGTGTTCCTCTCAGAAACCACACAATTTTGCCTCCTAACTGGGTTTTACCCGTAGCTGTCACAGTTCTCCTGGATTGTGTAAATCTAACTCTTGGTGACATCTGCATAGTTTTTCCTAATAGTGCTCCAGAGCCTCGCATCCTGGCCTGAGCTATGCTCTATGTAGTTTCAGTGCCTTGTCCCTCTCCCAGTCACCTACACTAAAACAATAAACAATCCATCATGTTAGACTAGGAGATTTTTGGATTTTATGTCATCTCGTCATGATTGATTACAAGAGCAGGTGCATTTTCCAACGATGAATGAGATGAAGAAGAAGTGCGTGCTAGAAGACTTGCTCGCAGTTGATAGAATGCATGAAACACATCGAGTAGCAAGCGAAAGGGACACATACACATGCACCATAAGGGAGTGATCAAGACCATCGAAGACCCCGCACACTTTGCCATGTGGAGTTGAAGACATGTTACACTAAGAGAATACCATCACTCAACAGCACAACAACTGGACACAGATGCCACATTCATCTAGTACATGTCAACAGTGTCATGTCGAGTTGTGTCATTAGTTTTCTTGGCCAAATCACTACTATGGGCCATAATTGTTGTAATCAAATGTAATGTGATGTGAATTTCCAAGAGACGCACATATGAAGTTGAAGAGTCACGTTAGTTGAAAAGTCATAGGAAGTCAAATAATCATGAGGGAAGTCGAAGAGTCAAAAGGGCCAGTTATCCCCCTTGGATATATCTATCCCTTGATTGTAGGAGCAACAAACTTTTCACCTTGACTCATCCCACATAGAATTGAGAGTCTTTAGTTTGTTCTTTAAGGAGTGAGGAGTGGCTCCAATGACCCACTACTAGGGCTAGTGATGTATGGTCTGCAAATGTCTCGTAACTTTTTCTTACTTCATAAGCCTATCTTAGGCCAACACATTTCCACGCATGTTTTGTATCTATTTGTAAGATTATTCTTTAAATGTTTGAAATGCATGTTTACTTAACTTGTACTAAGATAGTTGAACGACTTCAATTATTTTAGTACTTACATTGTTGAAGATGTGATGCATTGCTTCTCACTATTGTCCCATCCATGTGAACTACTCCCCTGGACATTAGACAAACCATCTTTGTGATTTCTTAGTTTAATGACCATCACCCCCGTGTGGACCATTCTACTGGATGGTGTACATGTTTTTCCTTGAAATTTGGTTTTAATGATTGCCGCATCAGTTGTGGACTATTTTGCTCGATGCTGGACAAACCCTTATTGTTTTGGCATGTTTTTCTTCTTGGGATAGGGGTACTCCCTCTCATTAAGAGGCTCATTTCACTCTCCCCTTTTATAGTAAGATAATCTAGACGAATTACATTACGCAATCACCAGGCACACATACCTTGTTGTTTGAAGATACAAGTGTAACACTCTCATGTGCTGACATCTAGAGCCAAGGATGATCTTTAAGATAATGGAAACTGGGCTATTGTAAAGGGTGGGAATCCTACACCAAATGGTGTGAGGTCTAGTTGGGACTTCATACTAGGGAGATCCTCTTTGTTCGTGGGCCTAAAACCATCGAGAAAATGGCACTAGAAGGAGGCCCAGAGGATAGGCTGAGCCCATTGCATCTAGTTTGAATCTGTTATCTAAAATGTCTCATACACCAATCATGCTCCTGCATCATTTCTCCAATTTTTCCCTTCATCAAATTTCACTCCCCGATGAGCTTCTCAATCACTTTTCCGAGTTAAATTTTTGCTGGTGAGGATGGAACGTCCATATCCAAGCACATTTCTAATTTTCTTTAATTTTTCCAACCTCATGAAATCGATAATGAAGAGTCTTCTTGTGTGTTTTTCTTCCTCACCCTTAAATTTCATGTCAATCAATGGTGTCATACCTTGCCACCTGCTTCTATCCATTCCCTTCTCCCTTTCCTCAAGGATCTCCATTAATCCTTCGATAAGTATAACTACGAAGATGTTTGTGGAAGAATCAACCTACTAAGAATGGATCCTAATGAGTCAATTGAGAAATTTTGTAATCGATTTCTTCACCTTTTTTATGGAATTCCATAAAAAGATTTGAACTCGGATTTCCTTAAATAAGAGTTCAAGTGCTTGGTTTGTGTCACTTCATATAGTGAAAATGAACCTCCCAATTTTCTGCTTCCGCAACTCTTGCGGATCATGAGGCACCTCAAATTGTAGAGGAGGAGCCCAACACTGTGTTTGTTCCTTGTCCTCCTCCTTTTTTGGTCCCAATGTGGGTGCCCCCTTGTGGCGATTGCAAAGTTGAGGAATCTGCATAGCATAGCCCCAACCCGTTCTCTCATCTATCTCCTGCTTCCATGGTGGAAGTTCCAGAATGGCTCAGAGAGCCTATAACCAAGACTCGCTCCTCCATTCCACAAGAGGACATCACCATTCACAACTCATGTCTCGAGTTTGATCTGCCTTTGTGCCATCCTCCATCATTCACAAGCTATGACTCCTTCTACTATGACTCACTTGATCAATTTTTTTCACTAGCCAGTTGTGCACACTCTCTTGATTCTCAAGTTGTTGTCTCAAATTGCAATCAGCCGCAAGCCAATAACGTTACACTAACAGAGGAGTATAAAGGTGAGTACACTATCAATTCCCCCTCTCTGATTCAAAATTGTCCGCATCAAACAATGATATTCCATTCTCTATCAATTCTCAATCTGCTAATCTCTGAGAAACATATTGTACAATTAATCCTTTCGATCAGTCTTGGGTAGTCATCACTCCCATGCTTCCATATACCATGATGAACACCCATGCACATTATGTGATCTTTCATTTTATCATGAATACTCTAAATCAAATCTAGAATCTCCTCTGGTCAAGGAAGATGCTCATATAAAAACTTCCTCTTCACCTCACTCACCCGTGTGTCATACCATTTATAACACACCCACATGCGTCGGAGATACTTCATGTTCTATTACTTGTCCATCTGATGAGTTATCTCCTTAATTGATAGAAGGTAGTGAGGTTGTCCATGATGAAGTTGAAAAAAATTTAATCACAGAGCATACTTCCGATTCCCTGTCATCTCTTCTATTGCATGAAGACAACTCTTCAAGTCAGCTTGTTGAAGCTAAAAAATATAGTGCAACGTGTGACAAAGATGGATGCCATCATAAGAGAAATTTTGAAATTAGCAACAAAATCCATCTTCAAGTCATGCACGATCTCATTCAAAGTTCAAAATATGATTCTGCAATTCTGGAAAGTTTCGAGTTGTGCCAGGAAATCAATGCACTTCAACATCCATTTATGGTTATTTCAGGACCTCGCGACTCTGGTGAGCCTCCAAAGCCCAATAAGATATGGTTTCGCATGCACAATCCATTTATCTACATCGTTGCACTCAATATGAATTCACGTGTAAAAAATATTTGGTATTCCGGATGTGATAACTCAAATTTTCAAAATTTCACTTATGGTTGAATTCACAAATTTGTCATAGCGCATCTGTCTTCATGCACATCTCTTGCATCAAACTCGAGGTGGGAGTTTCCATCCCTCATGAAATCATGTAATTGTCAGGTTGATCATCTCACATACTATCTTTGCTCGCAATCATACTTATCAAATTTTTCGTCTCATGATCAACTCCTTAGTCTTCTTGTGAACCTTATACTTCAAATCTTCTCACTGATCATACCAATAACCCCCCTGTGTGATGATGAGCACACAAGCTATCATGTGAATCAAGCTTGTTTCATTCCACCATGCCTCAACTGGTTTCACACATTCACAATGTTGGCATCCCTTTTAAATTTTTGTGATGACCATGATGCCTGTGCAATTTTTCACCCATTGTGGGGGGTGGTCTATCATGTCTAGCTCATGACGAACTTGGTTCCATTGATCATAGTGTTCACAAGATTGTTCAATTAAATTTAACAAACACATCTAACCATTTCCCCATCTCGAACGATTGTCATGCAGCTTATCATTTTCCCAACAGTATATTCAATGACACTTACTTCATGCTCTCTGATCTTCACTGTTTAGCGTCTTTCTCCTGATATTTTTGTTAAGTGAGTGAGTCACTTTCTTGGCATGACTGATGAGAATGATCAGATTTATTTTCCTATACAAGATTCCCATCCTGATTTCGTATCTCCAATAAGAAAGCCATCTTTTCATAGGTCACGAGACCTTCCAAACAACCATTATGAATTTCACGATCCAATCAATCAATGGCTGGAATAATCTTACTTGGCAAGCCATGTTGCAAGAAATAAGCTTCAATCCTTCCTCACGCTCACCAAGAATCTTGTTGTAGATGACCACACAGTCGTAAGAGGCTTCCGAGATTTGTTGAATAATAGGATCCATCGAAAAGATAAGCATGTGTATTGGGTGGTCGTGACACATTTTTCTTCCCACAAGAAAGACCTTTCTTTCTGTGTGCAATATTTTCAAGATTTTGTATTCTCTGTTGTGCACTATTTTTTATCTGTTTTAATCGCTTGTATCTTTGTGGTTGCAGATCAAGAATGACTACGATGGCTTCAATAGAAATTCCATGTCACGTAATCTCGACTATTTAGTTGTTAGGATAGGAGTAGGATTAGTTGCATCTTAGTTTTCCTTCCTTGCACATGTAGTCCTTCATGGTTTTCTTATTTCATTATGTTTTCTTTAGTCATTTTTCTTTCTTGTCTTCTGGTTTTGTTTACTTGTTGTGTACTCATTTCCCTGTCTTGTTTTTCCTTTTCGTGACAGAATTTCCTTTTTTTTTGCTACGCGCATAAGTGCTGTGGCTATACTATGTTCTGGATTTTGAGTAAGTATGTGGGTGAAGTACAAGAGCCTTGTGACAGAACAACACTTGGCCAGTCCTGTTTCTATATTCTTTGTGCTTGGTTTTAACTTTTGGCCAATGAAGTCTTCATGGAAAATACAATATGTCTGTAAGGAAAGCTCTGTTCAAACCATGAACCTGTGTCCAAACTGGGAAACCCCATACATGTGCTTATTCTTTTTCTCTATGTGTCCAAGATTATCCAACTAGTAGAAAGGGAGAAGGGGGAAAATATAAATGAGCAAACCTAAACCAAAGGCCTTACATGATTCTCTGAAGGAAAAACCTCTTCTGCTCTCAATAACTCAGGATCTCTCTTCCGCCAAAAAATAAATAAGTGCTTATGCACAATCCTTTTTCAAATCTATATATATATATATATATATATATATATATATATATATATATAGACAAAGACGAAATAAGAGAAAGGCTTCCCGCATAGAGTGGTGAAGCGGGAAACTCCACCAGTGTATTGACCAGGCTTGCTGGCAGTGGAACAATGCTTATGCTCTTGCGTGACTCCACCAAGGTATTTTCTAGGCCTGTTGGCACCCGGGCAACATCATAGATGAAAACCTATACTCTGCGAATCTTAATCTTGCGAATCAAACTACCCTTCCCGATTTTGAAACACTATGATCTAGTTGAAAATTTTGTTGTGTTTGACTAAGTTGGTACAAGGTGAACCATTTCTATCCATGGGATAAGTGAGGAAGCCAAAGTGACCTACACAAGGAATCAATACTCCCTGAAAGGCCAAGGCATTTTGTTGTAAAAGAACCAAAAAATAGAAGTTGGTATTCAACTATTGTGTCACCAAGTCTTGTAGCAGTTGCAACACCCTCCAAAATTTTAGTCTGCATCCAAATTTTAGAGCCTTCCTTGATTTTTATGCTTGATGGTTGGAAACACTCGGGCTCATCCCATGAGCTCTCCTCGAATTTTTATACCCTTTTTTCTTGATGGACCACTAGTCTTCTTTTGGCATGTTGATTTCTATCTCATGCTTGCGAGCTTGTTCTAGCGATTTTGAAGGTTTATATTTGTGTGCATGAGTTTCTTTCACTCTGTGAACATCGGTCGTACTCACACACAAAGTTGTGTGCACTATCGCGTAAGCGTTGTCACTGTCGTTCGAAGACATATCTCAACTGTCCCACTTGTCGCTCATAACCTTTGAGTCAATCTCACTGGGCACGTGATTGTCATACTAGCCTGAGGTGTCTTGTCATTGAGCCATCCTAAGTGTGTGATCATAATGTCATGTGTCCTCAAGTTCACTTTCTTTCACACTTAGTCATTTTTCTTGAAAATTTGTCGACCGAACAACCCTCATTCAACTAGACCCCGATCTCAGTGACCTTGCACTACTGTCCAAAACTATGCAGATCTTGAGGCTATCCTCCAGGCAGCCTGAACTTCTCAATTCTGGAAATGAGCTAGCAGTCTGCCTCACAAAACTACAGAGAAGTTGTCCTAGAACCCGATCCAGTCTGTGCTTCCCACAAGATCACCCATGAAGCCTCCCTCTAGCAAACCGGAAAAACTAACTTGAGTTGTGACCCAAGGCTGCACTAATCTCCAAAACTGCATGGAACTCATCCAACCCGTTTGCCTTGCATTGCCTGTAGAAACTGCGCAAACATGTGGGCCATGCCTCTACTTCCTGTCACTACAATGTACTACGAAATTGTGCAAATCTGACAAGCAGGCCCCCCGCCAGCCTGCTCTACTCTCCCTAAGAAAATTGTCTAGTTTTAAATATCACCTACCCTACCACTTGGCTCTGCACTCAACCTAGAAAATGCGCACTTATGTCTGGGAGCCCCCACTGTCTGTCCCGGACTATCTCCTAGAATTGTGCAGTCTTGAGCAATAGCTCCTGCAGCATAATCCTGTCCTCCTATGGAAAACTACGTAGATTTTCCTTCCAGTGCATCCTGCTACCTGCTCTATTTTCCCCAGAGAAACTCGATAGATCATAGATGGATGACCTACCCAGTGCTCCTCTTAAAAATTCCACAGATTGGCCAGTAGTTCCTCGACACCTTACCTGGTCTTCCTCTAAGAAACTTCACAATTCCGCCTCTCAGCTGGGTTTTACCCCGCACTTATCAATGTTTTCCCAAATTGCCCAAATCTGCCTCCTAATGACATCTGCACATTTTTTCCTGACAATGCCTCGAAGCCTCGCATCTCGGCCTCAGTTGTTCTTTGCGCAGTTTCAGTGCCTTATCCCTCTCATAGTCACCTGCAGTGAAACAGTAACAATGCATCATGTTAGAATAGGATATTTTTGGATTTGATGTCATCTCGTCATGAGTGATTGCATGAACAGGTACATTGATGAAGCATGGTGTGACGACGAATAGGATGAAGAAGAAGTGCATGCTAGGAGACTTTCTCGCATTCGAAAGAATGCACGAAGCACATCGAGTAGCAAGCGAAAGGGAAACATGCACATGCACCATCAAGCAAAGAAGAAGACCATCAAGGACCCCAAGCACTTTGCCATGCAGAGGTGAAGACATGTTACACCGAGAGCACACCATCACTTAGCAGCACAACAACTCGACATGGACACCATAGTCAGCCCATACATGTTAGCAGTGTCATGTTGAGTTGTGTTGGCCACATCACCACTATGGGACATACTTATTGTAATGAAATGTAATGTAATTTGAAATTCCAAGAGATGCACATATTAAGTTGAAGAGTCACGTCAGTTAAAAATTCATAGGATGTTAAACATTCATGAGGGAAGTCAAAGAGTCACAAGGGTCAGTTTTCCCCCTTGGCTATATATGTCCCCTCATTGTATGAGAAAAGGACTTTTTCCCTTGGCTCCTCCCACATAGCCTTAAGAGTTTGTAGTCTATTCTTTGAGGAGCAATGGGTGGCTCCAATGACCCACTACTGGAGCTATTGATGTATGGTGTACAAATGTGTCTTGGAACTTTTTCTTGATTCAGAAGCCTGTCTCAGGCCAACACGTTTTCACTCATGTTATGTCTCCACTTGTAAGACTATTTTGGAAACATTTGTAATGCATGTTTTCTCAACCTATACTAAGATAGTTGAACTACTTTGGTTATTTTAGTACTTACATTGTTGAATATGTGTTTTATTTCTTATCATTTTTCTCCCGTCTATGTGGTATCTTTGCCGGACATTAGACATGACATCTTTGTGCTTTATTAGTTTTAACGACTATCACCCCCGTGTGGACTATTCTTCTAGATGATGTATGTGTCTTCCCTTGAACTTTGGTTTTAACCACTACCACATCCGCCATGGACTATTCCATTGGATGCTGGACAAACCCTTATTGTTTTCGCCTGTGTTTCTTCATTGGTTGGGACTACTCACTCCCATCAATAGGCTCACTTCACTCTCCCCTTTTATAGTAAGCGAACCTAGACACAAGTTACATTACGCACTCACGAGACACACATACCTTGTTGTTTTAAGATAATATTGTAACACTCTGGCTAACAGCTAGAGCCAAGGCAGAGCTTTAAAATTGGCAATAGGTCCATTGTAACCGATGGGACTCCTACACCAAAAGGTGTGAGGTCTAGTTTGGACTTCATACCGAGGATATCCCCTTTGTTGGCAGGTCCAACACTGTCAACAAGTACCAAATCAAATTCAAGAAGAGAATTCCTCTTTACCCTCCTGCATATTCAACTTTGGTTATTTATTTCGAACGTATGGGTTAATGAGGGGAGGATAAGGGACGAAAGGAATACGTGAGAGGGGACCTTTAGAAATAGTTATCATAATTCTCGTCTAGTTCATTGAATGAAGGGCTTGGGAAAAACCGCTTGGTAATCCAAGTAAGTACCATAACACCACATGTCCAAATGATCACTATCCAATTATATTTTTTGACAAGGTGAATAGAATATAATACTCCCTAATCATCCCATGGGGATGTGGAGGCAGAGGAAGGAGTGGAAAGGGCTATGTTTCTACAAGTTGTAGAAATCAAATGTTCGATGAGTAAAATTAGCAGGAATCTAATCATGTTGTCAGTAAGTTCTTCAATCGAACCACACCATGGCTTCAGAGAGAGATTGTAGAGGTGGAAGAGGATGCCAAGATTAGAAGAATATTTATTTTGGTTTTTGGTATACTGGAATAGGCTGGAAACTAGGTGTAAGATACAAGTTGCATTCATTCCCTTTGAGCACAAAACTTGAATGTTTTTGAAGTATATTAGCAAATCAAGATTGTCATGGTAAGAGTATTGAGTAAAATATCATAACCTCAACAAAAAAATCAATTCCAGTTGGATGGAATTTAGAGGTTGACTCGCTAAGTAGTTAAAAAAATCAATGTATTGGCAGAAGAAATGGCTGACATTGTTTTTTCTTACTCAAACAACAAAGTAGTTCCACTTAAAACCATCTGGGTGCACTCCGCAACTAACTACACATGTTGCACCAAGTTTCTTTGATAAATAGAAATCTATATGGTCATCCAATTTTTTTCCCTTTCAATTATCTTATGTTAGTTTTTGGTATATTACCTCTAGGTAGGTAGGGACCTTAGCCAAATTTTGGTCTGTAATATCAAATATTTTTAACAATGTATTTCTTTGTGACAAAACAATTAATGTTGTGCTACTGGTGTGGTTTTCAACGGAAGAAAACAAAAAGCAACAAAACAATTATCATATGTAGTTTTTTTGTTATGCATCAATATAAAAATATCTTAACCTACGAAAAAGGAATAATAAAAAGGAAATTTATATAGATAAGTTTATAAAATTAACAAAATTAACTTATACCAATAAAATTAACAAATTATTAAAAAGGATTTCTAATTTACAAAATTTATTAGATTTCTTAAATTTATTTTTCAAAATTTAATAATGAATATCATTATATTTTTACTAAAGAATTTCTAATTTACAAAATTTATTAGATTTCTTAAATTTGTCTTTCAAAATTTAATAACGAATATCATTATATTTTTACGGAAATGGATTTCTAATTTACAAAATTTATTAGATTTCCAAAATTGAATAATGAATATCATTATCTTTTTACTAAAAAATTATTCGAATGATTTTATGGTCGATATTTTATTTCTTATTTTATCATTCATGTTTTATTGAACAGAGCCAAGGAGTTTATAAAGGTTCACGTTTATTTCAAAAGGAATTGCGCACGGACGAGGCACATTTTTTTTTTAAATCGAAGAACTCGTCAAAATAACTCACGTCCACGAATTCTTGGAAGGTGCCTCCTTTTCGTTTGAAATTTTAAACAAATTGAAAAGGATTTCATATTTTATTAGTCCTTGCCATTTGGCAATGGCCAGGGATTATAGTAATAGTTTCTGATGTACTTAACATTAGTTCACCTGCTTGAACGCCCCTGTTTATGGAGTATAAACAAAGTTTTTTAGATCATAGTGGTTTATGGTCTTATTTGACCTCTTCCCGAGGCAGAGGCGCTGCAACCATATATTATCTTGCATTTTCCTCGGTCTTTCTCATTCATTTTCTGGAGCTGTTGATTAATGCTAACATTAATCTGGCAATATAAAATGCTACCTCTTATTGCATTTGAGTTATCACGAAGCTGAACTGGTTGATATCACGCACGGTAAGGATTACTGAAATTGCCACTGTTGCAATGTGTCACTCTGCATGCATGCTGTTGTGGTGTCTATAGAACAGATGCTCTGCATGCTGCGGTGTCTACAGAACAGGCATATCCAGATCGATATGCATAACTACATTAAGAGATTAAGAAGCATCCATTCATTCATCGGACTTTGTTGTATTTTCACCGTTACCAGCGCTTGGATTTCGCTTCCATTTCGGCCATAAGCAGCAGCGAAGACAACGCTATTACAATTACGAACACAGAACAGTCGGCCAGAGAAACCAACAAATATCAGTCAGGTCAATTTTTTTGTTGAGCTCCCTGTTCTTCTGATTTTGTTAAATCTCTCGTTGCTTCTCGCTTCTGGATGTATATATTACTGTTAAGAATCCTTCCTTCCTTTCATCAATTTTTTTTTTTCGAGTTATATCGCTTTCTTGTAACAAATTCATACGCATAAGCAGTAGCTTCAAGTGAATCGTTTCACGATGCAGTGATTTTTTTCATATTTTTTCAATTTCAGACAGATTTCTTATTTGGGGATTCAATCACTATTAGGAAATATGAAAAGAAAATAGGGTAGGCAAGCACTTACCCACGGTTTCAGTTCAGCAACAATTTTTATCGTGTACCCAGTTGACCGCCATTCCACTTCAACTATCGAACTAAAATCAAAATACGCTTAAAAAATCTCAAATTTGGTGTTCCTGGAATATACCTGGAATACGGCGTCTCTGGTAGAGAGTGCAACAATATCAGCACACGACACAACGCCGGGGCATGCACTTTCAAGCTTGGCTTTTGCTTCATCGATTATCTCAAATCCTCTCACAGTTAGGTTGGGGCCTGCTTCTTTCTCTAATACGTTATTGCCCACGCTATCAATCAGAATTGATCCATCACAGCCCTTCAACAACATATATATTTATTAATTCCACGCCATTCAATTTATATTTATAAATCCTGAATTTAAAGGAGACTATGATTTCCAGAGAAGTGCACGCTTACCTTTACGAAACAGTCATGAAAATGCATGCGCAGGAGGGCAGTAGGAAGAGATTTGTCGGTAGCAAAGTGACTTGTGATTACTCCGCGCACAATCGATTCTACTTGCGAAGGCAAGAGCTGCAGACTGCGATGGATAAACTACCTGCGTCCCGATCTGAAGCGTGGAAGCTTCACAGAAGAAGAAGACGAGCTCATCATCAAACTCCACTCCTTCGTTGGCAACAAGTATGTCATTTTATCTCCGCTGTTGCTGCAATGGATTTCCTTTTAAAGCTGGATCTGTCATGAAAATCTCACTTTTGAAGTCTCAGTTACTGATCGAAGTGATTTCTAATCAGTCTGTGAAACTGTGCAGGTGGTCTTTAATTGCAGGGAGATTGCCCGGACGGACGGACAACGAGATAAAGAACTACTGGAACACACACATCAAAAGAAAATTGCTGAGCAAGGGACTCGACCCCCAGACCCATCGTCCACTCGGCCAGCCAAACAATACCCCCGTCACTCGGCCTGTTCCCGAGCACGAAATTCCGGCTTATGGTAGAATCCAACCTGCAGGCTGTTTTGCGCCAATGCAGGTCCTAAAAACGCCAGAAGCAACAGAGAATTCACGATTCTGAATGCCATTATAATTAAATGCTTCGGCGTCATTGCAGTGCTGAAGAATATCTCCTCTCTTTCTTACGATGAACACCAACAGTGAGAGCCATCAAGTTTGGAACTGTACTCCAAGTTCCCAAAGCCTAAACTCCAACGAAACGCTTTGAGCTTCCAACCGGCTCTGCGGTCAATGGATTTATCTCACTGAATCTGGCATTATCTCGGCTTTATCTTCGCAGGTCTGTAGCAAGCGCTGTAACAGACTCATTCTTAGCTCATTCTGCAACTAAACAAGCCACTAGCTTTGAAAGTCGACATAACATTTTCAGAGGGTGCACCTGTTCAACATGCAAGCCCATGCAAGCCGTCGTGCCAATCGACTCGTCGCGTTTAGGAGAGGAACATTAGAGCGGCATACCAGAAATAGCATGCATGCAAGACACGTATATCATGCATGTTAGCCCCACCCGTGTCTTTTCCAACTCGGTATATGCTGCTTTGGTGGCACCCGTGTCTTTTCCAACTCGGTATATGCTGCTTTGGTGGCAGGGACTTGCTGCCTTAGCAGCCTTCCTTGTTATAAATTGTCTTTTGTTCAAGAGCTACGTTTCAAAACTTTTTTAAAAGGCTTTAGGTTTCAAAAGTGATTATTTGTTTGAAAAGTTACATGACTTTTAAAACGGATTTATGCATTCCTTTATAAAAGGCTTCCTATTAAAGCGTTGTTGTTTTAAAAAGGAGTTTTGTGAAAATCTAAGGAGTTTTGTGAAAATCTCTATTATATTAAGGATGTGTTTGAAAGGTTTTGTTTTTCCAAAAAGATAAAAAAAAGGTTTAGGGCATAACATAAGTATGGATGATTATAAAGCTATTATTGTTACATGGTTTGACTATGAGCAATAGCAATAACTATTATTGTTAGAGCTAGAAATTGATTTTAGAGAAATTGCTATATTTGTAGGTTAATGTGTTTGTTGAGCCACAACAAATGTGAAAAGGCAAATGGTTAAAAAAGTTGAAGTAACAACTAGAGATGTATGAAGCTTTTTTTGAAAGAATTAGAAGTGAAGAGGAACAATAGCGCCTCTGCATTGAGATGCATAAAATACTCTGTAGATGACGATATTCTTCCGCCCATTTAAGATGCCAAGACATCTAAGGAATCCTTGGATACCCTTGAGAGGTGTTTTGGTGCAAGGGGGAGCATTGAAATTTTTTCTTAATCCTAGTGTTCTCAGTCGCAAGTGGATGATGATTGTGAGGAGGTTGGAGAAGTAATAGAGAAGAAGCACATAGATGCTCATGATTTCCATCCACAGCCACAAGTGGACGAAGAGTTGGTGAATCCAATAACAAAGTTTGTTGATGGAAATTTGGTGAATAGAGCAATAGAGATTGTTCATCACAATTTGTTGAATCCGCCAACAGAGCTTTCTAATAACAATGAAGTTTCCGTAAGCGAGACAAGTGTTATGGTTAATACAACAATTCAATTTGGTGATGTTAAATTTGATGAAGATTTGTTGCCTACTAATGAATGGTTGCAGATAATGCAACAAAAATATCATATGGACATGATATTATTTAGTGAGAAAAACCCACTTGAGTGAGTGGAAGACAACCTGTCTTCAACAAAAACATGTTAGTACAAAAGTGGAAGAGACAAAGACAAAGAAAGATGCAAAGGCAAAGAAGGAAGCCCACAAAGAGGAAACAAAGACAAATGAAGAAGAAGAGAGTGAAGTGGAAGATGAAAAAAATATCATTACATAGGAAAAGGGTGAGAACCAATGTGGTTTTGCAAATATTTTTAATTCTAACATTGATTTCGAGTGTGCAAGTAAACAAAACAATTGTGAATGAGAGTTAAATTTCCTTGAAGCATGGATTTCAACACCATGCCTTGATAAAATTTGCATAGAAGGTGTAGAAACTAATGTTGAAGGCAACTTGGATGATGCAAACATCAATGAAATTTTCAGAGTTATGAAAATTTTTATTATTATTATAAACTAATGAAGATCACACAACAAAAGATGACCTGCAACATCAAACGAAGAAATTGAAATTCAAAGCCTACAACAAGAAGAAAAAGATGAAACAATTTAGGGGCTACAAGATGTGGAAGAAGAGAATAAGAAAAGTAAATGTAGTTGACATTGATGTTTAAAATTGTAAGCCTAACTAAGACATAGACAAGTAAAATGTAGTTGAAGTCAATGTTTAAAATTGTAAGCCTAACTAAGACATAGCAAGTAGATATCTTAGTTTAAGTTTTATGTGGTTGTAATTAAGGGGGAGTGTTGGAGAATCTAATTCCAGCGACCGGCTATCCAAGCGTGTGAGTTTAGTTTGAGTTAGTCCAGTGTAGTTTAGTTTCACTCAAATCATTTATTACTGATTTCCAATATAATCCTTAACTCATTTGTAATACTAAAAAGAAAAATCCTATGGTGCACAGTTTCTCTCCATTCTTTGCCATTCTCTTTATCAAAAGACATTAAAATCTTTTAGTTTAATTTATTTCATAAGCTTATGAAAAAGTGAAATAAATACGAATTTCCATGTGACCTAATTCATTAAATACACCCGTTTTCAAATTTTCTTACTAAAAATGTTATAATAAAATAATATTCATAAAATTTATTGAATAAATTGGTAAAAATATAGAATAAATGTGAATATAAAATTATATATTCAATCTGCAAACAGCCTAAACCATTAAATAGAACTAGTTGCGTATTCCTTTGGTAAAAAGAAATAATAACCCTAAAATTTCAATTTGATTTTGGCGAAGTCCTGATTTGTACTGTACTTACAATTGCGTTTCGGAGACCCTGTATGTGGACATTAATCTCTGCTCAACGTACCCTTGCCCACAATGTCAGGGTCGGTTCATTTTTCGATGGTGTCGTGTACTGCTGTTGTTTGGAGCACTGTACATTTGGAATGAAGCTCAAACTAATAGTACATACGATGGCGCACATTCATACGAAGGCGCAGATTTCGTCATAACACGTCAGATTCCAGAAGAAACCAAGGAGCCAGCTTGTCTTTGGATAACACGGGTTCCTTTCCATTAAGTACTGCTTGTCATGATCATCACCGATAGGTTCGGATATTACATCTTTTCGTTTCCCGTTTTTTTTTCAATGTTTTCTTAAAAATTTCCTGAAGGCTCCCTAAAAGCATTGGTGGAGCAATTTTATGTTTCCAAGGCTATGTAAAAGTATATTTTTTGAAGGTGACGAAAATGTACATATGGAACCAGTACAATTATTCACTCTCAGTTAAGGCGACTTTCGCTCCAGTTAAGCAGACTGTGCAGCCAATCTGAATGAACTCAAAACAGGCATCTGTAAGGTGGCGGCCATAACTTGTCAGCTTTTTTTGATTTTGAACTTTCATCCGTGCCGAGGCCACCAAGAACATACCTATTATTTTTGTCCGGAATATGCTAATATAATTTTGCAGTGTGTTTTTTGCTAAGGAAGTTTTGACTTGACCAGGTTTATGTGCATAGTAAATGGATCATCAAACAATGATATCTGCAACAAGAGGATAATTCATTAATTCATAAGGATAATTCATTAATTTATTTAATTTATTTCTTACTTATTAATATAATTTTTTTTGTTTTTGTGTTGAGTTTTTCCTTGTAAAATTTGGTAAAAATTTATTGAAATCACAAATTTAATGAGTAATTCCTACCAAATCAAAATATCTTATAATAAAAAAAACTTTTAAATAACACAAACCAAATTTCAACTTAAAATATTTACACTACAATTTCAACTTAAAATATTTACACTACAATTTCAACTTAAAATATTTACACTAGAATCCAACACTTTAAAATCCCAAAAAAAATCCGACTAGGAACAAAACCTTTGATGTGAGAAAAGAAGTGGGTAGCTAATTCACAAGTTTTAATATTTAAGGGACGAAACATTTGATTGGACAGTAACCTGGAAGGTGTGGAGTATTGTAGTTTAGTCTTAAATTTCAATTACATTATAAGAAATGATAAATGGTTTTAAATATAAATTTAAACTATTTTAATATTATCATTTTCTGAATAAAAAGGACAGATATTAAATTATTTTTTATTAATAAAATAAAAGAGGCATTTATCAAAATATTCTTAATTTTATTTTGTAATATACAAAAGTTTAAAATTTAACTAAATTACATATTACTTGTGGAAAGAAATGACAAAAAAAAATGATTTTAATGATATATTTAAAGAAAATTATTATATCGTTATAGTGAATTTAATATTTTAAAGGGTGAATATTATATTTAATATAAAACTAATAAATTTAATAATAAATATACATTATTTTTTGGGTTTTTATTCTTATGAGAGAATAGATAATAAAAGGGTACATTATATCTTTAGTGTAGAGTGCTCATTATATATGCTTAACTCGTGAGGTTTTTCAAGAGGTTGCGATGATAATACTTTACTATCTACCACTTTAATATGAAGGGGATGTTTGGGTCATGTGGATCTAGTTCAACTCTTTGAATGTTCTATTAGCCATGGGCTTATATGGTGAGTCAAAACAACAACAAAAAATTTCCTCAGTGGAGGCACACTCAATTATCATAGTGACAACTTTTGTTTTCAATCATGGTAGTGACAACTATTGTTTTCATTAAGAGAAACGAAAATTATTGGATGAAGGAAAATAGGGGTAGTACAGGAAGGATAATTACCATGGTTAAGGAGTTTTTTATATTCTGTTTGTATGTAGTCAAGAACAGGAGGGGCTAGAAAAAGCCCTAACAATTTTCTATCATAGAAAAAAGCTTCAGGGTAAGTCTTGTTTGCTTAAAATACTGAACTTTTACTACTGTAAAAGTGGTGTCTAAAAAGCCCTAACAAGTTTTCTATCATAGAGAAAATCTTGGGGGTAAGTCTTGTTTGCTTAAAATAAGTGAATTTTTACCACTCTAGAAGTGGTGTCTAAACTCCTCGAGAAGGGAACCCCATTTTAATAGTCTTAGTTTACAAGTACAAGGAATAATTTTAAATTTTCATAGTTTGTAGTCAAGGTTTACTATGTCCCACCATCCTTTTCGTTTGTTTCTATGGAGGGTTACTGTTATCTAATATGATCAATGATTTTGGGAGTGGATTGATTAGCGGATTGATATGATCATCCCTCTGGGAAAGTTTTCCCATCTTTTACTCTAGGTGGTTGTATATTCCTTTCCTTAGTCCTATATCAAATCTAAGAATGGAATTCCTCTTTGCCCTACCAACTTTGGTCATTTATTTTGAACGTATGGGTTAATGAGGGGAGGATAAGGGAGGAAAGATTTTTTTTTTTTTATCTAGTAGATAATTACTGGCTTAACCTATTGGAGAGGGGAACTTTAGGAAATAATAATAGAATTTTTGTGTACTTCATTGAAAGAAGGGTTTGGGAAAATGATCCAAAAAAATATTTTCCTTGTGATGCATTAAAAAATTACATATTAAGCTTGCATTTAACCATGAAATTACGAGTGCATAAAGGAAGAGGAAGAGAAGAATAGCAAGTCACACATAGAAGACACAGGATTGATATCAGAGTTCGTCCAAGTGGAACTATGTCTACGTGCCCTACTCGAATTAGTGGGGAGGCCCTGTTTTCATTAGGTGGCAAAATATTGAAAGTACATCAAAAGTCAAAATGAGAACCTTATACCTCCACAATTGAAGAAGCCCGAAAATTGTAGATCTTTGATGGACAAATGGGTAGCACTGTTGAGTTTCTAGTATCGAGAAATGCTGAAACCATATAAAGTTTGTCAAAAACTGATAAAGTGAAAATCTGGCTCCCTCAAGAAATTGCTCTGATCATGGTTCCGTCCCCCCTCTCTGCACTGCTTAGGGTTCCACCTGCATAGAAATCCATGCCTACTCCTGGCCTCCTCTCGACACAGTGGGAAAAAGGGTTGATATATCTCTTGGTGGGCAGATTACCCAATGAGGGTCGTTGGTCGCAATGGTTAAATTAGAAATTTGTTGAGGAGGGGTCGGGGGATCAAATCCCGCCCCTCCTTTTGTTTAAACGTAACGGTTATATATATTACTAAATAGGAGGCAGGTTCGTCAGTTTGGTGGCCCGCTCCCCTAACGTTTATTGCTTTTTGTTGTTTGTACGAGGGTGAGGTGGAGGGGTGGCGGCATTGACAGCCTGTGCCCCACCACATGTTCGTTGTTTATACAGGAGGTGGGGAGGGCGAAAGGGGTTACAGCTCGTGCCCCCCACCATTATTGTAATATTTTAGTTGGGATTTCGGGGTGGCGGGTTCATGGCCGCCCACCCCAACTTAAATTATATTTTTTTGGGTTATGGTGGTTCTACGGGCGGCGGGGTCATGCCCGCTCGCCCCATTTAATATTTATTTTTTTATTGAAAAAAAATCATAACCACCAACCCCCTTGGGAATTTTCCAAAACCTTAGCTATTAGAAGGTAAACTAACGGACCCACAAATTGACCCGAAAACTAGCCCAGGTTGGTCAGGACCCGGTGGCCGGATTTTGTCCAAATTGTTGCCTCCTTAAGCTTGCCTAGTAACCCAAGTCAACCCTGAACTTTGATTGCTCCTAACTTTTGCATACGGACTCGGTTTGACGAATCGTTCACACCACCATGATCACGACGACGAGATCTTCAACATAAACTTTGTTCGAGCACAATCCAAAAACCTTGATTTTTGACCCTTCCTGAGTCTTCTTGGACTTTTGCATGTGTCTAGAGCCACCTAGATCAATCCTCCCCATTGAGGAGCTTTTGGACCCCAAAAAGAATTTACACTTAGCACACTGTTTGTGTCCTTTTCAATCCACACTATTCTGGTGATTTTGAAGGTTTATATTTGTGTGCATGAGTTTCTTTCACTCTATGAACATCGGTCGTACTCACACACAAAGTTGTGTGCACTCTCGCATAAGTGTTGTCATTGTCGTTCGAAGAGATATCTCAAGTGTCGCACTTATCGCTCATAACTTTTGAGTCAATCTCACTAGGCACGTGATTGTTTCCTTGTCTTGAGGTGTCTTGTCATTGAGCCATCCTAAGTGTGTGATCACAATGTCATGTGTGCTCAAGTTCACTTGCTTTCATGCTTAGTCATTTTTATTGAAAATCTGTCGACCGGACAACCCTCATTCAACTAGACCCCGATCTTAGTGACCTTGCACTACTGCCCAAAACTGTGCAGATCTTGAGGCTATCCTCCAGGAAGCTTGCACTGCTCAACTCTGGAAATGAGCTAGTAGTCTACCTCGCAAAACTACAGAGAAGTTGTCCTAGCACCCGATCCAGTTTGTGCTTCCCACAAGATCACCCATGAAGCCTCCCTCTAGCAAAGCGGAAAAACTAACTTGGGTTGTGACCCAAGGCTGCACTAATCTCCAAAACTATATAGCACTCGTCCAACCTGTTTGCTTTGCATTTCCTGCAGAAACTGCGCAAACATGTGGGACATGCCTCCACTTCTCGTCACTACAATGTACCAGGAAATTGTGCAAATCTGACAGGCAAGCCCCCCGCTGGCCTACTCTACTCTCCCTGAAAAAATTGTCTAGTTTTAAATATCATCTACCCTACTACTCGGCTTTGCACTCAACCCAGAAAATCTGAACTTATGTCTGGGAGCCCCCGCTGTTTGTCCCGGACTATCTCCTAGAATTTTGCAGTCTTGAGCAGTAGCTCCTGCAGCATAATCCTATCCTCCTATGGAAAGCTACGTAGATTTTCCTTCCAGTGCATCCTGCTACCTGCTTTATTTTCCCCAGAGAAACTCCGTAGATCATAGATGGATGACCTGCCCAGTGCTCCTCTTGAAAATTGCAAAGATTGGCCAGCAGTTCCCCGACACCCTACCTCGTCTTCCTCCAAGAAACTGCACAATTCTGCCTCTCAGCTGGGTTTTACCCCGCACCTATCATTGTTTCCCCAAATTGCCCAATTCTGCCTCCTAATGAAATCTACACATTTTTTCCTGACAATGCCTCGAAGCCTCGCATCTCGGCCTCAGATGTTCTTTATGCAATTTCAATGCCTTATCCCTCTCATAGTCACCTGCAGCAAAACAGTAACAATGCATCATGTTAGAATAGGATATTTTTGGATTTGATGTCATCTCGTCATGAGTGATTGCATGAACAGGTACATTGATGAAGCATGGTGTGACGACGAATAGGATGAAGAAGAAGTGCATGCTAGGAGACTTTCTCGCATTCGAAATAATGTACGAAGCACATCGAGCAGCAAGAGAAAGGGAAACATACACATGCACCATCAAGCAAAGACGAAGACCATCAAATACCCTAAGCACTTTTCCATGCAGAGGTGAAGACATGTTACATCGAGAGCACACCATCACTTAGCAGCACAACAACTCGACATGGACACCACAGTCAGCCAATACATGTTAGCAGTGTCATGTTGAGTTGTGTCATGAGTTGTCTTGGCCACATCACCACTATGGGACATACATGTTCTAATGAAATGTAATGTGATGTGAAATTCCAAGAGACGCACATATTAAGTTGAAGATTCACGTCAATTAAAAATTCATATGATGTTAAACATTAATGAAGGAAGTCAAAGAGTCACAAGGGTCAGTTTTACCCCTTGGCTATATATATCCCCTCATTGTATGAGACAAGGACTTTTTGCCTTGGCTCCTCCAACATAGCCTTAAGAGTTTGTAGTCTATTCTTTGAGGAGCAATGGGTGGTTCCAATGACCCACTACTGGAGCTATTGATGTATGGTGTACAAATGTGTCTTGGAACATTTTCTTAATTTAGAAGCCTGTCTCAGGCCAACATGTTTTCACTCATGTTATGTCTCCGCTTGTAAGACTATTTTGTAAACATTTGTAATGCATGTTTCCTTAACCTATACTAAAATAGTTGAACTACTTCGGTTATTTTAGTACTTACATTGTTGAATATGTGTTTTATTTCTTGTCACTTTTCTCCCATTTGTGTGGACTACTTTGCTGGACATTAGACATGACATCTTTGTGATTTATTAGTTTTAACGACTGTCACCCCCGTGTGGACTATTCTGCTAGATGATGTACGTGTCTTCCCTTGAACTTTGGGTTTAACAACTACCACATCCGCTATGGACTATTCCATTGGATGTTGGACAGACCCTAATTGTTTTCACCTATGTTTCTTCATTGGTTGGGACTACTCACTCTCATCAAGAGGCTCACTTCACTCTCCCCTTTTATAGTAAGCGAACCTAGACACGAGTTACATTATGCACTCACGAGACACACATACCTTGTTGTTTTAAGATAATATTGTAACACTCTCATGTGCTGACAGCTAGAGCCAAGGCAGATCTTTAAAATTGGCAACTAGGCCATTGTACCCGATGGGACTCCTACACCAAATGGTGTGAGGTCTAGTTTGGACTTCATACCGAGGATATCCCCTTTGTTGGCAGGTCCAGCACTGTCAACAAGTACCAAATAAATTCAAGAAGAGAATTCCTCTTTACCCTCCTACGTATTCAACTTCTGCTATTTATTTCGTATGGGTTAATGAGGGAAGGATAAGGGATGAAAGGAATACATGAGAGGGGACCTTTAGAAATAGTTATCATAACTCTCATCTGGTTCATTGAATTAATGGCATGGGAAAAACCACTTGGTAATCCAAGTAAGTACCATAACACCACATGTCCAAATGATCACTATCCAAGTCTATTTTTTGACAAGGTGACTAGAATATAATACTCTCTAATCATCCCATGGGGATGTAGAGGCAGAGGAAGGAGTGGAAAGGGCTATGTTGCTACAAGTTGTAGAAATCAAATGTTCAATGTGTAAAATTAGCAGGATTCTAATCATGTTGTCGGTAAGTGCTTCAATCGAACCACACCATGGCTTCAGAGAGAGGTTGTGGAGGTGGAAGAGGATGCCAAGATTGGAAGAATATCTATTTTGGTTTTTGGTATACTGGAATAGGCTGGAAACTAGGTGTAAGATACAAGTTGCATTCATTCCCTTTGAGCACAAAACCTGAACATTTTTGAAGTATATTAGCAAATCAAGATTGTCATGGTAAGAGTATTGAGTAAAATATCATAACCTCAACAAAAGAATCAATTCCAGTTGGATGGAATTTATGGTCATCCAATTTTTTTTTTTCCCTTTCAATCATCTTATGTTAGTTTTTGGTATATTACCTGTAGGTAGGGACCTTACCCAAATTTTGGTCTGTAATATCAAATATTTTTAACAAAGTATTTCTTTGTGACAAAACAATTAATGTTGTGCTACTGGTGTGGTTTTCAATGGAAGAAAACAAAAAGCAACAAAACAATTATCATATGTAGTTTTTTTGTTATGCATCAATATAAAAATATCTTAACCTACCAAAAAGGAATAAAAGGAAATTTATACGGATAAGTTTATAAAATTAACAAAATTAATTTATACCAATAAAATTATAAAATTAACAAATTAATAAAAAGGGATTTCTAATTTACAAAAATTATTAGATTTCTTAAATTTATATTTCAAAATTTAATAATGAATATCATTATATTTTTACTAAAAAGAATTTCTAATTTACAAAATTTATTAAATTTCTTAAATTTGCCTTTCAAAATTTAATAACGAATATCATTATATTTTTACGGAAAAGGATTTATAATTTACAAAATTTATTAGATTTCTTAAATTTGTCTTCCAAAATTTAATAACGAATATCATTATATTTTTACTAAAATCAAAATAAATTATTCGAATGATTTTATGGTCGATATTTACGCCGTAAGGCATTTCCCTCTAAAATCCATCCACCTTTTTGCCTATCTATCATCCTTGGACACTGTACGACTAGATGTTAGGCGATTACAAAAACTTGAACTGTCAATCAAAACAGTTACAAATTCATTGGAAATAGTTACAAATTACAAATAGTTTCTCATCTATTGTAGGTGAAGCTCTGGTCCTTGTGATGCTCTGTGTTTCCCTCGCTGCGAAGGAAAGAATCAGTTAACACCATTTCTTGAATTCGTGGAAGATACTCTGATTCCTCGTAGCCTCCATTAATCCCGACATATTTACAGTCGAAAATGGTCCATTTCAGGTTTAACGAGCAAGCCCAGGATGGCTACTAAAGATGTCGAGATGAAGGACTCAACAGTCATGGTCTCCAATTCTTTTGCGCCATCGCCTCCTCCGGTTCTCACGCGTAAGTTCTATGAGATTTTGCCATTGCAGGTACTGCCTGTTTTGCCCGTGTTTGTGTTGAAATTGAGGCATATTTGTGGGTGTTGCAGATCTGAAGATTACTGGGCTTCTAGTGCCCCCCGGCACATGAGAGTTAGCATTGCTAATCTACTCTCGAAAAGTTCCTAAATGTTATTCAAATTAAAGGAAATGTCAGGGGATCAAATTAAAGGAAATTTCAGGGGAATGCCCTTTTCTCTTAGTTATTTTCTCATCTGTTGTAGGTGAAGCTCTGGTCCTTGTGATGCTCTGTGTTTCCCTCGATGCAAAGGAAAGAATCGTTCAGGTAAGGGTGGGTGTGGGGTTAACACCATTTCTTGAATTCATCAAAGATACTCTGATTCCTCATAGCCTCCATTAATCCCGACATATTAACAATTGAAAATCGTCCATTTCAAGTTTAACGAGCAAGCCCAGGATGGCTACTCAAGATGTCGAGATGAAGGACTTAACAGTCGCGGTCTCCAATTCTTCTGCGTCGTCGCCTCCTCCGGTTCTCACACGTAAGTTCTATGAGATTTTGCCATTGCAGGTAGTGCCTGTTTTGCCCGTGTTTGTGTTGAAATTGAGGCATATTTGTCGGTGTTGCAGATCTGAAGATTACTGGGCTTCTAGTGCCCCCCGGCACACGAGAGGTAGCATTGCTAATCTACTCTCGTTTTTGAGTAAGTCTACAGGTTTAGGCTTGTAAGTATTTCAACAGCTAATTTATGTCTCTATAATCATATCCATGGTTGATATTAGTCATGTAAGCTGACAAATAAGGTTTTACTTTTATTACTTATTCTTAACATGTTACAAGATTTAAATTTTCAACAGTCTATTTGCAAAATAGTTATCCCCATTTGATCTAAGTGTAATGACTAACTACTACATTAATCTTTATGGAAGGCTGATTTTATGACTGTGAACCTCAAGCAGGAGTTGGATTGTATCACTCTTGCAAAACTTTGCTATGAGATCAAAGATGACATGCTTTGGCCGCACATCTGTGTCTTATGTTTGTTGATGTTTTTGATACAGAATTATGAACTCAAGTGTTTGTTAGGTTGTCCGACAGTGGTTATTACAGGGGATTTTCAATTCCCATAGTATTAGCCCTCGCTGCTTTTTTTTTAATAAATAATCTTTTGTTGTAAAGCAGCTTCTGGCAATCTCTAAATATACATGTCTTCAAGTAGGCTTTAAGGCTTTGACTGCTTTGACATATCCCTAAATGGACTATTTAGCCCATCCATATACATGGAGACTACTTGGAGAGGAGAAATAATCTCTACAAGTGGGGTGCCTTGGCGGAAATCTTTCATGTGGCCTCTCTTTCAATAGAATGCTCATTGCTATCATTGTTACAGTCACACATAGGTCAATGTCATGCAATCAGTGTTACTCTTACAGAATCAAAAAATCGTCAAGGATCTATCACACAAGGTTTCTGTCCTATGTCAAGGTCTTTATCTATTAGTGCTATTGGTGAAGCTTCAGACCGAGGATCACAACATGAAGAGAAGAAACTGGTAGAGCCTCCTAATATGAAGATAAATATCACAGATACCCAAAGAAAAGCTCGGTCTTCTCAAGTAATGGTGCTTCTAAGTTTGCTACTGAGGCATGACAACACACAATTCTACATTGCTTCCTTTCTATCTTCTAAGAGGCAATGTACACTCTGAGTAGCCACTTGTGATATTAAAACAGTGAGCTCTGAGGTAAATATAATGCTCAGACTTATTGAGAAACAAGAGCTGGAGATATTCAATAGAAAAATATGGAGATGGGAGTTTCAATGGACAATCTGCTTCAAACAATTTCAGCTCACGGAATCAGGAATCGATTATTATGACTCTATATAATTCATTCTCTGATGAAGGATTGGTGGTAGAAGGACCTTGAAAAAAACCTAATTCAAATTCACCAAAGAGTATTTCAGAGGAAAATCATTGTGATAATTGAGTAATATGGAGAACAACTACAGATCAGTGCTACCATCATTTTTCCAGGGAAAATAATCTTGCAAATTGAAACCCAACGACACCCTGTATGAAGACACCAAAAATACCATAAAACCTTGTCTTCTCGTCAGATCTACTAAAAGATTCATATAACCATAAGTAATTTCAATACTGTTCCACAAGAATCCTCAGCAAACATATCAGTCTTCAACAGTCCAAAGGTGAGAAATCTCTTCAGAGATGACTTATTGCTTTGGCTCACTGTTTCCAATAATCCATCTTTCACAATCTTAAAAATGAACTGTGTATGCAAATAGCCACGCTTACAAAGATAGAATTAGATAGAAATGAGGGTGATGAATATGCAAAGATGTTGAGTCAGAGATTGCAGACTCAGAGGTTTGCTTTATTTCTGGATGAAGTTTGGAGAGATGGTTCCCAGTTGATGGAAGAATTTGGTTTGTTGCTGCTAACCCACCACTCCAACTCTAGACTTGTTGTAAATTCAAGAAATCGCAAAGTCCTATCAGAAATTAGAGTTGCGGAGACATATATAATAAGAATGGGGGATTTGGTAGAAGAGAAAAACTGACAGCTATTTTTTATTCATCCTTTTCGATTTCCATGATTCAGTTGGGGCTTACTCACAAGGTTCTTCTTCGGTTGTCCACACTCAGGGAAAGTGTTCAACCTTCAGCCAGTTCTTTGTTCTTGATTGGCATATCTGATTACAAGTTATTTTCTCACTGATACGCAACCAATCAATAGGATGCTCATTGCTATCATTGTTACAGTCACGCATAAGTCAATGTCATGCAATCAGTGTTATTCTTACATCATCAACAAATCGTCAAGGATCTGTCACACAAGGTTTCTCTCCTGTGTCAAGGTCTTTAGCTATTAATGCTCTTTTTGAAGCTTCAGACCTAGGATCACAACTTGAAGAGAATAAACTGATAGAGCTTCCTAATCTGAAGATAAATATCACAGATACCCAAAGAAAAGCTCAGTCTTCTCAAGTAATGCTTCTTCTAAGTTTGCTACTGAGGCATGACAACACAAAATTGTACATTGCTTCCTTTCTATTTTCTGAGGGGCAATGTACACTCTGAGTAGCCTCTTGTGATATTAAAACAGTGAGCCCTGAGGTCAATATAATGCTCAGACTTATTGAGAAACAAGAGCTGGAAATATTCAATAGAAAAAGATGGAGATGGGAGTTTCAATGGACAATCTGCTTCAAACAATTTCAGCTCACGTAATCAGGAATCGATTTCATTATTATGCCTCTATATAGTTCATTCTCTGATGAAGGATTCATGGTAGAAGGACCTTGAAAAAAACCTCGTTACTCAGATTTTGGCAAACATGATTAGATTTCAAAAATGACAAGTCAAACACCTGTAACCATCAGTGTTGTTAGATTTATCACTAGCAAAATCTAACACTGAAAATTCAAACTCACCAAAGAGTATCTCAGAGGAAAATCTTCGTGATGATTGAGTAATATGGAGAACAACTATAGATCCATGCTACCAACATTATTCCAGGGAAAATAATCTTGCAAATTGAAACCCAACGACACCCTTTATGAAGAAACCAAAAATACTAGAAACCCTTGTCTTCTCGTCAGATCTACCAAAAGATTCATATAACTGTAAGTAATTTCAATACTCTTCCACAAGAACCCTCAGCAAACATATCACTCTTGAACAATCCAAAGGTGAGAAATATCTTCAGAGATGACTTATTGCTTTGGCTCACTGTTTCCAATAATCCATCTTTTACAATCTTAGAAATGAACTGTGTATGCAAATAGCCACTCTTACAAAGATAGAATTAGATAGAAATGAGGGTGATGAATATGCAAATATGTGGTTAAGTTAGAGATTGCAGACTCAGAGGTTTGCTTTATTTCTAGAAGAAGTTTGGAGAGATGGTTCCCACTTGATGGACGAATTTGGTTTGTTGCTTCTAACCCACCACTCCAACTCCAAACTTGTTGTAAGTTCAAGAAATCGCAAAGTCCTGTCAGAAATTGGAGTTGCGGAGACATTTATAATAAGAATGGGGGATATGGTAGAAGAGGAAAACTAGCAGCTATTTTTTATTCATACTTTTCGATTTCCATGATTCAGTTGGGGCTTACTCACGAGGTTCTTCTTTGGTTGTCCACACTCAGGGAAAGTGTTCAACCTTCAGCCAGTTCTTTGTTCTTGATTGGCATATCTCATTACAAGTTATTTTCTCAATGATATACAACCAATCAATAGGATGCTCATTGCTATCATTCTTACAATCACGCATAAGTCAATGTCATGCAATCAGTGTTACTCTTACAACATCAACAAATCATCAAGGATCTCTTGCACAAGGTTTTTGTCCTGTGTCAAGGTCTTTAGCTATTAGTGCTATTGGTGAAGCTTTAGAACTAGGATCACAACTTGAAGAGAAGAAACTGGTAGAGCCCCCTAATCTGAAGATAAATATCACAGATACCCAAAGAAAAGCTCGGTCTTCTCAAGTAATGGTGCTTCTAAATTTGCTACTGAGGCATGAAAACACAAAATTGTACATTGCTTCCTTCCTATTTTCTGAGGGGCAATGTACACTCTGAGTAGCCACTTGTGATATTAAAATAGTGAGCTCTAAGGTCAATATAATGCTCAGACTTACTGAGAAACAAGTGTTGGAGATATTCAATAGAAAAAGATGGAGATGGGAGTTTCAATGGACAATCTGCTTCAAATAATTTCAGCTCACGGAATCAGGAATCGATTTCAATTATTATGCTTCTATATAATTCATTCTCTAATGAAGGATTGGTGGTAGAAGGACCTTGAAAAAAACCTCGTTCCTCATATTTTGGCAAAGATTATTATATTTCAGAAATGACAAATCAAACACATGTAACCATCAGTGTTGTTAGATTTATCACTGACAAAATCTAACACTGAAAATTCAAATTCACTAAAGAGTATTTCAGAGGAAAATCATTGTGATAATTGAGTAATATGGAGAACAACTACAGATCCGTGCTACCAGCATTTTTCCAGGAAAAATAATCTTGCAAATTGAAACCCAACGACACCCTTTATGAAGAAACCAAAAATACCAGAAACCCTTGTCTTCTCGTCAGATCTACCAAAAGATTCATATAACTGTAAGTAATTTCAATACTCTTCCACAGGAACCCTCAACAAACATATCAGTCTTCAACGGTCCAAAGGTGAGAAATCTCTTCAGAGATGACTTATTGCTTTGGCTCATTGTTTCTAATAATCCATATTTTACAATCTTAGAAATGAACTGTGTATGCAAATAGCCACGCTTACAAAGAATTAGATAGAAATGAGGGTGATGAATATGCAAAGATGTGGTTGAGTCAGAAATTGCAGACTCAGAGGTCTGCTTTATTTCTGGATGAAGTTTGGAGAGATGGTTCCCAGTTGATGGAAGAATTTGGTTTGTTGCTACTAACCCACCACTCCAACTCCAGACTTGTTGTAAGTTCAAGAAATCCCAAAGTCTTGTAAAAAATTGGAGTTACGGAGACATCTATAATAAGAATGGGGGATTTGGTAGAAGAGGAAAACTGGCAACTTTTTTTGATTCATCCTTTTTTATTTCCATGATTCAGTTGGGGCTTACTCACAAGGTTCTTCTTCGGTTGTCCACACTCAGGGAAAGTGTTCAACCTTCAGCCAGTTCTTTGTTCTTGATTGGCATATCTGATTACAAGTTATTTTCTCACTGATATACAACCAATCAATAAGATGATCATTGCTATCATTGTTACAGTCACGCATAAGTCAATGTCATGCAATCAGTGTTACTCTTACAACATCAACAAATCATCAAGGATCTATCACACAAGGTTTCTGTCCTATGTCAAGGTCGTAGCTATTAGTGCTATTGGTGAAGCTTCAGACCTAGGATCACAACATGAAGAGAAGAAACTGGTGGAGCCTCCTAATCTGAAGATAAATATCACAGATACCCAAAGAAAATCTCTGTCTTCTCAAGTAATGGTGCTTCTAAGTTTGCTACTAGGGCATGACAACACAAAATTGTACATTGCTTCCTTTCTATTTTATGAGGGGCAATGTACACTCTGAGTAGCCACTTGTGATATCAAAACCATGTGCTATGAGGTCAATATAATGCTAAGACTTACTAAGAAACAAGAGCTGGAGATATTCAATAGAAAAAGTTGGAGATGGGAGTTTCAATGGACAATCTGCTTCAAACAATTTCAGCTCATGAAATCAAGAATCGATTTCAATTATTATGCTTCTATACAATTCATTCTCTGATGAAGGATTGGTGGTAGAAGGACCTTGAAAAAAACCTCGTTCCTCAGATTTTGGCAAATATGATTAGATTTCAAAAATGACAAATCAAACACATGTAACCGTCAATGTTGTTAGATTTATCACCAGCAAAATCTAACACTGAAAATTCAAATTCACCAAATAGTATTTCAGAGCAAAATCATTGTGATAATTGAGTAATATGGAGAACAACTACAGATCCGTGCTACCAGCATTTTTCCAGGGAAAATAATCTTGCAAATTGAAACCCAACGACACCCTTTATGAAAAAACCAAAAATACGAGAAACCCTTGTCTTCTCGTCAGATCTACCAAAAGATTCATATAACCGTAAGTAATTTCAATACTGTCACACGGAATGAGTCATTCTTGTGGACAAGACCGACCTCCCTAGTATCTAATGATATCTAGTGACAAGCAAACCAATCAACTTCTATCTTTCTCTAAATATGCAATTTATAAATAAAGGCAAACAAGTGTTTTAGGCCTACCTTGGGTCCAATGCAAGTTTGTGGAAGCCTCGCTCCGTTGATCCAAATGAGCTCCCTTGTAGAGAACCTGCAAACACAAACAAGCACACAAATTAAATAGCACCTGAAAAGCCAATATAATAAAGCATACTTATCATGATGATCAAGGAATTCATGAAACAAATCAGATAAGACAATTTGTTGAGAAAAATGAATCTGATTGTATTAATTTAAATCAAAGAAGAACTTTACAACCTGTGCCTTAATGTTGTACAAGCTCCTCCCAGTGTCCAGCAAGAAGTCTCCTCTACTTTGACAAGTTTCACTCTCTTCCCAATGAAGCCAAAGGGTATGTGATCTCTCCTCTCAAGCTTAACTAGGAAGGCTCAATTCCAACAGCTTTTACCCTAAAAAATGTTCAGCTTCTAACCTCCCTAGCAACCAACCCAATGCCTTAATTTATAGTGCAAAGGAGGGAAGTTACTAGGTCCTCCTTCAAAGGGATAAAGCCCTCCTTCAAAGGGATAAGCTCCTCTCATCAAGGGATTAGCTCCTTCACTTTTGGGATGCATGAACCAGCTAGGAGCGAACCATCCACGTCAAGATTCCTTCTACAATCATATAGAATTAACCCAAAGTGAGCTTTTAAGAATAAACTTACACCTTTTTTACTTTCACAGGGGTTCGCACCCACTCCTTTAGAGATAGAGCGGGCAGGTCCGCAGGTAACATGAACAAGGGGTGCGGGACCGCAGGCAACAGTGAGAGAAAGTGCGAAACCAAAGCTTTATTGATTTTTAAGGTCTTTCTCTCATTTTCAAAGCTTGACATAAAGAGCTGAGGTTTGAGACTTGCTTAGGAGGACAGTATGAATGATGATAGACCCATACTGACTGCAAATAGTCATGGCGACAATATTTTGTGTAACAGATTGCTCCCTAAAGTGCGAAGTCTGTAGTAGATGAGGATTTCATTTATCATCTAGGAAGAGTGAAGTACTTTATCATTTCGAGGATCATCTTGTGGAGAGCCCTGTTAGAACCTGTAAAAACATTCAATGCAAAATATATATATGAGATCATATCAATGCTGAGGTAGGCATTCCCATACTCAGATCAAGACTGACTAGAAAACTAACTACTGCTCTGATATAGGAATGATCTTGTAATACATCACAAGTATAGACAAATGTAGACACAGTATGGACACGGCCATTTGTTTATGAATAGTCCACTGTATAATGAATACAAAATTCCTCGCAGCCTGGATGGTGGAAACTAGATCCAGGGTCTTTATTTCTACTTCCCGAAATAGTACGATTCTAACCATGTGAAAGAATGTGTTGAAGTTGAACATGGTAGAAACCACTTGATTACCAGTCAATGATGTAAATTGTTAAAAAGTGTGAGAAAAACCACCAGTAATGTCAATGGCTCTCAAAGTACTTAGTACAATCCATGAGATGTGAATAGATGTGTTGATGTCGAACATGTCACAGAATCCTTTGATCGAAGGTCAATGATGCAACCTGTCGTCAAAGGCGAGAAACCTACCATTGAGGCATGAAAATCCCAAGCTACTGACGATTTATAGATCATCTTTCTAGATAATGAGCTGAAGTCAATAGAAAGCGATCCATCGTAGGCAAGACCACAACACGAAATCATAGATCAAGTTTGAAGAAATTTAGTTGCAAGGACTGACTGAGGGATGGTCAAGATGGATGACAGATATTTTACAGATGAATGGCTTATTTGCACTGACCTCTTGAACACATAATGACACAACAGATGGTTTGGTGACAATTGACCCAAAGTTAATACCCAGAAACCGGCTGAAGACTTTCAATATGGTTTGATCAACTGTTAGGCAAAGGATTTCCCAACCCAGGTGAATAAAAGTGTCGTGTTCAAGAGTGGTTATAAAGTATGAAAAACAGGCTCATTTTTCTCTCTTTTCCCCCACCATTTCTGGCAAGCACCTCTTTATTTTTGACAAGCTTGAGGAGGATAACATTTGCTTGATTATAAGCTCATCCTTCGGATGAGTCCAACTTAGTTTAAATTTGAACACTAAGAAGGAGTGGTCCGTTCCTGTTTGTAATTGAATAGGCCCATTACTGTTAAATTTTAACGAGTCCAGTATAGGAGAAACTCAGCGTTTTTCAATTTTAGAGAGTCTGAAAAAACTTAAGAAGACTCCATGGTTGTCCTTTTTCATAAATTTGTGTCTCCCAAGCCCGAAAAAGTATAAAATAATACTTGAGAGAACCGCTTGATCATTACGACCAAGGAGTACTTTTCATACTTAGTGCCTCTGATCCGAAAACGTAAAAAAGTGATCAATGACACGTCGTTTTATAACCAATATCGAATTTGAAACGACAAAAATCTGACAATCTCTTCATGTTTTTATGGTCAGAAAAGGGTTGTAAGTGGATCGTCTTTTTAGTTCTGTTTTAACGAGTTTAAAAAGAAAAAAACTCGGCGATATTTTCATGTTTTAGGAGTCAGAAAAGAGCTTAAAGGTGACTCTAATGTTTTTGGTCGAAAATGACCGATTTCGCCTGAAAAATCCGTTATCCTAAACAAAAACTCAAACATTACTCATACCTGTTTAAAATGGATAAAAATGCTTCAAAAGTTACCTCTTTAAAGTGAAACATAAACAAATTAAAAACTCATTTATTCAAAAAACTTATAAAAAGGGCTTTTGTAAATTCATTTTTACCGTTTGACTTCAGAGTGAGAAAAGAGAACTTTTGGTCAGAAACTTCCCGTGAAGATTGCAGAAAATCCATCCATTGGAATCGAACGCCGTCTCCTCCAGGTAATCTACATCATCCTACTCTTTCATTTCATCCATTTCAAAGTTGTTTTTAGGCTTTGATTTCATTTTTTAAGGGATTTTTAGGTTAGAAACCTGCGCGCGGGGGTCCGCAGGCATAGCACAAGTAACCTGCGGACCCCAACCTTTTCGTAAAGGGAAAAAAGCTAGGGGTCCGCACCTGTCGTGAAGGAAAAGTGCGGACCCACGCACTGTCTCTAACAGAGAGGGTGTGGTTCCCGCAGCAAGGGTTTTTAAACCTAAATTTCTCAAATTTCACCCAAAAATTTTTCTTTTAGATATTCTAATTCGCCTTTTTGTTGAATGTAGAGTATATATCATGCTTGATTCTTGAGAACGGGAGCACAAGGATGTAGATCTTGCCGCAATAAATCATCAACCTTCGATTGATGCATTGAAGGCATGCGGCTTATACAAATTCTGGGCCATACCTGGCATGAGGGCCCAGGTGGACTTTTTGCAGTGGCTGGTAAACAGGCGGAACATACAGGACCAGTGCTTCTTTATTGGTGGTCACCAGCTCGAAATGGAGCCGGAAGACATTTAATTCTTGACTGGTTTGCCTAAGAGAGGTGAACACTTGACTCTATTCGGGAGTAGGCCAGGTGGCCAGTCTGTCGATAGCCTCCGGCTAGAGTTTTGCAACGACCAATCTAGAGACAAAGGGATAGATATCAAAACCATATCCCTTCCTGAGCTCAAAGTGATTTCGTTTACTGTTACTAGGTTCTGCGAAAGCGCAACACTACATATAGCCGCTGGATCCCAGATGCGGATGGCAGTAGACTACTTTTGAGGCACCATCTTCAACTGGTGCGATGCTGTGTTGGCTAATATAAAAGGCCAACTGACTAGAGCAAAGAACGGACAACTGAAGACCTTTGGATATGGTGCTTTAGTTGTGAGCTTTGGTTTGGAGAGGGTCCCAATGTTGGTCCCACAGCATCTCACTGTTGGAGCTGGACTCCCCCGAGAGCCAAAACTGATGCGATGGGTTGCAGTTATGGCCTGTCATCCTGAGGAGGGGATAGGAGTCGTTCGATTCATCCCTGAGTATTTTCATTGGTTGGAGAACCAAGTTTTTGCTATTCAGGACTTTCCTTATGCGGGGTAGATTTTCATGGTGACCTAGACATGGCTCTTCCACCAGGAGAGCAATGGGATGACTCAGGTAAAATCATTTTCAACATTTTCTAATTTTTATTTTTTTTTGTTTTTATCTCGTCCCAAAATTGATAGTAAAAGTTTCAAATGCAGATGTAGGCCCACGGCGACCAGCCACTCTCCGGCCCTATGAGAGGAAACAACCGGCTGCAGCAGCACCAGCCCCACAGGACAAATCCACAAAGACCTTGGCCGAATTGGAGAGCCATCTAGTGTGTTTGACAGTAGACATTCCGAAGACCAGCATAGATGACATTCCTCTTAGGTTACAATGCTATGTGATTGGGGTCCCAGGACCTTTCCGGAGGTTCCTTTGTAAGGTGGCCCGTACAGTGGTTTCTTATCGAGATCATCACCAGTGATAGGATGATCGTCTGTTGTAGACACATATGACATTTTTTTCTTTTTGTACTATCATTTTTGCGATCATAAGGTGTTTTTCAACCTATGATCGAAGACGATGTATATTTGACACACTCCTATTTTATACTATATCACTATTACCGGCTTATCTTGTAAAACATGTTATGAAATGTTTTTAAATTTACTTGTATGATTATTGCAAATATCTACTTAACATTTGAGAAGCAATTGTGTCTGCTAATGTATTTAAATATCTTGGAATATGTTGATATTCAATATAGTCAAATTCACGTTCCAAGAGACGAACTCTCAAAAATAATCTCAATAACACTGGATTTCTAATGGCATATACTCTATTAAGCTGTAATACAACGAGTTCAGAATCTAACCTCACTATCAAACTCCGAATCCCAAATGAGATAGATTCAGATAATAACTCAATCACTGCATTATACTCAGCAATGTTGTTTGTTGTTTGACCGAGGCTTACCCCATGCATAGATACCAACTCGTCAGAGGGTGAATAGATAACCCAAGCTGCAGAAGAAATGTTCCGTGTATTACGAAAAGCACCATCAGCAAAACCAATGTATGTTTGGAGAGGCGTCGACATCTGCAATATCAAGATTAAAATAAAGATAAGCAGGAATAATGACAAAAAACACTCTCTAAGCTAAGCACACTTTTTAAACTAAAACACACCAGCTAGAAAGAAAACTAACCTAACTAAAAATCTCCACACCCAGATTTAAGGATAATACCTCTTCAGGTAAAGACCATTTCTAGGTTTACCTAAAGAGACCCCGTCAAAGTCTACCAATTCATAGGCCCCTTTTGCTACCTTTCGCTTAACAACATAAGGACCATGCCACATGGGTATGAATTTTCCAGCGCCTAATTTATCATTTGCTTGATCGTATAATAAGACTAGGTCTCCTTCCGAAAAATTTCGAGGGGTAACATTTTGATCATACTGAGCTTTAATATGTTTGGCATGAGTTTCGATCGCTAATGCAGCATCACGTCGATTCTCATCTAGCTGAGCCAAGTATAACAAATGTTTTTCCTCTTCGGAAGTGGCTGGAAGTAATTCGATGGCCATTTGTAATGACGGGATTTCGCATTCAATGGGTAACACAGCTTCCAGACCATAAACTAGTTGGAAAGGAGTGAACCTGGTTGACGTTTTTACTGAGGTTCGATACGCCCAAAGTGCTGAAAATAGCATGTTAACCTATGAATCCCAATGATTCGTCAGATCATGATGACTAGAACTTTGTTGATGGCTTCAACCAGACCATTAGCCTGTGGATAATATGGAGTTGAACTGTCATGACGCAAGCCAAGTTGGTCTGTAAGTTCAGTCATCATAATGTTTCGAAAATGACGCCCATGATCAATGATAATCGCTTGTGGAACACCAAACCTAGCAATTATATGATTGAACACGAAAATTGCAGCAGTTTTTCCATCTGCCTCAAATGTAGGCATCGCCTCGGCCCACTTGGTAAAATAATCTACCGCAAGGATGATATACGCATGCCCCCCGGCCGAGTGAGGGTTACATTTAATAAAATCGATACCCCATTTCGGAAAAGGACCGATGGAAATTATAGGGTGGAGAGGAGCAAGTGGAGCGCGCATCTTTCGATCAAAAATTTGGCAGGTGTGGCATTTTCGAACCGCATTAATATAGTATTTAAACAAAGACGGAAAGAAATAGCCAGCGCGCAATATCTTTTGGGTTGTGGCAAACCCAGACATATGACCGCCACACGCTCCAGAGTGACAGTCATTTAGAACCCTTTCAGCTTCCTCATGAGTTAAACAACGTCGGAAAACAAAGTCCGCCCCACGACGATAAAGTGTATCTCCAATAATTTTGAATTGTTGGGACTCGAATCATATTTTTCGACGTTCTGACCTTGAAATTTCTGGCCGAAAGTATTGGGTCTGGAGATAAACTATGATATCGCCATACAATGGATCTAAAGTGCTGATTAGAAACAAGGATTCGTCCGCAATGGGCTCTTCCGCCACAGTTTCCATGTCAGCACACGGGAAGTCACACATCAACTCTGCAAAAACTAAAGATTTCTTCCACTTAGATTTTTCAAATTCCAAGTCGAACTCCTGCAGGATTACAACCCATTTGGAGTATTTGTCCCCTAGCAATTGTTTGGTCAAAATATAGACCATAGGGTTGCAATCAGAAATTACTGTAGTTTTGCGTAGTAAAATGTAATGACGAAAACGTTGGACAGCTTGAACAGCTGCCAATGCCAATTTATCCACATGTGAGTATTTTAGCTCAGTTGAATTTAAAGTTCGACTAAGGTAATATATCACATGTTCACTAGGGAATTCATCTTCCTGAACTAACACCATTCCAATGGTGGAATGCGAGGCCGCGAGATATAAGAAGTAGTCATGGTTGTAGTTGGGAGGATGCAATAATGGTGCATGGGTCAACGCGTGTTTTAGTGCATCAAAAGATTTATCAACTATCTCATCCCAAAAGAATGGAGTATTTTGTTTCAACAACCGGGTAAAACCCTTTTTGATCTCGGCGTAGTTAGGAATGATTCGTCGTAAAAAGTTTGCTTTCCCTTGCAAACTTTGGAGTTGGCGAAGACTCGAAGGAGGAGGAAATTTGACAATAGCTTCAACCTTCGAGGGATCGACGGGGATGTCGGCTTTCGAAACAACAAACCCCAGTAACCAACCCGTTTCTATACAGAAAACACATTTGTGTGGATTCAACCTAATTCGATAATGCCTACACCTCATAAAGATTGCTCGTAAATAGATGAGATGATCATCTCAATGTAATGAATGAGCAGGTAAATCATCGAGATAGGGTTGCACAATGTGCTTGATGTCATGACACACGTAAGACATGGCTCTTTGAAAAGTTGCCCCGGCATTCTTTAGCCCAAAAGGTAATTTGCAATAAGCAAATGTCCCCCATGGACAAATGAAAGCTGTTTTTGGTTGATCAGCAGGTAGAATATTTATTTGATTGTATCCGGAAAAACCATCCATGAAGGAGAATATTTCACTACCGGCACAATCATCAATGATTTGATCGATATAGGGAGTTGGGTAATTGTCTTTTGGATAGGCTCGATTAATATCCCTATAATCGATACATATTCTTATTGTCCCTTTCTTTTTGTTAACAGGAACAATATTCGATACCCAATCCGTTAATGGAATCAGATAAATGAAACCTGCTTTAAGTAATTTTTCAACTTCTGCTTTAATAGCAGCAGCTTTTCGAGGGTGGATCTAACGCAAACATTGCCGGACGGGTTTAGCATCTGAGTAAGTTTTGATTTCATGAACAACAATTGTTGGGTCAATTCCTGGCATTTCCTCATACGACCAGGCAAACACATCGCAGAATTCTTGAAATAGGGCCTTATATGTTTGAATTTCATTTCCTGTACAAGAGGCACCTATATGAATGTTTTCAACAATTCCAGGCTTAACCGAAATATCAATAGGAATAGTTCGAGAAATGTTTCCCAAACTTAACTCAGGATCAGGATTTTTAATTGGATTCTGAGGTTCCTTGACATATTCAGTCATAAAAATAGATGAAAAATCATTTTCAAAGCGATCAATCTCAGGTAAAAATGAAGATCTATGATGAAGATCTTCCCATGGTAAATCATTGACACATAGGATTTCACAAATTTGCTCATCAGTGTGAACAAGTTCGGAAAACGTTGTTGAATTTGAGTTTGGTGTTGAAAGTGATTCGTCATAGACCACATTCATTAAGTCAATTTCGGTTGAAGAAGGGTCGGAAAATGACTGCACGGCCTGATACGCAATTTCATATGGACTCAAAGGCATAACGTCACCAAATGAATCTATCTCAGATTCGGAAGGTACGATCCAAGGATCATCATAAACAATAGTGTCTGACGAAATCATACGAATGGTTGCAGTAGAAGACGATGCGTTGATAGGAGGAAAAGGAAAAGTTCCCAGTAAACCAGAATCTTTAACTAGTCCTACTCCAACATCCTTATACGGGATAGTTGTTTTACCGACATGCTGAATACTTTCAGAAGAGGCTAGGTCGGATGAAAAGTAAGTCAGCTGGTCTATAGTTACTATCTTTCCATTATGAGGGAACTTTATAAGCCGAAAGACCGATGAAACAATAGTTGTCATAGCATAGTACCAACTACGACCCAAGAGAAGGTTGTAATCTAGAGGGGCATCAACCACTTCCACATCTAGATTAACAGTTTTGCCTTCAACCCCTATAGGTAAATCCTGTAGAATGACAAAAGGATGGAACCCACGGCGATCAAAGGCCTTTAGAATCGTCGAGGACTGATTTAGCGTAGGAGAACCAAGCGATCTCCAACACTAGATCAACATAATACACGTCGAGGCTCCCTCATCAATCACAGTCCTATAACAAGGTATGTTTTTTACTAACACTGGAATCTGGAAAGCCATTTGATGAGGTAAGCACGGTGTACTATTTTCTAGATCGAAAATTATAAGGTTTGAGTCCTGAATGTCAACAGCTCCTATAGCCGACAATAGCAATTTACGTTGTGTTGGACATGATTGTAGCACCTCCAAAGCCGACATTGTTGAAGGTGAAATAACCAAATCTTCAACAATGTTATAGTTCTGAGCCGCTCTCGCATGTGGATTGAAAGCTGACTTTCGAAGTATACCCTTGGCAGGTGGTTTGATTACTAACTCTGGGTTAGGTTTCTCGATCTGTAGTGGATTGGAACCGGGAGTTGATGTTGATGGGTTCGAATGAGAAGATTCTACTTCCTTACCATCAACAAGACTTTTACTTCCATAATATTGCGATCGAGTCACAATCCTAACATGGGACATCATCATTATGGGTTCTTCAGAGGCATTTGAGGAAGAACCTATCATCTTACTGTCTTGACTAGGAAAATGATCCTTGAAAACAGCAGGCGTTTAGGAACCTTTGACGATTTTCGCAACCTCTGCACGATGAGGGCAATCTCTTGTAAAATGCTCATCGTCACAAATGAGACATGGATAATGAGGTTTGCGTTTCTCATCAGTTGATTCCGTTTTTTCTGGTTTCTCTTTCGAATTTTTATCCGTTTTATTTTTATTCTTCCCTTTCTTCTTACCGCCGGATTTTGATTTGGCTGTAGATGACTCTACAACATGAATATCGGCGAAAATTTCCGCGGAAGAATCTCCTGTCGGGGAATCTGGTAAAGTTATGATAGGATAAGAATTCTTGAAAGATTTCTTCTTACTTTTGGTATTAACTGTACCAATCATACCATCAGTGGCATGAGACCTTGAAGGAGCTGCAGTTATTTGATTTTGTTTAGGAAGGTCAGGGATTTTCTCGTGTAACGTACCTGACTGCGTATAAACTATGTCAAGGTACTGAGCTTGAGCAATTACTTGCTCTTTAGTAATGACTCCTGCCTTAGCTACATCCTCAGTGATCTTCGGTAATAAAGATTTTACAAACCATTCAGCTAAGATCTGATCCGGAATAAAAACCTTCACTAAATGCCGTCGACGTCTCCATTCATGAATGTGATCTAAAATGTAAGTGGACATTGACTGTTTTAATGAAGTTAATAATTCTGTGCCATTGTCATATCTGACTGGAAACTAAAAATGAGTTAAAAACGAAGTAGCTAATTGACTAAAGTTATAAAAAGTGGCTCGCGGTAACTCGATGTACCACTTGGCCGCAAGACCAATTAGAGTGCGTTGAAAAAGCCTTAAACGGATTGAATCATCTGAAATGGAGTTAGATGCACACCAGAGGTGATAAGTCATCACATGGTTCAATGGGTCCTCTCCTGATTTTCCTTCAAACTTAGGAAAATCAATAGGCAACTTATTCGGAATTGGCAGCCGAAACGGAAGATAGTTAATTGGATCGTTCGTAAGGTGCGACAAGTCAGGAAAGTCCAAAGTTGCAATAAACGGTAACTAACGATTAGGGTCCCTGAAACCCTGGGTCATGAGACCAGCTCCAAGATGAGGATACCCAGGATAACTAGGAATTGGAATTGCATTTGGGATATTATATCCTCCCAGAAAACCAGGATTAACCAGATTGTAATGGGGTTGTTGAGGTTGCTGATATGTATATCTAGGGTACGGTTGATACTGATAGACTGGCTGCTGCACAGCAGGACCGAATTGGTACTGTCCCTGGTACGGTTGATAAGTAAATTGAGGTTGACTTGTGACAACCATACTTGGACCAGGTTTTCCTACAGGCATTTGAATCGAAGTCTGAATTGTGGATCCAGACTAAGGTAAAGATGTCTGAGGAGTTGATACAGGAACAGTAGAAACCAGAGCTGTCGATACTCCAGAAGTAGGTGGGGTATATTGAACAGATGTTGCAACAGTTGCAGTAGTCATTTGAGGCGGAGTACGAGGCGTACTAGGCCCAGGCTGAGAAACTACAGAAGGTGCAGAAGTTTGAATAGTAGACTGGACAGGTTGCTGGGGTGAACCGGAAACCAAGGGTTGTCCAGTTTGAGATGACAACTACACATTCCATTGCAAGATCTGTTGAGATTGAGGGTACGGACCCATAACAGGTTGATAATATGAGGACCATAACCGGGCTGATGGTAGGTATGATAATTCAAAGGTACATTTCCAGCTCCTTGGACAAATGATTGACTGGAAGGTGGTTGGAAACCTTGGGTTGGGTACTGACCTTGAGGTTGATAACCTTGAGGCATGTACTGATTCTAGGGTTGACCTTGAGGTACATATTGATATTGGGGTTGACCTTGAATTACATATTGAGTCTGGGGTTGACCTTGAGGAACGTACTATCCCGTGGGTATGTACTGTCCTTGAGGTTGCCCCCCAGGTGGAAATTTGGTACCTTGAGGTTGCCCCCCAAGGCGATACTTGAGGACTTTGAGGCTGCCCCCCAGGCGGTAACTGGCCACCTTGAGGTTGAGGATTAGGAATAGTACCTGACATCATAAGAATATCTTCTACACTCAACGGCTTAGTTCCATTATTTCCAGTTAATAACCCTTGTTCAATAGGTTGGGGAGATGCTCCCGAAAAAGTACCAGTAAGTGACTGATACCCAGAGGGAATAGAAGGACCGCCGTATAAAAAGGTTTCTGGAGATTGAGAAAACATGGACGACTATCTTGACATATTTAACAGAGGATAATAACCCCTAGGTGTTGGGTGAAAAGGAATGTGAGGTGGTGAAAAACTTAGTCCCGGGTTTTCCAAAAAATTGGTCAATGAAAGATACCAAGCGTTGCTCCTAGGTGGACTGTAAAAGATTGATTCACACTCCCTAAGTTCTATAGTTGGTTGATTTTCAGGGACAGGGATACCTTCTTCTGGAGTAGCAAGTTCTTCAATAGCTATAAGTCCAGAAGGAAGATTTTGGGTAATTACTCTTTCTACCCTGGGTGAACCAGGACCACTAGAAGTTGGAGAGGCAAATCCTAATGTTGGAGTAGCAGCAAATTCAGTTTCAGGTTCAGATATTTCAGGTTCCTCAACTAAATCACTAGTAGATGAAAAACTACCAGTAATTTCGGAAAATGAAATAGATTGCGGATTATAATCTATTACTAGAGCTTGATAATCAGGATGTACAACCAATGAAGACTCTCCTTCTTTAGGTGAACCAACTCTATTGTCTTTAGGAGTTACAAGGGCTCGTAGCTCTTCAGGCTGGCTCGGTGAAAACTCAGGAGGTTGGACCCGAAGTCTACGGGACTTCCTCAGTAATTCAGCCACGATTAAATATTTTAACTACTTCACACGCAAACAAAGAAAAATCTCAATGAAAACCACCTAAAGCCTCTAAAGTACCAAACAATTTTGAATCACATGCCTAAAGAATCTAGGAGATCAAACCACACACAAACAGTAAATTTCCGCACTGAAAACACTAGTTGGTGATGAAATCCGATGTCGCAAAGTTCAATACAGAAATGGCGGTTGGAACAGTTACCCCGGCAACCTGCTTAATGAATAGACTGGCACAAGTTTCTCCACTAAATCGTCTCGAGTGAAGAGAACCCCCCAGAAAATCCAAGTGAGTCTAGCCGACGTCTGCTCCAGGTACAGTGGGATCTTCCCTCCACCGTCACCTTAGGAAAGAATCCTATAGAATATGGTCACTATGGTTACCAACGGAAATAAATATACCTGGGGGAACAGTCTACGATCCGATACGCACGCAAGGGCAGAGTAACAAGCTCAATCCCCTTGAAGGCTCCTTGACATAATCCAAGGTTTACCAACAAGTGACCCCAGGCTCCTCGACAATGGTTAATCCGAGGTTTACCGTTTTTAATACGTGAATATCTTCTATCGTCCCCAATGAGGAAGGATTGATTCCCACAATGGTTCAGATATGATCTCGTGCTTCTCCTTTAAGAGGAGCTTTCCCAGAGCATAGATGTAACAATTGGATTTTATCTCCTACCGCAAGATACAACTACTTGTTTGTTTTACTATCTTGGAGAGTTAATTACTCCCTACTCCAAGATACTAGCCTAAGCTATGTTGGTGATATAGAGCCCTAGAAATAAAAAGATTACTAGATAGATTTTACTTTAAGCGTTATTTTTATTGGTTTTTTCTTAAGTCAAGAGGTGCGGAGATGAAACTTATGGTATGAAGACTCGACTCCAAATCACTAAAAAATGCACTTAAGATGATAAGCAATCTTTTCCCTTCAATGAATTTCTAGCTAGGAAAGAGTTGAGAATGCAAATGCTTGTAAAAACAAATCTTTTCTTAACAAACAAATCAAAAGAAGAGCTTTTTGTCTTTTCCAATACACTCAAAAACGAGACAACTAGTTATGCTCACAAAAATTTCCCTTTTCTTTCAAACACTCAAATACTACAAAAACAAACTTTTTCAAAAGAGATTTTTTATTAATTTTTATAAAACACTCAAAACTATGGAAAAATCTAATCTTGAGATCTATAAATTCTAAAAACTATTTGAAGTAAAAGCTTACAAGATTTCTTTTCAAGGATGTTTTACTTAGCTATAAGCAAACTAAGGACTAATTTGTCCAGAATCACAAATCAGTCAAAAAACAACCAATTTTTGTTTTCTTTTTTAAAAATGAAATCCAAAACTTTTAATCTCAAGTCCTTTCGAAGTTTCGCAAAGAGAAAAAACAAGATGGATTCCTCAACAAAGGCAGATTTTACAAACGGTCAGACTCATAAGAAGGCCAGTAAAAACCAAGGTGATCTGAGGCTTCTAAGGCTTCTAAGCTCTGAGCTACTACAAGATTGAAATGAAAATCAAGCTCGACAACAAAAACTTCTAGGAATTTCACCTAAAACCCTAATGCCAATGGAATTAACCTAAGAAAAGTTCCTGACAAGTCACGTGTAGATCTGGGCAGTGGCTAAAAACACTTAAACAAATCCTAAGTTGACTGAAAGAGAAAATCTTAAGTTTTTCAAAAATTTTGATAGGGTCCGCAGGCCTGCAGTCCACACAGGTGCGGTACCACTCTGTGTGTAAAGAAAAAATGCAGATAGGTCCGCACTGTGTTACAAGCAGAGGGTGCGGTCCTCTCCCAAAAGTATGAAAAACAAAAAATAATTGAAGATTAACTAAACCTACCCAATCCCACACACATCAAGCCAAAAACAGAAACAAAAACGCAATTTCTCAAGTCAAAGTAAAAGCAAATCAAAAAATCAAGTCCCCAGCGGAGTCGCCATTTTGTCACACAGAATGAGTTGTTCTTGCGGACAAGACCGACCTCCCTAGTATCTAATGATATCTAGCGACAAGCAAAACAATCAACTTCTATCTTTCTCTAAATATGCAATTTATAAATAAAGGCAAACAAGTGTTTTAGGCCTACCTTGGGTCCAATGCAAGTTTGTGGAAGCCTCACTCCATTGATCCAAATGAGCTCCCTTGTAGAGAACCTGCAAACACAAACAAGCACACAAATTAAATAGCACCTGAAAAGCCAATATAATAAAGCATACTTATCATGATGATCAAGGAATTCATGAAACAAATCACATAAGACAATTTATTGAGAAAAATGAATCTGATTGTATTAATTTAAATCAAAGAAGAACTTTACAACCTGTGCCTTGATGCTGTACAAGCTCCTCCCAGGGTCCAGCAAGAAGTCTCCTCTACTTTGATAAGTGTCACTCTCTTCCCAATGAAGCAAAAAGGTATGTGATCTCTCCTCTCAAGCTTAACTAGGAAGTCTCAATTCCAATAGCATTTACCCTAAAAAATGTTCAGCTTCTAACCTCTTTAGCAACCAGCCCAATGCCTTAATTTATAGTGCAATGGAGGGAAGTTACTAGGTCCTCCTTCAAAGGGATAAAGCCCTCCTTCAAAGGGATAAGCTCCTCTCATCAAGGGATTAGCTCCTTCACTTTTGAGATGCATGAACCAGCTAGGAGCGAACCATCCACGTCAAGATTCCTTCTAGAATCGTCTAGAGTTAACCCAAAGTGAGTTTTTAAGAATAAACTTGCGCCTTTTTGACTTTCAAAGGGGTCCGCACCCACTCCCTTAGAGACAGAGCGGGCAGGTCCGTAGGTAACATGAACAAGGGGTGCGGGACCGCAGGCAATAGTGAGAGAAAGTGCGGAACCAGAGCTTTATTGATTTTTAAGGTCTTTCTCTCATTTTCAAAGCTTGACATGAAGAGCTGAGGTTTGAGACTTGCTTAGGAGGACAACATGAAAGATGATAGACCCATACTGACTACAAATAGTCATGGCGACAATATTTTGTGTAACAAATACTCTTCCACAAGAACCCTCAGCAAACATATCAGTCTTTAACAGTCCAAAGGTGAGAAATCTCTTCAGAGATGACTTATTGCTTTGGCTCACTATTTCCAATAATCCATCTTTTACAATCTTAGAAATGAACTGTGTATGCAAATAGCCACGCTTACAAAGAATTAGATAGAAATGAGGGTGATGAATATGCAAAGATGTGGTTGAGTCAGAGATTGTAGACTCAGAGGTTTGCTTTATTTCTAGATGAAGTTTGGAGAGATGGTTCCCAGTTGATGGAAGAATTTGGTTTGTCACTGCTAACCCACCACTCCAACTCTAGACTTGTTGTAAGTTCAAGAAATCGCAAAGTCCTATCAGAAATTGGAGTTACGGAGACATCTATAATAAGAATGGGGGATTTAGTAGAAGAGGAAAACTAGCAGCTATTTTTTATTCATCCTTTTCGATTTCCATGATTCAGTTGGGGCTTACTCACGAGCTTCTTCTTCGGTTGTCCACACTCAGGGAAAGTGTTCAACCTTCAGCCAGTTCTTTGTTCTTGATTGCCATATCTGATTACAAGTTATTTTCTCACTGATATACAACCAATCAATAGGATGCTCATTGAGATCATTGTTACAGTCATGCATAACTCAATGTCATGCAATTAGTGTTACTCTTACAACATCAACAAATCGTCAAGGATCTGTCGCACAAGGTTTCTGTCCTGTGTCAAGGTATTTACTTATTAGTTCTATTGGTGAAGCTTCAGACCTAGGATCACAACATGAAGAGAAGAAACTGGTAGAGACTCCTAATCTGAAGATAAATATCACAGATACCCAAAGAAAAGCTCGGACTTCTCAAGTAATGGTACTTCTAAGTTTGCTACTGAGGCATGACAACATAAAATTGTACATTGCTTCCTTCCTATTTTCTAAGGGGCAATGTACACTCTGAGTAGCCACTTGTGATATTAAAATAGTGAGCTCTAAGGTCAATATAATGCTCAGACTTATTGAGAAACAAGAGATGGAGATATTCAATAGAAAAAGATGGAGATGGGAGTTTCAATGGATAATCTGCTGCAAACAATTTTAGCTCACGGAATCAGGAATCGATTTCACTTATTATACCTCTATATAATTCATTCTCTAATGAAGGATTGGTGGTAGAATGACCTTGAAAAAAACCTCTTTCCTCAGATTTTGGCAAAGATCATTAGATTTAAGAAATGACATATCAAACACCTATAACCATCAGTGTTGTTAGATTTTTCACTAGTAAAATCTAACATTGAAAATTCAAATTCACCAAAGAGTATTTCAGAGGAAAATCATCGTGATAGTTGAGTAATATGGAGAACAACTATAGATCCGTGCTACCAGCATTTTTCCAAGGAAAATAATCTTGCAAATTGAAACCCAACGAGACCGTTTATGAAGAAACCAAAAATACCAGAAACCCTTGTCTTCTCGTCAGATCTACCAAGAGATTCATATAACCGTAAATAATTTCAATGCTCTTCCACAAGAACCCTCAGCAAACATATCAATCTTCAACAGTCCAAAGGTGAGAAATCTCTTCAGACATGACTTATTGCTTTGGCTCACTGTTTCCAATAATCCATCTTTTACAATCTTAGAAATGAACTGTGTATGCAAATAGCCACGCTTACAAAGATAGAATTAGATAGAAATGAGGGTGATGAATATGCAAAGATGTGGTTGAGTCAGAGATTGCAGACTCAGAGGTTTGCTTTATTTTTGGATGAAGTTTGGAGAGATGGTTCCCACTTGATGGAAGAATTTTGTTTGTTGCTGCTAACCCACCACTCCAACTCCAGACTTGTTGTAAGTTGAATAAATTGCAAAGTCCTGTCAGAAATTGGAGTTGCGGAGACATCTATAATAAGAATAGGGGATTTGGTAGAAGAGGAAAACTGGTAGCTATCTTTTATTCATCATTTTCGATTTGCATGATTCGGTTGGGGTTTACTCACGAGATTCTTCTTCGATTGTCCATACTCAGGGAAAGTATTCAACCTTCAGCCAATTCTTTGTTCTTGATTGGCATATCTGATTACAAGTTATTTTCTCACTGATATACAACCAATCAATAGGATGCTCATTGCTATCATTGTTACAGTCACACATAAGTCAATGTCTTGCAATCAATGTTACTCTTACAGCATCAACAAATCGTCAAGGATCTGTCACACAAGGTTTTTATCTTGTGTCAATGTCTTTAGCTATTAGTGCTATTGGTGAAGCTTCAAACCTAGGATCACAACTTGAAGAGAAGAAACTAGTAGAGCCTCTTAATCTAAAGATAAATATCATAGATACCCAAAGAAAAGCTCGGTCTTCTCAAGTAACGGTGCTTCTAAGTTTGTTACTGAGGCATGACAACACAAAATTGTACATTGCTCCCTTTCTATTTTCTAAGGGGAAATGTACACTCTGAGTAGCCACTTGTGATATTAAAACAATGAGCTCTGAGGTTAATATAATGCTCAGACTTATTGAGAAACAAGAGCTGGAGATATTCAATAGACAAAGATGGAGATGGGAGTTTCAATGGATAATCTGCTTCAAACAATTTCAGCTCACGGAATCAGGAATCGATTTCAATTATTATGCCTCTATATAATTCATTCTCTGATGAAGGATTGGTGGTAGGACCTTGAAAAAAACCTTTTTCCTCAGATTTTGGCAAAGATGATTAGATTTCAGAAATGACAAATCAAACACCTATAACCATCAGTGTTGTTAGATTTATCACCAGCAAATTCTAACACTGAAAATTCAAATTCACCAAAGAGTATTTCAGAGGAAAATCATCGTGATAATTGAGTAATATGGAGAACAACTACAAATCCGTGCTACCAGCATTTTTCCAGTTAAAATAATCTTGCAAGTTGAAACCCAACGACACCCTTTATGAAGAAACCAAAAATACCAGAAACCCTTGTCTTCTCGTCATATCTACCAAAAGATTCATATAACCGTAAGTAATTTCAATACTCTTCCAGAAGAACCCTCAGCAAACATATCAGAGCATGTGTCATTGATGAGGGCCGAAGATTTCAAAAAGGGGTTCTAGACAACGGCTAGCACATGTGTCCTAGGAAATCTAAGGATGTAATTAACTTGAGAAGTTTGATCCGCAGACATAATTCATATGAGAAGTTTGATCCACCTACAAAAGAAGAGAGACAATGAAACACAACATGACATAGCCTTATAAATTGTAAACCCAACAAGCCATTGAAACCCTAGTAAAAAATAAAACAAATTTTTTTCCAAACGATCGTCAATTTTCTAGAAATCCTTCAACCGCATGGAAGAATCGTGAATTTGATATGCATTTTCACCCTCACGCACACTGTGTTATTGTATTTTCATTAATAAAACATAATATAATTATGGGTTTGGGTTTAGAAATTGTCAAAACTAAAGAGTACCAAGATGAAAAATAAGAGTCAACCTTAACAAATATACCTGGACTCCTAAGCTGAATAAACTCTAATGACAATACCTATCTTGTGTCTTAATTAGCAAGGCCTGGAATTATGTGCAATATAAATTCTCTTACGTGAATAAGGAGGAGAAAAATAGAATTCCACATAAGAGACTAATTATTTTAATTAACTAAATAATAATAAAAAGTAAATTAAATAACCTTTATCTTACTAGATTATTTACAATGATTTTAAAACATACTTTTAGTGTTACAACTATTAATTTTTTATGAATATATGTGACTTAGAAATAAACAAATTCAAATTAAAACTCATTTATTATGATTTTAAAGCATACTTTCAGTGTTAAGCAACCATTAAAATTTTATGAATAAATTTGACTTCAGAAATAAATAAATTCAAATTATGAGTAGATTTTTTTTTGGGATAAGTTATGAGATGCAGAAGATTCGTTGTATAATCCCAACCACGGGTGTGAGACAAGAGAGACTAATTATTTTTATTAATTAAATAATAAAAAAAATTAAAATTATGATTTAGTTCTAATAATCATCTTCATCTTATTGGAGAGAGACTAATTATTTTTATTAATTAAATAATAAAACAAATTAAAATTATGATTTACTTCTAATAATCATCTTTATCTTATTAGATTGTTTACTATGATTTTAAAGCATACTTTCAGTCTTACAAAACCATTAATTAATTTTTGTGAATAAAAATGACTTTAAAAATAAATAAATTAAAATTGAAACTAAATTACTATGATTTTAAAGTAAATTCAAATTAACTCACATGTACAATTTATAGTGTTCCTCCTACCTCTCCTCTCCTTTGGCTATAGCTTTCCCATTGAGCAACTTGGTAGCTTCATAGTCATGAACAACGATTTATATGCAATATTAATTCAATAATTAATAAAAAATAGTGTGAGGCACCCTAAATCAATTTCATTTCTGCTACATTTCGACATTTCATTTAGATTTACCCATTCCCATGTCCTGATTGTGCCTCAATTTATGCCTTATGACGTTTCCTTTGCAACATTTAGTGCAAACACTAGTTTAATTTTTTTTGTTTTTATTATTCATGTTTTCTCAAACGGAGCCAAGGAGTTTATAAAGGTTCGCGTTTATTTCAAAAGGAATTGCGCACGCACGAGTCACATTTTTTTTTAAATCGAAGAACTGGCATTGGATAAAAATTGCCGTAAAGTGGAGAAGACTCGTCAAAATACCTCACGTCCACGAATTCTTGGAAGGTCCCTCCTTTTCGTTTGAAATTTTAAACAAATTGAAAGGGGCTTCGTATTTTATTATGAATGGTCTTTTGTTCAAGAGCTATGTTTCAAAACTTTTTTAAAAGGCTTTAGGTTTCAAAAGTGATTATTTGTTTGAAAAGTTACATGACTTTTAAAACGGATTTATGCATTCCTTTATAAAAGGCTTCCCATTAAAGCGTTGTTGTTTTAAAAAGGAGTTTTCTTTTATTTAAAAAAAAGGCGTTTTGTGAAAATCTCTATCTCTATTATATTAAGGATGTGTTTGAAAGGTTTTGTGTTTCCAAAAAGATAAAAAAAAAGTTTATGCCATAACATAAGTATGGATGATTATTGAGCTATTATTGTTACATGGTTTGACTATGAGCCATAGTAATAACTATTATTGTTAGAGCTAGAAATTGATACTACAAAAGTTGCTATATTTGTAGGTTAATGTGTTTGTTGAGCCACAATAAATGTAAAAAACCAAATGGTTAAGAAAGTTGAAGTAACAACTAGAGATGTATGAAGTTTTTTTTGCAAAAATTAGAAGTGAAGAGGAAAAATAGCGCCTCTGCATTGAGATGCATAAAATACTCTGTAGATGACAATATTCTTCCCCTCATTTAAGATGCCAAGATATCTAAGGAATCCTTGGATACCCTTGAGAGGTGTTTTGGTGCAAGGGGGAGCATTGAATTTTTTTCTTAACCCTAATGTTCTCAGTCGCAAGTGGATGAGGATTGTGAGGAAGTTGGAGAAGTAGTAGAGAAGGAGCACATAGATGCTCATGATTTCCATCCACAACCACAAGTGGACGAAGAGTTGGTGAATCTGGTAACAAAGTTTGTTGATGGAAAATTGGTGAATAGAGCAATAGAGGTTGTTCATCACAATTTGTTGAATCCGCCAACAGAGCTTTCTAATAAAAGTGAAGTTTCCATAAGCGAGATAAGTGTTATGGTTAATACAACAATTCAATTTGGTGATGTTAAATTTGTTGAAGATTTGTTGCCTACTAATGAATGGTTACAGATAATGCAACAGAAATATCATATAGACATGACACTATTTAGTGAGAAAAGCCCACTTGAGTGAGTGGAAGACAACCTGCCTTCAACAAAACATGTTAGTACAAAAGTGGAAGAGACAAAAACAAAAAAAGATGCAGAGGCAAAGAAGGAAGCTCACAAAGAGGAAACAAAGACAAATGAAGAAGAAGAGAGTGTAGTGGAAGATGAAAAAAAATCTCATTACATAGGAAAAGGGTGAGAACCAATGTGGTTCTGCAAATATTTTTAATTCTAACATTGATTTCGAGTGTGCAAGTAAACAAAATAATTGTGAATAAGAGTTAAATTTCCTTGAAGTATGGATTTCAACACCATGCCTTGATAAAATTTGCATAGAAGGTGTAGAAATTAATGTTGAAGGCAACTTGGATGATGAAAACATCAATGAAATTTTCAAAGTTATGAAAATCTTTTTTATTATTATAAACTAATGAAGATCACACGACAAAAGATGACCTGCAGCATCAAATGAAGAAATTGAAATTCAAAGCCTACAACAAGAAGAAAAAGATGAAACAATTTAGGGGCTGCAAGATGTGGAAGAAGAGAAGAAGAAAAGTAAATGTAGTTGACGTCGATGTTTAAAATTGTAAGACTAACTAAGACATACACAAGTAAAATGTAGTTGAAGTCAATGTTTAAAATTGTAAGCCTAACTAAGACATAGCAAGTAGATATCTTAGTTTAAGTTTCATGTGGTTGTAATTAAGGGGGAATGTTGGAGAATCTAATTCCAGCTACCAGCTATCCAAGTGTGTAAGTATAGTTTCAGTTAGTCTAATTTAATTTAGTTTCACTCAAGTCATTTATTACTGATTTCCAGTGTAATCCTTAACTCATTTGTAATACTAAAAGGAGAAATCCTATGGTGCATAGTTTCTCTTCATTCTTTGTCATTCTCTTTATCAAAAGACATTAAAATCTTTTAGTTTAATTTATTTCATAAGTTTGTGAAAAGGTAAAATAAATACGAGTAAAAAGTTTTATGTTCAATCTCCATATGACCTAATTCATTAAATACACCAGTGTTCAAATTTTCTTACTAAAAATATTATAATAAAATAATATTCATAAAATTTATTGAACTAATTTATTGAGTAAATTGGTAAAAATGTAGAATAAATGTGAATATAAAATTATATATTCAATCTGCAAACAGCCTAAACCATTAAATAGAACTAGTTGCATATTCCTTAGGTGAAAAGCAATAATAACCCTAAAATTTCAATTTGATTTTGGCGAAGTCCTGATTTGCACTGTACTTACAATTGCGTTTCGGAGACCCTGTATGTGGACATTAATCTCTGCTCAACGTACCCTTGCCCACAATGTCAGGGTCGGTTCATTTTTGGATGGTGTCGTGTACTGCTATTGTTTGGAGCACTGTACATTTGGAATGAAGCTCAAACTAATAGTACATACGATGGCGCACATTCATACGAGGGCGCAGATTTCGTCATAACACGTCAGATTTCCAGAAGAAACCAAGGAGCCAGCTTGTCTTTGGATAACACGGGTTCCTTTCCATTAAGTACTGCTTGTCATGATCATCACCGATAGGTTCGGATATTACATCTTTTCGTTTCCCTTTTTTTTTCAATGTTTTCTTAAAAAATTCCTGAAGGCTCACTAAAAGCATTGGTGGAGCAATTTTATGTTTCCAAGGCTATGTAAAAGTATATTTTTGAAGGTGACGAAAATGTACATATGGAACCAGTACAATTATTCACTCTCAGTTAAGGCGACTTTCGCTCCAGTTAAGCAGACTGTGCAGCCAATCTGAATGAACTCTAAACAGGCATCTGAAAGGTGGCGGCCATAACTTGTCAGCTTTTTTTGATTTTGAACTTTCATCCGTGCCGAGTCCGGGAAGGGAATTCCTATTTCATAGATCATAGAAAAGTAAATGCTTCCTGACATGTAAGGAAAATAGCTTTCGTCTTCTCTCCAGGCTGTTATCTCGATTCCCGTGTTGTCACTAAGAGGGCGAAAGCTATTTGCCTTGCATGTCAGGCAGCATTTACTTTTCTATGGTCTATGAAATAGGAGTTTCCCCAAGAACATACGTATTATTTTTGTCCGGAATATGCTAATATAATTTTGCAGTGTGTTTTTGTGAAGTAAAATGCCAGCTAAGGAAGTTTTGACTTGACCAGGTTTCTAATATGTTTATGTGCATAGTAATGGATCATCAAACAATGATATCTGCAACAAGAGGATAATTCATTAATTCATTTCTTTCTTATCATTGTGATTTTCATTTCTTTCTTATAGTGTGTTTTTTTTATATGTTTTTGTGTTGAGTTTTTTTAATAATTTTTTTAAAATTTGATAAAAATTTATTGAAATCATAAGTTTAATGAGTAATCCTTACAAATCAAAATGCCTTATAATAAAAAAACTAATTTAAATAACACAAACCAAATTTCAACTCAAATATTTACACTAGATTCCAACACTTTAAATCCAAAAAAAAAAGGCCGACTCAAGACAATTCCATTACATTCTATTTGGTAAGCACAATTCGACATTCTGTATTAATATTTTCCCGAGCATGCACCTTTAACTCACATTTCGTGTGGAATCATCTCATTTAGACGTCATGATCAACTTTGTTAGCTATTAGAGTTTATTGACACAGGGTATGCCATTGATATAAAAGAAGGGACTAGCTAATTTAGAACTTTTAATATTTAAGGGACAAAACCTTTGAATTGACAAAAGAAGTGGGTAGCTAATTCACAAGTTTTAATATTTAAGGGACGAAACATTTGATATGACAGTAACCTTGAAGGTATGGAGTATTGTAGTTTAGTCCTAAACTTGAATTAAATTACAAGAAATGATAAATGCTTTTAAATATAAATTTAAATTATTTTAATATTATCATTTTCTCAATAAAGATATTAAATTATTTTTTATTAATAAAATAAAAGACTCATTTATCAAAATATTCTTAATTTTATTTTGTAATTTACAAAAGTTTAAAATTTAACTAAATTACATATTACTTGCGAAAAGAAATGACAAAAAATGATTTTAATGATATATTTAAAGAAAATTATTATATCGTTATCGTGAATTTAATATTTTAAAGGATGAATATTATATTTAACATAAAACTAATAAATTTAATAATAAATATATATTATTTTTTGGGTTTTTATTTTTATGAGAGAATAGATAATAAAAGGGTACATTAATCATTAATGTAGAGTGTTCATTATATATGCTTAACTCATGAGGTTTTTCAAGAGGTTGTGATGATAATAGTCTATTGTCTACCACTTTAATATGGAGGGGATGTTTGGGTCATGTGGATCTAGTTCAACTCTTTGGATGTTCTATTAGCCATGGGCTTATATGGTGAGTCAAAACAACAAAAAAAATTTCCTAAGTGGAGGCACGCTCAATTATCATAGTGACAACTATTGTTTTCAATCATGGTAGTGATAACTATTGTTTTCATTAAGAGAAACGAAAATTATTAGACGAAGGAAAATAAGGGTAGTACAGGAAGGATAACTACCATGGTTAAGGAGTTTTTATATTGTGTTTGTATGTAGTTAGGAACAGGAGGGGCTAGAAAAAGCCCTAACAATTTTTCTATCATAGGAAAAAGCTTCAGGGTAAGTCTTGTTTGCTTAAAATACTGAACTTTTACTACTGTAGAAGTGGTGTCTAAAAGGCCCTAACAATTTTTCTATCACAGAGAAAATCTTCGGGGTAAGTCTTGTTTACTAAAAATAAGTGAATTTTTACCACTCTAGAAGTGGTGTCTAAACTCCTCGAGAAGGGAACCCCATTTTAATAGTCTTAGTTTACAAGTACAAGGAATAATTTTAAATTTTCATAGTTTGTAGGCAAGGTTTACTATGTCCCACCATCCTTTTCTTTTGGTTCTATGGAGGGCTACTATTATCTAGTATGATCAATGATTTTGGGAGTGGATTGATTGGCAGATTGATGTGATCATCCCTCTGAGAAAGTTTTCCCACCTTTTACTCTAGGTGGTTGTATATTCCTTTCCTTAGTCCTATATCAAATCTATGGAATTCCTCTTTGCGCTACCAACTTTGGTAATTTATTTTGAACGTATGGGTTAATGAGGGGAGGATAAAGGAGGAAAGAATTTTTTTTTTTTATCTAGTAGATAATTACTGGCTTAACCTATCGGAGAGGGGAACTTTAGGAAATAATAATAGAATTTTTGTGTACTTCATTGAAATAAGGGTTTGGGAAAATTATCCAAAAAAATATTTTCCTTGTGATGCATTAAAAAATTACATATTAAGCTTGCATTTAACTATGAAATTACGAGTGCATAAAGGAAGAAGAAGAGAAGAATAGCAAGTCACACATAGAAGACACAGGATTGATATTGGAGTTCGTCGAGGAGGAACTATGTATATGTGCCCTACTCGAATTAGTGGGGAGGCATTGTTTTCATTAGGTGGCAAAATATTGAAAGTACATCAAAAGTCAAAATGAGAACCTTATACCTCCAAAATTGAAGAAGCCCAAAAATTGCAGATCTCTAATGGACAAATGGGTAGCACCGTTGAGTTTCTGGCGTTGAGAAATGTTGAAACCATATAAAGTTTTTCAAAAACTAACAAAGTGAAAATTTGGCTCCCTCGAGAAATTGCTCAGATCATTGTTCTGCCCCCCTTCTCTGCATTGCTCAGGTTTCCACCTGCATAGAAATCCATGCCTACTCCTGGCCTCCTCTCAGTGTAGTGGGAAAAAGGTTTGATATATCTCTTGGTGGGCGGATTACCCAATGAGGGTCATTGGGTGCAATGGTTAAATTAGAAATTTGTTGAGGAGGGGTCGGGGGATCAAATCCCACCCCCCTTTTGTTTAAACATAACGGTTATATATATTATTAAATAGGAGACAGGTCCGCCGGTTTGGTGGCCCACTCCCCTAACCTCTGTCGTTGTTTGTTGTCTGTACGAGGGTGAGGTGGAGGGGCAGCGGGGTTGACAGCCTGTGCCCCACCACATGTTCATTGTTTATACAGGAGGTGGGGAGGGCGACATTGTTGACAGCCCGCGCCCCCCACCATTATTGTAATACTTTGGCTGGGATTCCGGGTTGGCTGGTTCATGGCCGCCCACCCCAACTTAAATTATATTTTTTTGGGTTATGGTGGTTCTGCGGGCGGCAGGGTCATGGTCGCTCGCCCCATTTAATATTTATTTTTTTATTTAAAAAAAATCATAACCACCAACCCCTTTGGGAATTTTCCAGAACCATAGTTGTTAGAAGGAAAACTAACGGACCCACAAATTCACCTGGAAAATAGCCCAGGTTGGTCAGAATCCGGTGGCCGGATTTTGTCCAAATTGTTGCCTCCTTAAGCTTGCCCAGTCACCCAAGTCAACCCTGAACTTTGATTGCTCCTAACTTTTGCATACGGACTCAGTTTGACGAATCGTTCACACCACCATGATCACAACGACGAGACTTCAACATAAACTTTGTTCGAGCACAATCCAAAAACTTTGATTTTTGACCTTTCCTGAGTCCTCTTGGACTTTTGCATGTGTCTAATGCCCCCTGGATCAATCCTCCCCATTGAGGAGCTTTTGGACCCAAAAAAGAATTTACACTTAGCACACTGTTTGTGTCCTTTTCAATCCACACTCTTCTGGCGATTTTGAAGGTTTATATTTGTGTCATGAGTTTATTTCACTCTATGAACATCGGTCATACTCACACACAAAGTTGTGTGCACTGTCGCGTAAGTGTTGTCATTGTCGTTCAAAGACATCTCAAGTGTCGCACTTATCGCTCATAACCTTTGAGTCAATCTCATTGGGCACATGATTGTCTCCTTGGCTTGAGGTGTCTTGTCATTGAGCCATCCTAAGTGTGTGATCACAATGTCACGTGTGCTCAAGTTCACCTGCTTTCACGCTTAGTCATTTTTCTTGAAAAAGTGTCGACCGGACAACCCTCATTCAACTAGACCCCGATCTCAGTGACCTTGCATTGCTGCCCAAAATTGTGCAGATCTTGAGGCTATCCTCCAGGCAGCCTGCACTGCTCAATGCTGGAAATGAGCTAGCAGTCTGCCTCGCAAAACTACAGAGAAGTTGTCCTAGAACCTAATCCAGTATGTGCTTCCCACAAGATCACCCATGAAGCCTCCCTATAGCAAACCGGAAAAACTAATCTCCAAAACTGCATAGAACTCATCCAACTTGTTTGCCTTGCATTTCCTGCAGAAACTGCGCAAACACGTGGGACATGCCTATACTTCCTATCACTACAATGTACCATGAAATTGTGAAAATCTGATAGGCAAGCCCCCCGCTGCCCTGCTCTACTCTCCCTGAGAAAATTATCTAGATGTAAATATCACCTATCCTACTGCTCGACTCTTCATTCAACCCAGAAAATGCGCACTTATGTCCGAGAGCCGCCGCTGTTTGTCCCAGACTATCTCCTAGAATTGTGCAATCTTGAGCAGTAGCTCCTGCAGCCTAATCCTGTCCTCCTATGGAAAACTATGTAGATTTTCCTTCCAGTGCATCCTGCTACCTACTCTATTTCCCCAGAGAAACTCCGTAGATCATAGATGGATGACCTGCCCATTGCTCCTCTTGAAAATTGCACAGATTGGCCAGCAGTTCCCCAACACCCTGCCTGGTCTTCCTCGAAGAAACTGCGCAATTCCGCCTCTTAGTTGGGTTTTACCCCGCACCTATCATTGTTTTCCCAAATTGCCCAAATCTGCCTCCTAATGACATATGCACATTTTTTCCTGACAATGCCTCGAAGCCTCGAATCTTGGCCTCAGTTGTTCTTTGCACAGTTTTAGTGCCTTATCCCTTTCATAGTCACCTGCAGCGAAACAGTAACAATGCATCATGTTAGAATAGGATCTTTTTGGATTTGATGTCATCTCGTCATGAGTGATTACATGAACAGGTACATTGATGAAGCATGGTGCGATGACGATTAGGATGAAGAAGAAGTGCATGCTAGGAGACTTTCTCGCATTCGAAAGAATGCATGAAGCACATCATGCAGTAAGCGAAAGGGAAACATACACATGCACCATCAAGCAAAGATGAAGACCATCAAAGACCCAAAGCACTTTGCCATGCAGAGGTGAAGACATGTTACACCGAGAGCACACCATCACTTAGTAGCACAACAACTCGACATGGACACCATAGTCAGCCAATACATGTTAGCAGTGTCATGAGTTGTCTTGGCCACATCACAACTATGGGACATACTTGTTGTATTGAAATGTAATGTAATGTGAAATTCCAAGAGATGCACATATTAAGTTGAAGAGTCACGTCAGTTAAAAATTCATAGGATGTTAAACATTCATGAGAGAATTCAAAGAGTCACAAGAGTCAGTTTTCCCCCTTGGCTATATATATCCCCTCATTGTATGAGAAAAGGGCTTTTTGCCTTGGCTCCTCCCACATAGCCTTAAGAGTTTGTAGTCTATTCTTTGAGGAGCAATGGGTGGCTCCAATGACCCACTACTGGAGCTATTGATGTATGGTGTACAAATGTGTCTTGGAACTTTTTCTTGATTCAGAAGCCTGTCTCAGGCCAACACGTTTTCACTCATGTTATGTCTCCACTTGTAAGGCTATTTTGTAAACATTTGTAATTCATGTTTTCTTAACCTATACTAAAATAGTTGAACTACTTCGGTTATTTTAGTACTTACATTGTTGAATATGTGTTTTATTTCTTATCATTTTTCTCCCATCTGTGTGGACTACTTTGCTGGACATTAGACATGACATCTTTGTGCTTTATTAGTTTTAACGACTGTCACCCCCGTGTGGACTATTCTGCTAGATGATGTACGTGTCTTCCCTTGAGCTTTGGTTTTAACAACTACCACATCCGCTATGGACTATTCCATTGGATGCTGGACATACCCTTATTGTTTTTGCCTGTGTTTCTTCATTGGTTGGGACTACTCACTCTCATCAAGAGGCTCACTTCACTCTCCCCTTTTATAGTAAGCGAACCTAGACACGAGTGACATTAGGCACTCACGAGACACACATACCTTGTTGTTTTAAGATAATATTGTAACACTCTCATGTGATAATAACTAGAGCCAAGGCAAACCTTTAAAATTGGCAATAGGGCCATTGTACCTGATGGGAATCCTAGACCAAATGGTGTGAGGTCTAGTTTGGACTTCATACTGAGGATATCCCCTTTGTTGGCAGGTCCAACACTATCAACAAGTACCAAATCAAATTCAAGAAGAGAATTCCTCTTTACCCTCCTGCATGTTCAACTTTGGTTATTTATTTTGAACTTATGGGTTAATGAGGGAAGGATAAGGGACGAAAGGAATACGTGAGAGGGGACCTTTAGAAATAGTTATCATAATTCTCGTCTAGTTCATTGAATGAAGGGCTTGGGAAAAACCACTTGGTAATCCAAGTAATTACCATAACACCACAGGTCCAAATGATCACTATCCAAGTCTATTTTTTGACAAGGTGACTAGAATATAATACTCTCTAATCATCCCATGGGGATGTAGAGGCAGAGGAAGGAGTGGAAAGGGCTATGTTGCTACAAGTTGTAGAAATAAAATGTTCGATGAGTAAAATTAGCAGGATTCTAATCATGTTGTCGGTAAGTACTTCAATCAAACCACACCATGGCTTCAGAGAAAGATTGTGGAGGTGGAAGAGGATGCCAAGATTGGAAGAATATTTATTTTGGTTTTTGGTATTGGAATAGGCTGGAAACTAGGTGTAAGATACAAGTTGCATTCATTCCCTTTGAGCACAAAACCTGAACGTTTTTGAAGTATATTAGCAAATCAAGATTGTCATGGTAAGAGTATTGAGTAAAATATCATAACCTCAACAAAAGAATCAATTCCAGTTGGATGGAATTTAGAGGTTGACTCGCTAAGTGGTTAAAAAAATCAATCTATTGGTGGAAGAAATGGCCAACATTGTTTTTCCTTACTCAAAGAACAAAGTAGTTCCACCTAAAACCATTTGGGTGCACTCTGCAACTAACTACAGATGTTGCATCAAGTTTCTCTTATAAATAGAAATATATATGGTCATCCAATTTTTTTTCCCTTTCAATTATCTTATGTTAGTTTTTGGTATATTACCTCTAGGTAGGTAGGGACCTTAGCCAAATTTTGGTCTGTAATATCAAATATTTTTAACAATGTATTTCTTTGTGACAAAACAATTAATGTTGTGCTACTGGTGTGGTTTTCAATGGAAGAAAACAAAAAGCAACAAAACAACTATCATATATAGTTCTTTTGTTATGCATCAATATAAAAATATCTTAACCTCAAAAAGGAATAATAAAAAGGAAATTTATACCGAAAATTAACAAAATTAATTTATATTAGATATCATTTTGGGATTCAACTGCGTTAAGTAAGATCATTCACGTATGACCATTTCCATGAGAGGTAGTCGTAACTGACTAATTTCTCATGATTTTTGAATAGTTCACTTAGCACTCATTGCATCGGGTGATGCTCACAGGGGTGAAGAAGTGGGATTGAAACTAGTGAAATATGGAGAACGAATCACATAGCATCAATCATCACTTCCGGGGCTTGCACCCGGTAACCAGGACTTCCCAGGAGGTCACCCATCCCAGAACTCCTCTGGCTCAAGCGCGCTTAACTGTGGAGTTTTTCCCCACAATCAAGCCCACTTAGCTTGCTACCCCATTTGCAAAACCTTAGCAAGTATTAATTTATACCAATAAAAATATATAATTAACAAATTAATAAAAAGGTATTTCTAATTTACCAAATTTATTAGATTTCTTAAATTTATCTCTCAAAATTTAATAATGAATATCATTATCTTTTTACCAAAAAGAATTTCTAATTTAGAAAATTTATTAGATTTCTTAAATTTGTCTTTCAAAATTTAATAACGAATATCATTATATTTTTACGGAAGAGGATTCCTAATTTACAAAATTTATTAGATTTCTTAAATTTGTCTTCCAAAATTTAATAATGAATATCATTATATTTTTACTAAAATTAAAATAAATTATTCTAATGATTTTATGGTCGATATTTTTTTTGTTTTTTTGTTTTTATCATTCATTTTTTCTTAAACGGAGCCAGGGAGTTTATAAACGTTCGCGTTTATTTCAAAAGGAATTGCCCACGCACGAGTCACATTTGTTTAAAATCGAAGAACTGGCATTGGATAAAAATTGCCGTAAAGTGGAGAAGACTCGTCAAAATACCTCACGTCCACGAATTCTTGGAAGGTCCCTCCTTTTCGTTTGAAATTTTAAACAAATTGAAAGGGGCTTCGTATTTTATTATAAATGGTCTTTTGTTCAAGAGCTATGTTTCAAAACTTTTTTAAAAGGCTTTAGGTTTCAAAAGTGATTATTTGTTTGAAAAGTTACATGACTTTTAAAACGGATTTGTGAATTCCTTTATAAAAGGCTTCCTATTAAAGCGTTGTTGTTTTAAAAAGGAGTTTTCTTTTATTTAAAAAAAAAGGCGTTTTGTGAAAATCTCTATTATATTAAGGATGTGTTTGAAAGGTTTTGTTTTTCCAGATAAAAAATAAGAAGTTTAGGGCATAACATAAGTATGGATGATTATTGTGTTATTATAGTTACATGGTTTGACTATGACTATGATTATTATTGTTAGAACTAGAAATTGATACTAGAGAAGTTGCTATATTTGTAGGTTAATGTGTTTGTTGAGCGACAATAAATGTGAGAAGTTAAATGGTTAAGAAAGTTGAAGTAACAATTAGAGATGTATGGAGCTTTGTTGAAAGAATTAGAAGTGAAGAGGAAAAATAGCGCCTCTGCATTGAGATGCATAAAATACTCTGTAGATGACAATATTCTTCCCCTCATTTAAGATGTCAAGACATCTAAGGAATCCTTGGATACCCTTGACAGGTGTTTTGGTGCAAGGGGGAGCATTGAACTTTTTTCTTAATCCCAGTGTTCTCAGTCGCAAGTGGATGATGATTGTGAGGAAGTTGGAGAAGTAGCAGAGAAGGAGCACATAGATGCTCATGATTTCCATCCACAACCACAAGTTGACGAAGAGTTGGTGAATCCAGTAACAAAGTTTGTTGATGAAAATTTGGTGAAGAGAGCAATAGAGGTTGTTCATCACAATTTGTTGAATGCGCCAATAGAGCTTTCTAATAATAGTGAAGTTTCCATAAGCGAGACAAGTGTTATGGTTAATACAACAACTCAATTTGTTGATGTTAAATTTGATGAAGATTTGTTGCCTACTAATGAATGGTTGCAGATAATGGAATAGAAATATCATATAGACATGATATTATTTAGTGAGAAAAGCCCACTTAAGTGAGTGGAAGACAACCTGTCTTAAACAAAAAATGTTAGTACAAAAGTGGAAGAGACAAAGACAAAGAAAGATGCAGAGGCAAAGAAGGAAGCTCACAAAGAGGAAACAAAGACAAATGAAGAAGAAGAGAGTGAAGTGGAAGATGAAAAAATTCTCATTACATAGGAAAAGGGTGAGAACCAATGTGATTATGCAAATATTTTTAATTCTAACATTGATTTCGAGTGTGCAAGTAAACAAAACAATTGTGAATGGGAGTTAAATTTCCTTGAAGCATGGATTTCAACACCATGCCTTGATAAAATTTGCATAGAAGGTGTAGAAATTAATGTTGAAGGCAACTTGGATGATGAAAACATCAATGAAATTTTCAGAGTTATGAAAATCTCTTTTATTACTATAAACTAATAAAGATCACACGACAAAAGATGACGTGCATCATCAAATGAAGAAATTGAAATTCGAAGCCTACAACAAGAAGAAAAAGATGAAACAATTTAGGGGCTACAAGATGTGGAAGAAGAAAAGTAAATGTAGTTGATGTCAATGTTTAAAATTGTAAGCCTAACTAAGACATAGACAAGTAAAATGTAGTTGAAGTCAACATTTAAAATTGTAAGCCTAACTAAGACATAGCAAGTAGATATCTTAGTTTAAGTTTTATGTGGTTGTAATTAAGGGGGAGTGTTGGAGAATCTAATTCCAGCGATCGGCTATCCAAGCGTGTGAGTTTAGTTTCAGTTAGTCCAGTGTAGTTTAGTTTCACTCAAGTCATTTATTATTGATTTCCAATGTGATCCTTAACTCATTTGTAATACTAAAAAGAGAAATCCTATGGTGCACAATTTCTCTTCCTTCTTTGTCATTCTCTTTATCAAAAGACATTAAAATCTTTTAGTTTAATTTATTTCATAAGTTTGTGAAAAGGTGAAATAAATACGAGTAAAAGATTTTATGTTCAATCTCCATATGACCTAATTCATTAAATACACCAATTTTCAAATTTTCTTACTAAAAATATTATAATAAAATAATATTCATAACATTTATTAAGTAAATTGGTAAAAATGTAGAACAAATGTGAATATAAAATTATATATTCAATCTGCAAACAGCCTAAACCATTAAATAGAACTAGTTGCGTATTCCTTAGGTGAAAAGAAATAATAACCCTGAAATTTCAATTTGATATGTGTAAGAAATATTTTAATTTCCTTTTAATCCATGTTTTGTGTAAAAATTATTCTAACTTCCTCTAAATCCTTGAAGATAATTTATGAATTATTATCTATATCACTTTTATCTCGTGTTATCTCTCTATCTCATGTCTAGCATAAATCTCTTTTAACTATGAATCGTACAAAGAGAAAAGAGGAAGTCCAGAAGGCCTATCATCCTGTCTATGGAGTAACAGTGCATTTCTGTAAATAGGATGATCTCTCATCCTATTTATACGACCACAATCCATTTCTCTAAGCCTTTATTTTTACAATTTCCAGATTACTTGTAGTGCTATGTAGGAAGGGATGGTCCATTTGTGTGGCAAGGCTAGATATTTTATCGAAGTCCTGATCTGTACAGTACTCACAAAAGCCGTTTGGTGACCCTTAATATTTTGGCGAAGCCCTGATTTGTACTGTACTTACAATTGCGTTTCAGAGACCCTGTATGTGGACATTAATCTCTGCTCAACGTACCCTTGCCCGCAATGTCAGGGTCGGTTCATTTTTCGATGGTGTCGTGTACCGCTGTTGTTTGGAGCACTCTACAATTGGAATGAAGCTCAAACTAATAGTACATACGATGGCGCACATTCATACGAGGGCGCAGATTTCGTCATAACACGTCAGATTTCCAGAAGAAACCAAGGAGCCAGCTTGTCTTTGGATAACACGGGTTCCTTTCCATTAAGTACTGCTTGTCATTATCATCACCGATAGGTTCGGATATTACATCATTTCGTTTCCTTTTTTTTTTAATGTTTTCTTAAAAAGTTCCTGAAGGCTCACTAAAAGCATTGGTGGAGCAATTTTATATTTCCAAGGCTATGTAGAAGTATATTTTTTGAAGGTGACGTTAATGTACATATGGAACCAGTACAATTATTCACTTTCAGTTAAGGCGACTTTCGCTCCAGTTAAGCAGATTGTGCAGCCAATCTGAATGAACTCTAAACAAGCATCTGAAAGGTGGCGGCCATAACTTGTCAGCTTTGTTTGATTTTGAACTTTCATCCGTGCCGAGGCCACCAAGAATATACCAATTATTTTTGTGTCCGGAATATGCTAATATAATTTTGCAGTGCGTTTTTGTGAAGTAAAATGCCGGCTAAGGAAGTTTTGACTTGACCAGGTTTCTAATATGTTTATGTGCATAGTAAATGGATCATCAAACAATGATATCTGCAACAAGAGGATAATTCTAAGTTTTTGTGTTGAATTTTTTCTTGAATAATTTTTTTAAAATTTAGTAAGAATTTATTGAAATCACAAGTTTAATGAGGAATCCCTACAAAATCAAAATGCTTTATAATAAAAAACTAACTTAAATAATACAAACCAAATTTCAGCTCAAAGATTTACACTAAATTCCAACACTTTAAAGTCCAAAAAAATCTGACTCAGGACAATTCCATTACCTTCTATTTGGTAAGCACAATTCGATATTCTGTATTAATATTTTCCGGGGCATGCACCTTTAACTCACATTTCGTGTGAAATCATCTCATTTAGATGTAATGATCAACTTTGGTTATTAGTCTTTATAGACACAGGGTATGCCATTGATATAAAAGAAGTGACTAGCTATTTCAGAACTTTCAATATTTAAGGGACAAAACCTTTGATATGACAAAAGAAGTGGATAGCTAATTCACAGGTTTTGATATTTAAGGGACGAACATTTGATATGACACTAACCTGGAAGGTATGGAGTATTGTAGTTTAGTCTTAAATTTCAATTATAAGAAATGATAAATGATTTTAAATATAAATCTAAACTATTTTAATATTATCATTTTCTCAATAAAATGGACAGATATTAAATTATTTTTTATTAATAAAATAAAACACGCATTTATCAAAATATTTTTAATTTTATTTTGTAATTTACAAAATTTAAAATTTAACTAAATTACATATTACTTGTCAAAAGAAAAGACAAAAAATGATTATATTGATATATTTAAAGAAAATTATTATATCGTTATAGTGAATTTAATAGCCTGCTTACGCATCCTCTCCTCTCCCTCTCCTTAACAGTCGAGCACCTAAAGGTCCTTATGGTCGAGCACCTAAAGGTCCTTATCAGTCGAGCACCTAAAGGTGATGGCGGCCTTAACAGTCGAGCCTGCTTACGCATCCTCTCCCTTGGGGTCGAGTACCTAAAGGTCCTCTCCCTATGGTCGAGCCTGCTTACGCATCCTTAACAGTCGAGCACCTAAAGGTGATGGCGGCCTTAACAGTCGAGCCTGCAAAAAATGATTATATTGATATATTTAAAGAAAATTATTATATCGTTATAGTGAATTTAATATTTTAAAGGGTGAATATTATATTTAATATAAATTTAATAAATTTAATAATAAATTTACATTATTTTTTGGGTTTTTATTCTTATGAGAGAATAGATAATAAAAGGGTACATTATATCCTTAGTGTAGAGTGCTCATTATATATGCTTAACTCATGAGGTTTTTCAAGAGGTTGTGATGATAATACTTTGTCTACCACTTTAATATGGAGAGGATGCTTGGGTCATGTGGATCTAGTTCAATTCTTTGGATGTTCTATTAGCCATGGGCTTATATGGTGAGTCAAAACAACAAAAAAAATTTCCTCAGTGGAGGCACACTCAATTATCATAGTGACAACTATTGTTTTCAATCATGGTAGTGACAACTATTTTTTTCATTAAGAGAAACGAAAATTATTAGACGAAGGAAAATAGGGGTAGTTCAGGAAGGATAACTACCATGGTTAAGGAGTTTTTTTATATTGTGTTTGTATGTAGTCAGGAACAGGAGGGGCTAGAAAAATCCCTAACACTTTTTCTATCAGAGAAAAAAGCTTTAGGGTAAGTCTTGTTTACTTAAAATACTGAACTTTTACTACTCTAGAAGTGGTGTCTAAAAAGCCCTAACAATTTTTCTATCATAGAGAAAATCTTGGGGTAAGTCTTGTTTGCTTAAAATAAGTGAATTACCACTCTAGAAGTGGTGTCTAAGCTCCTCAAGAAGGGAACCCCATTTTAATAGTTTTAGTTTACAAGTACAAGGAATAAATTTAAATTTTCATAGTTTGTAGTCAAGGTTTACTATGTCCCACCATCCTTTTCTTTTGGTTCTATGGAGGGCTACTGTTATCTAATATGATCAATGATTTTGGGAGTGGATTGATTGGTAGATTGATATGATCATCCCTCTGGGAAGGTTTTCCCATCTTTTACTCTAGGTGGTTGTATATTCCTTTCCTTGGTCCTATATCAAATCTGAGAATGGAATTCCTCTTTGCCCTATCAACTTTGGTCATTTATTTTGAACGTATGGGTTAATGAGGGGAGGATAAAGGAGGAAAGATTATTTATTTATTTATTTATTATTTTATTTATTTATTTATATATTTATTTTTATCTAGTAGATAATTACTACCTTAACCTATCGGAGAGGGGAACTTTAGGAAATAATAATAGAATTTTTGTGTACTTCATTGAAAGAAGGTTTTGGGAAAATGATCCAAAAAATATTTTCCTTGTGATGCATTAAAAATTTACATGTTAAGCTTGCATTTAACCATGAAATTATGAGTGCATAAAGGAAGAGGAAGAGAAGAATAGCAAGTCACACATAGAAGACACAAGATTGATATCGGAGTTTGTCTAGGAGGAACTATGTCTACGTGCCCTACTCGAATTAGTGGGGAGGCCCTGTTTTCACTAGGTGGCAAAATATTGAAAGTACATCAAAAGTCAAAATGAGAACCTTATTCCTCCACAATTGAAGAAGCCTAAAAATTGCAGATCTTTGATGGACAAATGGGTAGCACCGTTGAGTTTCTGGCGTCGAGAAATGCCGAAACCATATAAAGTTTGTCGAAAACTAACAAAGTGAAAATATGGCTCCCTCAAGAAAATGCTCAGATCATGGTTTCATCCCCCCTCTCTACACTGCTCAGGGTTCCACCTGCATAGAAATCCATGCCTACTCTTGGCTTCCTCTTGGCGCAGTGGGAAAAAGGGTTGATATATCTCTTAGTGGGCGTATTACCCAATGAGGGTCATTGGGCACAATGGTTAAATTGGAAATTTGTTGGGGAGGGGTCGGGGGATCAAATCCCGACCCTCCTTTTGTTTAAATGTAACAGTTGTATATGTTATTAAATAGGAGGCATGTCATTTGGTTTGGTGGTCTGCTCCCCTAACCTCCGCCGCTGTTTGTTGTTTGTACGAGGGTGAGGTGGAGGGGCGAAAGGCTTGACAACCTACAACCCACCACATGTTCATTGTTTATACAAGAGGTGGGGAGGGTGGCAGGGTTGACAGCCCGCACCCCCCACCATTATCGTAATATTTTTGTTCGGATTCAGAGGTGGCAGGTTCATGGCCGCCCACCCCAACTTAAATTATATTTTTTTTGGTTATGGTGGTTCTGCAGGCGGCAGGGTCATGGCTGCTCGCCCCATTTAATATTTATTTTTTTATTTCAAAAAATCATAATCACCAACCCCCTTGGGAATTTTCCAGAACCATAGCTGTTAGAAGGCAAACTAATGGACCCACAAATTCAGCCAGAAACTAGACTAGGTTGGTCAGAATCCGGTGGCCATATTTTGTACAAATTGTTGCCTCCTTAAGCTTGCCTAATCACCCAAGTCAACCCTGAACATTGATTGCTCCTAACTTTTGGATACGGAGTCAGTTTGACGGATCATTCACACCACCGTGATCACGACAACGAGATCTTCAACATAAAATTTGTTCGTGCACAATCCAAAAACTTTGATTTTTGACCCTTCCTGAGTCCTCTTGGAATTTTGCATGTGTCTAGAGCCACCTGGACCAATCCTCCCCATTGAGGAGCTTTTGGACCCCAAAAAGAATTTACACTTAGCACACTGTTTGTGCCCTTATCAATCCACACTTTCAATCACCTGCATGCAAAACTGGTACATGTTTTGCAATCGTGCACACCATACATGACTCAACAACCCTCCCTTGCCAAGAGTTTATATCACACACTCATTGGCCAAGGATTACATAAAAAGTAATCAATACCTCAACTACTAATAAGGAAAGGCCAAAATATCATCATTGTGTTTTGAAGTGATGGGAGGCATGCCATCACTTTTACATTTACTTGCAATGTATGATTTACAATGGTGGCCATAAAAGGCTACTACCTCTAAAAGAAACCAACTTAATAAAGCAGACCACCGTGAATGGGGTGGATTGTTGGTGTCCCTCTTTGTTGCAATTCTTACAACAAATCTTTCTCCTCCAAACTTTTGGTGCTTCCTTTGGGCACTTTCCCTTGGTGTTCCTCCGATAAGTGGTCATGGGCCCTCACTATCGCTGGACTGTGAGGAAGGAATTTCATCATCTGTCTTTGGCTGGTTACTAGCTGTATTGGAGCTTTCTCCAATTTCCTTTATGGAGTATTTGATTCCTGCACGACGTGGAAATTCCTCGAATTTGATGGGATTTACAATGCCTTGGCCTTTGATGTCGAGACCTTTTCCTTGATACCTCATATTCTTCAATAGTTTGAATCCAATCCCTGTAGAATGTTTTTCAAAAGCAACAAATTCATCATCATGAAAATCATATGAAACCAGAGAATCACTTTTTACCTCCGGATAGCGATGCTGCAGCTTTCCCAAGGCCTCATCCTTGGCTTGCAACTGGTGTAGTAATCTTTTTTTTCTTCCTTTGCCTCCTGTAGAAGCCTTCTTATCTCAACATTCTTTGCTTGGATACGGTGGTTGATCTACAGAAGTTCTTGGAGTCCTACTATGGGGAGTGTCCTTTTCATTATGTCTATTGAAATCCTTGATTCATTGTCAGAAACAAACCCAAATCTATTGGTCCTCTTGCCACGATCCCAAGGGCTGCAAACATCATTTCATCGCTGGAATCATACCCCAAGTCAATGGGCTTACCTCGTGCAAATCCCACAAATGTGACCTTCTCAACTTCCTCTGACTCAGAATCTTCGTTTTGCTACATGGTGGTGACGACCTTCTACTTCCCCTTTTTTTAACTCCTTTCAGGTCTTAGCTCTAGGCGTAGCTTCCATCAATTTTCTTCGTCATGCCCCTCTTTCTCATAATGTGTACTAGAGGGCTTTTCTCCCCTTCTCTTGGCTACTACGGTTCTCTTTGGGTGGTCACCTTGTCCATGTGTTCCCTTATTTTCTAGATGAATGGCCTTTACATTGGCTGAGTCAATGGTAGTAGGTTCAGACAATAATAATGAATGTCTAATGTAACTATGTAATGATCCAATATACTTAGTTATTACTTCAGTTGAGTTAAGTGCAATGCCCAAATTAAGTGCTTGCTTTCTAAACTCCTCGGTAAAGCTCTGAACATCCCAACCTCTGCCTTGCCTTAGGTATTGCCAATCCATTAAGGCTTTTTTCTTATAACCCAAGGGATAAAATTGTTCATTTAATGCAGAAATGAAACTAGGACATGAGGAAAGAAGATTACCCACACTCTTACTACTTTGCAATTTGTTGTCCCACCAGACGAGAGGTGTGCCACTTAGTCAAAGAGAGGCCAACTGAATATTTGCCTCGTCCTCTTCAATCTGCTGAATCCTGCAGTAGATCTCAATCTGCCTAATCTAGTTATTAATATTTTCTGCATTGCATTCACCGTTATACATGGGAAGATCAAATTTGACATATAATTTAAAGGAAGGTTTCTTAGATGCACCCATTGAATTTCTATGATGATGGTGATGAGAGGAAGAAAAGCTTTCTCTCATGGAAGGAGAGGGAGGGGGTTCTTCTCCACCATTTCCATGCACTAACCCTTGTTCTTCTGCCTTTTCCCCTTCTGCTTTCTCTAGCCTTGAAAGCAACTAACTGACATTTTCTACCATTGTATAGAAGGTTTTGCAGAAATTGAGCTCCTCTTCATAACGAGCCTCTTCATCGGCCATATTTCTACTTCGATGTACACGGCTTGCTTTGGGATCGAAAGACTTTAGTTTCCGTGTGCCTCTTCGAAACCTATTTCTTGTTAGCATACAAACATGAAATTCACATCTACAAAGACCAGCTCTGATACCACTTGATCCCAAAAAATGTTTTCCTTGTGATGCATTGAAGAATTACATATTAAGCTTGCATTTAACCATAAAATTACGAGTGCATAAAAGAATATAAAGAGAAGAATAACAAGTCATGGATAGAAGACACAATATTGATATCGGAGTTCGTCCAGGAGGAACTATGTCTTCAAGCCCTGCTCGAATTAGTCGGGAGGCCCTGTTTTCATTAGATGGCAAAATAATGAAAGTACATCAAAAGTCAAAATGACAACCTTATACCTCCACAATTGGATAAGCCCGAAAATTGCAGATCTCTGTTGGAGAAACAGGAAGCACCGTTGAGTTTGTGGCGTCAAGAAATGCTAAAACCATATAAAGTTTGTCGAAAACTGACAACATGAAAATCTGCCCCCTAGAGAAATTGCTCAAATCATGGTTCTACCACCCCTCTCTGCACTGCTCAGGGTTCCACCCACATAGAAATCCATGCCCACTCCTAGCCTCTTGTCGGCACACTAGGAAAAAGGGTTGATATATATCTTGGTGGGCGGATTACCCAATGAGGGCCGTTGGGTGCAATGATTAAATTAGAAATTTGTTGAGGGGTCGGGGGATCAAATCCCACCCCTCCATTTTTTTTAAACGTAACGGTTATGTATATTATTAAATGGGAGGAGGGTCTGCCAGTTTGGTGGCCTGCTCCCCTGACCTCCACTGATGTTTGTCGTTTGTACGAGGGTGAGGTGGAGGGGCGACAGGGTTGATAGCCCACGCCCCCCACCATTATTGTAATATTTTGGTTGGGATTCCGGGGTGGCGTTGTCATGGTTGCCCACCCCAACTTAAATTATAGTTTTTTGGTTTATGGCGGTTTCGGGGGTGGTGGGGTGATCACCTCCTGCCCCATTTAATATATATATATATATATATATATATATATATATATAGATATATAGATATATATTTTAAATTCATAACCACCAGCCCTCTTACGAATTTTCCAGAACCTTAGGTGTTAGAAGGAAAATTAACGGACCCACAAATTCACCCCAAAACAGGCCCAGGTTGGCCAGAATCTGATGGCTAGAATTTTTCCAAATTGTTGCCTCTTTAAGCTTGTCGAGTCACCCAAGTCAACCTTGATCTTTGACTGCTCCTAACTTGCGTATATGGACTCTATTTGACGAACTGTTTGCACCACCGAGATCATGATGATGAGATCTTCAAGATGAACCTAGTTCGAGCACAATCTAAACAATTTGATTTTTGACCCTTCCCAAGTCCTCTTGGACGTCTACATGTGTCCCGAGCCACTTGGATCAGAAAATCCACTTGGTAATCCAAGTAACTATTGGAACACCACACATCCAAATGATCACTATCCAAGTCCAATTTTTGTCAAGGTCACTACAGTGCAATATCCTATAATCATACTATGGGGACATACAAGCAGAGGATGGAGTGAAAAGGACTAGGATGCTACACATTGTAAAATGCAAAGGTTTGATGAGGTAGATTAGCATGATGCTAAGCATGTCATGAATAGGTATTTTAGTTGAGCCACACCATGGGTTCATAGAGAGACTGTGGAGGTGGAAGAGGATGCCAAGATTAGAAGAATATTTATTTTGGGTTCAGATATACTTGAATAGGTTGGGAACTATGTGTTAGTTACAAGTTACATCCATTCTCATCAAACATGCTACCTGAAATTTTTTTATGCATATTAGCAAATCAAGGTTTTCATGGGTAGAGTACTAAGTAAAGATGAGAAACTCAACAATAAAACTCATTTCCAGTTCGACAAAATTGAGAGGTAAACAAACAAACTTGATCAAAAAATCAACGTATTGGTGGAGAAAATGGCCAACCTTGAGTTTGCTTACTCCAAGGATAAAGTAGTTCCACCTAAAACCATTTGGGGTGGACTCTCTAGCCAACTACACATGTTCAATCAATTTTTTATGATAACTAGCAACCTATATGATCATCTTGTTATTTTTCATTTTCAATTATCTTATGTTAGTTTTTTTCTTATCACCTAACATTTTGGCACGTACAATTATATATTTTTATGATTTTTTCTTTCTAACAAACAATTAATGTTGGTTATGAATGTTTCTTTCTAACAAAACTATTAATGTTGTTCTACTAGTGTGGTTTTCAATGGAAGGTCAGGAAAAGAAACAAAACAATTATGATATGTACTTTTTAAAAGAAATTTTAAGAAATTTTATCATTCATGATTTGTTAGATGTTACTCAACAATTTAAAAAGTGAAACTAGTATAATCATGTAATATTTAATTAATGTTAATATACATAAATAATGGATGAATATCTATAAATTTAAAAGAATATATATCAACATAACTTCCATTATTTATAAAAGAAATATTTTCTTCCATGTTCATAAAAGAAAACAAGAAATATTTTTTAAAAGAATACATATCAACATAATTTCCATTATTTATAGAAGAAATGTTTTCTTCCATGGTATAGCTTGAGTGGGCCTAATGGGTAAGAGCATATGTTTCCTCCTAAGAGGTCACAGGTTCAAAACTAGAGCGGGGTAGAGTATGTATGCCTTCGTAGTCTTAGTAGTCAAATCGTTGCACGGAGGTGGGTCCCTTGTCCCACAAACAAGGGGGTCTCATACACCAATTTGGTGTCTAGCTTGGCTGTGACCTTAAAAATGGATATTATTATTATTATTATTAAAAAGGAAATGAACAAAATTTAAATTACATATATAGCTTTAAAATTTTAGAAAGTCATCATACATGTTTTACATGATGGGGAAAAGAGAAAATAATTTTTTAATAATATTTATTATAAAAATTTGTATATAAAAAATATTTATAATTTTATTAAAATAAATAAACAAATAAATCATTTGGAGAGCATGTAATAAATGGTGATTGGATGTATTGTTAAGTCATTTCTTGATGTTAATATCATTCATTAAAAAAATTGTGTGATTTACTTAACCAAACAATAAAATAAAATACCCGAAATAAAATAAGAAATATAACTGGTTTTATAATTACAACCTAAATATAAAAACATGTTCACAATATTATTAAAATAATAAAAAGTTAAAAATAAATTAACAAGATATTAACAAATAATTTAGCTATCTATTTTTATTATTTAAAATATATGATAAATTATATAAAAACCATACACACATATAGAAAACAGAACATCTCTTATCAAATATGCTAAAACAATTCCAATTTAAAAATTATATTAAAGCTACATATCATATATATTTTTTTAATGCATAAATGTTTATTTTTTAATTCATAAAAATGCTAGAATCGTTAGACATGTATTATTTCGACTAGTCCCACAAACACCACTCTCTTGCAAAATCCACACTCACACTCTAACCAATAGTAACTTAAAATGTTATAAAATTGTTAATGCCTCATTACTTGGACAATATTCTACCTTGAAACTTATAATAACTGTCAACATATTTTGTATGAGCTCAAGTGCCATTTTCCATCGTGTAGTTCTTCATGGTAATCAGATGGAAACCTAGCATCTTTAATGACATATTCTCAGACATGTCAATTTATGGGTTTAGCAGGAGTTTACTTAAATGGAGTGCACACAAGTTCAATCTTTCGGGGTAGCTTACTAGCAATGTACATGAGAAAAGCATGCAGACCTTCAAAACTTCTTTAAAAGTCCCTATTACCTATTAGGCCAAGTACGAAGTCTAATGTTACATCTCTAACTATACTTGTGATGTCTCGCTCATAGATCATCTGATGCATGGAGAGACCATTTAGTTTGACAAAGAATGTCGAGAAGAAAATACACAGAGATTAAATTCAAAAATGAAATGGAGCGAACAACTCATACCATCATTCAAAATTAGTTAAATTGAACTACGTAGGAGATAAGGAAACAAACAATAATAAATCATTGGAGAAGGTTCCAACTAAACTCAACTAAAGTCAAGTGAATCAAAACTGACTATGACATCTACCAGATAGTGAGATTAATTATCTCAACGCCCCTCCTAATATCAAATGTTAAAAGTATTGGGACATACAATGGCCAATTTCTCTCTTTGAAACCCAAATACATTTTTGCCTAAATTCTTTGTGAAAATATCTGCATGTTTATCTCTTAAACCACAAAAGGCAAGAAATATATCTTTGTCATCAACAAGCTCACGAATGAAATGAAAATGTGTGTCAATGTGTTTTCTCTTTTTTGTGAATGACATGATTTTTTGATAAAGAAATTTCAAAATTGTTATCATAATAAATGGGAGTTGGCTCCTTCAGAACATTTGAAAGATCCTTCAATAGTCTTCTCAACCACAATGCTTGGCAGGCTGCTCGAGTGGAAACTACACACTCTTCCTTTGTAGAAGATATTTAAACTAGGGAATGTTTCTTGGATGCCCATGAGATAAGATTGGTTCCTAGGTGAAAAACATACCTTAAGGTGCTTTTGTGATGATCTAAACTGCCTACAAATTTTTGAAGGTTTGTAGAGCAAGCCATATTTTGTTCCTTAAACATATCTTAAGATCCTTTTTGCAAACTTCTAATGAGAAATTTTGGGTGATTGCATAAAACTAGAAACGAAACTTGATGCAAACATGATATCAGGTCTAGTTGTAGTGAGATGTAATGGACTACGTACTATACTTTTGAGCAATGTGGAATCAATTGGCGATGATAGATTTTGTTTGATTAGTATGGTTCCTACAGAAATTGGAGTATTAGTTGGTTTGCAATTGGCATATTTTGGTTGAAAAACAAAAATCCCATTTCCAGATCGCTGAATTTCAATGCCTAAGAAGTATTTCATGAGCCCTATATTAGTCATATCAAACTTTGTTTACATTGCTTCTTTGAATTATTCTAACATCATATTGCTTGTATCAAGCAGATCATCAACATAATGGCAAACAATAAGAAGTTTACCATAATGAGTTTTGTTATAGAGATTTGGCTTATCATTGTTTCTGCAAGAACTACCTTTTATGAGATAAGTGTCAATATGACTGTACCAAGCTTGGGGAGATTCTTTCAAGCCATATATGTCTTTCTTCAACCTATACACCTTATGCTCCTATCCTTGAACTTGAAAACCAGAAGGCTACTCCACATAACCCTCTTCCTGCAATATACCATTTAAGAAAGTATTTACATCAAGTTGAAAAATTTTCCATTTGTGTTGAGATGTTGTGGCTATAATTATTCTCATAGTGTCTAACCTTGTTATTGGGGCAAAGGTTTAAACATAGTAGACACCAAATTGTTATGAGAATCCTTTGGCAACCAGTCTTGCTTTATGTTTTCCAGTTTCTCCTATTTTATTTAGTTTGGTCTTGTATACACACTTTACGCTAATGTTGATTTTGTCTCTTGGGAAATCAACCAATTCCCAAGTCTCATTATTTTCTTCTAGGTTTTGGTCATATCTAAACCCCTAGAGAGGGATCCGGTAAAGCTTTTGGATCTCTTATTTCACAAGGTTTCTCCATATTTTGGAAAACCCTTAGGGTTTCAAAATATTTCCATATTACCTTTTTTTGTTTTAACAGCGACTCCAACTACTCTATCCATGGTGGTCCTCTGTATGAATAGACTAAAATTTTATATTAAAGATAAATTACAAATGTTGTGGTTGTGTATATTTATCCCTTCTAGAGGGCTTCTGATGGGTCTCAATCCTTTCTTATGAAGAAGATCAAAAATGACATCAAGATGAAGAAATATCATCAATCCTCGGTTGGGTGTATCTATTCTTGATTTCAAAATTATTTAATTACAGTGTCATGATCCGGATTATCCACAGTTTTGTGATCATTCTGTTGACGTTTCAAACCCCAATGGGGGTCCATCATCAGGACAAATTTAGATAGATAGAATATGAATGAAAGTATATTGAGAGAAGAGTCTATCAACCTGCTAATAAATAAACCTAGATCACTAATTTTTAAGAAGCCGACACTTATATGATTTCTTATTTATTTTAATTTGTTATTATTTTATTTTATTTTATTTATCAAATTTTTATTTAATTAAATTCATTATTTAGCCTTGATTATTTCCTAAAATTATTTTAATTCATAAATAAGTTTATTTTAGTTAATAATTTAATTTATTAGTTTATAATTCTTATTTAGCCATAGTTTTCTAATTAATTATTCATTAAATTAATTATTTAATTAATTAATAAATTTATTTTGTTTAAGTTTAATTAATTGACTAATTATATTTAATTAGAATTAATTAAAATTGATGTAATTAAATTAATTAATTTTGATTTAATTAATCTAATTAAATTTAATTTTTTAATTTAAAATTAATTAAGTAAGTAATTAATTTATAATTCTTTATATTGCTTTTATTTATTCAATTAATCAATTAATTTAAATTTAATTGATTAATTAATTATAATTAATCATTAAATTAATTATTTTATTAATTAATTAATTATTTTTAATTTATTAATTATTTTAGTTTAATTAATTGACTAATTATATTTAATTAGAATTAATTAAAATTGATGTAATTAAATTAAATTAAATTAATTAATTTTGATTTAATTAATCTAATTAAATTTAATTTTAATTTAAAAAACTAATTAAGTAAGTAATTAATTTATAATTCCTTCTATTGCTTTTATTTATTAATTAATTTAAATTTAATTGATTAATTAATTATAATTCTTTCTATTGTTTTTTAAATTTTTTATTATTATTTAATTAATCAATTAAAATTTTTATATAATTAATCAATTTAAATTTAATTAATTAATTAATTAATTTAATTATTTTTCTCCAAGGCTTAACCTATTAAGCCATAATTGTCCAATTAATTAATAAATTAATCTTTATTCTTGTTTTTATTAATTGTTTTATTTTATTTATTTCTATTTTTATTTAATTAAAATTTTTAATTCAGATTAATTAATTAAAATGAAAACCCTGATACTATGCTTCCAAGGAACTTGAGGGGTTTATTTGTCTGATCAGGGGAAGCCAATTACCACTAATTTCACTCCCATTGTCCCTGTTGAGGTTCTGAGGAAATTTCGTAATTTCGATGGCCTCTCTGATTTTTCTTTTATGATAATTATCCTCTCTTGCAATTATTTTAGCGTTCTCCAAACACATGATGTTTTGTTTTGGATGAGTGTTTGGAGAACCCTAAAATAATTGCAAGAGAGGATAATTATCATAAAAGAAAAATCAGAGAGGCCATCAAAATTATGAAATTTCCTCAGAACCTCAACACGGACAATGGGAGTGAAATTAGTGGTAATTGTCTTCCCTTGATAAGACAAATAAACCCCTCCAATTCGTTGGAAGCATAGTATCAGGGTTTTCATTTTAATTAATTAATTAATCTGAATTAAAAGTTTTAATTAAATAAAAATAGAAATAAATAAAATAAAACAATTAATAAAAACAAGAATAAAGATTAATTAATTAATTTATTAATTAATTGGACAATTATGGATTAATAGATTAAGCCTTGGAGAAAAATAATCAAAAACAATTAATTAATTAATTAAATTTAAATTGATTAATATTTTTTCCAGGGGAAAAAACGGTAACCTTTTATTTAAAAAATGAAAAGTTACACTAGCAGATGCATTGAAGCATTTCCATAAGCTGCCCATTTGGGCTCGAGTGGGCTTGATCGAAGCTATGACTAACTGTGTTTCTGCTTTCTGCGAGGCTGTTTCCTTGTCTGAGTCTGAAGTATCTGAGTGGTGATGCTGTTTGATCCCTCCCATACTTTGATCCTCATTTTCCTTCTCTGCCTGATTTGGGTGGAACCGTGAAGTCTTGTTATCTAATGTAGTTTCCTTCTGAGTCTCCATTTCTTGGGGAACCTCTGCATTCTCTGCGGGGATGTCTTCCTCTTCTGCTTCTGATTCTTCATCATCTGAGTTAGGGGGAGGAAATTGCCATCCTTTCCTCTGCTTCCCTTTCTGCTTCTTTTTACTGTTTACTTTCTTGGCTTCTGGACATGTGCTTTGCAGATGTCCTGTCTGCCTGCAGAGCCTGCATCTGAAAGCAGTATTTTCATAGTCTAGTGCTTGCAACCAATTTTGTTGTTTGTAGATCAGCCGTATGTTGTCTGGCAACCCTTTGCTTAGATCTACTTCCACACAAATGCGTGCAAAAGTGTATACCCTTTCATCAATCCTCTCCAGATCTGTTTTGATATATCTCCCTATGCTTTTCCCAATTCCTTCCAAAACTTGCTCACTCCAAAAGTGAAGGGGAAGGTTATATAGACGGACCCAAACTGGCACTTTGGATACAGTCATGTTGTTTGGATCGAAATCTGGGAACCATGGGGTCATGAACAGCCCTGATGTTCCCCAGAACCAAGGCCCATCTCTAATGACTGTGTCTCTGACTTCCGAGGATGCAAATCTGACTATAAAAAACCCCTTGGAGCATAAATGTATATCACATTCCATGGTCCAAGTGGTGAAAATCCAATGAAATAGATCCATTGGTTTTGGCCAGAAACTGTTAAAACGGCAGATTAGGGCCTGCGTTTCATATGACCTAACGAAATCATCAAGTCCTGTAGAATTAAAGTTAAGGGCTGGGGTTTGCCCTAACTGATCTACTATGTATGGTCTAGGTGTATATCTGCCTTGATCTGGAGAGGACCCTGAATCTTTGTTACCCTGAAGAATGTTTTTGTAGGAGGATCCTCCCTTGGGTTGTTGCTGAGGAGCTGCCTTTTTCCCCTTGTCCCCTCCTGAGGAGCTTTGCTGTCCCTGGGACATAGCCCCTCCTCTCAGCCTGAGGTTTAAAACAATGGTTGTTTCTGGACCGATCTCATAACTTTCCAGGGTTCTATTATCCTGGAGGGACCACCTGCCACTGACCAGATGTTGGATCTGAACAGGACATCCCGTCAATGCCCGGATTTGCTGTTTCAGCTGTATGATGGTGCTTTCTGCATGAACCCACACTAAACAAGATTTCCCCTCTGGGGTTTTAATGAAAATCTGAAAACGTGTTATTGTTACCTGTGACCTGGGTTTCGGCTGGGTTCCTGATCCGCCTAAGCCAGTGTCGCTGCTGATCCGCCTGTGCTCTGTCTGTGAATAATCTTCCAGATCTGACCTCTTTGTGGGTCGTTCTTCCATTTGCATGTCGATGTCTGTAAACCCTCTGCTCGATCTATTCATATTGCCCCCTATCTGCTGCCTGGGTTCTAGCTGTTCTCGAGAATTGGTCAGATCAAATAGATCCGGCCCAGATCTATACTGTTTGAGCCAATCCGATGAGAGAGGGGGCAGATCTGCATCATGCAGTCCCCCTTCTTTGAATGCAGCGATCAAAACAGTTGGAAAAACCGTAGATCCCAACCCGTCCACGCTCTGGGCCTTTGCATTTTCTTTAACCCGCCTGAAATCGAACCTTTCGACGGAGGCTTCGTCCGGGAGTCTTTGAGGGAATGCGAGGGAATAGCTTTCGCCTGAATCCGACCTGAGAAATTGCTGGACGTCGACGAGAGAAAAACTGTAATGGCATGAGAGATCATACGGCACGGGGAAGGTTGCATGCCAGAAATGGACCTCCGCAGCCTGAATCCAGGACGTTATTTGCTGTCCCTGCTTCATTTCCCACGCTCCCAACACATGCTCCGACCCGCAGACCCTCAAGATCTGGCCCCATTGCGTGGATCTGAAGCTCGAAAAAACCTTGTGAATGCGCGTGATCGGCGAGGGTTCGAAACCGTTGCTTGCCATCGGTAAAGGTCCGCCGAGAGCTCAACAGGGAAACCTTGACAAATCTTCAACCTTGTCGTGCTTTGGTTGGGTTACTACTCAATTTAAATTGATTAATTATATAAAAAAAAATTAATTGATTAATTAAATAATAAAAAAAAAATAAAAAAAAAATAGAAAGAATTATAATTAATTAATTAATTAAATTTAAATTAATTAATAAATAAAAGCAATATAAGGAATTATAAATTAATTACTTACTTAATTAGTTTAGTTTTTTAAATCAAAATTAAATTTAATTAGATTAATTAAATCAAAATTAATTAATTTAATTTAATTTAATTACATCAATTTTAATTAATTCTAATTAAATATAATTAGTCAATTAATTAAACAAAAATAATTAATAAAATAAATAAATAAATGAATAAATTAAATAATTAATTTAATGATTAATTATAATGAATTAATCAATTAAATTTAAATTAATTGATTAATTAAATAAATAAAAGCAATAGAAAGAATTATAAATTAATTACTTAATTAATTTTAAATTAAAAGGTTAAATTTAATTAGATTAATTAAATCAAAATTAATTAATTTAATTTAATTTAATTACATCAATTTTAATTAATTCTAATTAAATATAATTAGTCAATTAATTAAACTTAAATAAAATAAATTTGTTAATTAATTAAATAATTAATTTAATGATTAATTAATTAAAAAATTAATTAATTAATTAATTTAATGATTAATTAATTAGAAAACTAGGGCTAAATAAGAATTATAAACTAATAAATTAAATTATTAACTAAAATAAACTTATTTATGAATTAAAATAATTTTAGGAAATAATCAAGGCTAAATAATGAATTTAATTAAATAAAAATTTGATAAATAAAATAAAATAAAATAATAACAAATTAAAATAAATAAGAAATCATATAAGTGTCGGCTTCTTAAAAATTAGGGATCTAGGTTTATTTATTAGCAGGTCGATAGACTCTTCTCTCAATATGCTTTCATTCATATTCTATCTATCTAAATTTGTCCTGATGATGGACCCCCATTGGGGTTTGAAACGTCGACAGAATGATCACAAAACTGTGGATAATCTGGATCATGACACTACAAAAAACTTCCACATGAGCCTAAAATCTAACTTATTTAATTGTCTATAATCTATACAGAGCTTGATTTTTTTCCCTTATTTTTAACGAACAGAATGGGTGCGCCCCATGAGGATACAATGGGTCTTATATATCCTTTTTTCAATAGTTCTTATAACTGGATTTTCATCTCCATCAATTTTGGAATTGTCATTCGATACAAAGCTTTTGACATTGGCACAACCCCAAGCACCAACTCTATTGAGAAATCTATGTGTCATTTGGGAGGTAATACTGAAATTTCCTCTTGAAACATGTCAAGAAAGCTTTTAACCAATTATATCTCCTCTATGGCTATCGATTTTCCTTTTAATTTGTTATGTCCCTATACTACTACTGTAACCCCTTATTGTTATTAGTGAAATCCTCTTATCATATTTTTGTTTCCACATAATCCCCATATTGTTATTATTGTGCCCCATAGAAACCCAGTATTGTTATTGTTGTGCCCCTACAATATTATTATTATGTAGGCTCTGATTGTATTGGGATCCCTTAGAGCCTTATATATAGAAAGGAGGTCTTTTCATTTGTATCATCTAATAATTGTTCATTTGTGTAATGTGAAAGAGGTTTCCCCCCCAAAGAGGCTAATTTTAAAGTCGTTGATCTATCTTTTCTATCTTTTTGTGAGCTGGTTTCATAACATTTGCTATCAAAGCTTTGGATTCTAGGATTTCGCTGCTCCAAACAGGGCATCATGGTATTTTCGCTATAAATTATTCACTATGAATTTTGAAAAGCTAAAAAAAAAAACCATTTGAGTTGAAATCGTTCTGAACATCAGGTCTAAATTTCAGATCTTGTCTCACTATATTTTCAGAGATATGATCTGAGGAAGTTATGTTTTTTGCAAGCTCCATAATTCCCTCACAAATAGGTCATTGTGGAATTTTCATTATAATTATTTTTCTATGAAGATTCAGACTCTACATTTAAAACCATTTTAGTCGAAATCTTGGTGAATATTGGGCCTAAATTTTAGATGTTGTTTCACTATATTTTCAGAGATATGGTCCAAGAAAGTTAAGGTTCTTGCAGGCCCCCATATTACATCCCAAACAGGTGACCTCAGGAATATTGTCATAACTTTCTCTCTACTCATCAAATTGAAATTTCATAAAACGGTACAGAAAGAGGATGGATTTTAGTTTTTGGTGTATCATTTTCACGTCTGAAGGTTGAAATGACACGTGGCAGGTCATACAAGTTAACTCTACTAAACCAATCTATAATCCGGACATCGTAAGAGATTTGGCATAACTCTTTATTGAGGAATCCAATATTGATCAGACTGATGGGGTTAGAAAGAGGACTCAAAGGAGATACCACAAGAAAGAATTTCATAACTTGAAGATTTGAAACTATAGAGTTACAATGATTTAAATATCAATCTCCTACAAGAAAAATGACTTGAATCAAGAATATAGAAACACCTAGTAAGCAAAATTAGATGGATGATTTGAAGAATGCGATCAAAGATAAGATAAGTAGTTTTATATGTGCCATGGAAGCTAACATTGATGGTATGGAAGTAGATTTGAAGAAAGGCATGGAAGAATTTAAGAAAGACATGGAAGGTTTGAAGGAAGGTGGGGCAAAGCTGCTACAAGAAAGACCTCTTAATGATGAAAAGGTAGTAGAGGAAACTGATGATGAGAAAAAAATAAATTTTAATCATGATTTCATAGAATCTAACATTAGATTGAAGACCCAGCATATTCCAAAGATCGATATGAGGAAGTTTGATGGAAAGGATCCCATAACATGGATATTACAGATGGAGAAATATTTGATCTACATGATGTGCAACTGTTACAAAAGGTATGTATTACATCTTTATATTTAGAACCAAATCAATTTTTATGGTATAAAGGGATTTTTTCTCGTAAAACACTTGTCACTTGGTCAATTTTCATAGAGGAAATTATAGCACATTATGAGGATACAAAGAGCAATGCCTTTTTTAGCCAACCCATAAATCTCAAACAAAAGGGTTCAGTGGCAGAGCACATTGAGGACTTCCAAAAATTGAATATAAGGGTAACTGATATTCTAGAGAAGCAGAGGATTGATGTCTTCATAGGGACTTAAAGTATAACATTCAACATGAGGTTCATCTTTGGGAACCTGATTCATTGGAGAAGGCATTCGGGTTGGAAAGAGAAATTGAAACAGAATTATGGCAACAAGAAATCCCACTCACAATTATGAAGATGGAAGTGTTGTTGCTCGTAGCTTTCCAAAACCTACAAGGTTGACACCACAACAATTGAAGAAAAAGGAGAAAAATAACTTTGTTATAGTTGTGATAGAAAATACACTAAAGTTCATAAGTGTGCTGAGAAAAGGATATTTTACATTGATTGTGAAGAGGAGGAAGAAAAGGATCAGGAAATGTCAAAAGAAGAAGATATACGCTAGGAACCAACCCTAGAGAAATAAGAAATGAATCCAACCATATCTTGTAATGCATTGGTAGGAATTACCACTCACACTCTCAAGATAGAAGGACATATCAAGAAGAAAAAGGATAACCTCACTTTCGCGCAGAATCAAATGAAACAATAGGCATATAAACATTGTAGGGAAAGAAGTTTTGATATAGGAATTTGGGTATTTTTATGAATACAACCATACAAACAAATGTCCCTCACACAAGCTCAGAAGGATAATAAATTATCACCAAAGTACTATGGTCCTTACAAGGTGTTGCAAAAGATTGGTACTATGGCATACAAATGCAACTTACTTCATCTTCTCGAGTGCCCCCAGTTTTCCATGTTTCATGCTTAAAGAAGGATATAGGTGACAAGCTCCTAGTTCAGATAATATTGTCGGAACTTGATGAGGAAGGAAAAATCATATTGGAACCTGAAGTAGTCATGGAAACAAGAACTTGACAGCTACGAAATCAATCAATTTCAGAGTTTCTCATCAAGTGGAAGAACTTACCCACTAAAGATTCCACGTGGGAGGAAGAGAGTTTTATAGAGAAGCATCTAGAACTACTCAAGCATTGAGGACAACACTTTTTGAAGGAGAGGGACATGTTAGGTCCCTATACTACTACTGTAACACCTTATTGTCATTAGTGCAATCCCCTTATGATATTTTTGTGCCCATGTAGTTCCCATATTGTTATTATTGTGCCCCATAGAAGCCCACTATTGCCATTGTTGTTCCCCTACAATATTATTGTTATTTAGGCTCTGATTGTATTGGGACCCTTAGACTCCTATATATAGAAAGTAGGTTTTGTCATTTGTATCATCTAAAATTTGTTCATTTGTGTAATGTAAAGGAGGTTGCCCCCTTGAAGAGGCTCTCGAAGTCATTGATCTATATTTTCTATCTTTTTGTGAGCTGGTTTCATAACATAACTGGTCGTTTATTTTCATAAAAAAAAGATGACAATCCCTTTCAGCAACCTTCTTAAATTGTAGAGAAAATATATGTCATCAAGAGACAGGGCTAAATATTTCCCTAATAATTTATGTCCTCTCGTAATTTGTTGCACAGGTGACTGCCTCTTGCAAATAATTTATAAGGGATTGCTGTCTTTCTAACCACTTCATACCTATCAAGAATTCGTATGAACCTAAAGGTAATATGTTTAAATTCATAGAATTTTCCTTCTCATCCAATTCCACTGCATAATCTTTTATGATACTATTAATTATCCTTTACTCTCGTGTGACCAGCTGTTAGGTCCTTATAATACTAGTAATTCCCCCATTACTATTTTCATTGTAGCCCTTATTGTTATTGTCGTGCCCCTATTGTCCCCATAATGTTATTATTGTGCCCCATAAATGCCCACTATTGTTATTGTTGTGCACTTATATTATTATTGTTATGTCATGTTTGATTATATTGTGACCCCTTTGACTCCTATATATAGAAAGGAGGTTTTGTCATTTGTATCATCCAATAAATGTTCATTTATGTAATGTAAAGGAGGTTTCCCATTTGAAGAGGCTGATTTTGAAGTCATTGATCTATCTTTTCTGTCTTTTTGTTAGCTGGTTTCATAACATTTGGTATTAGAGCTTTGGATTCTAGGGTTTTGCTGCTCCAAACAGGTCATCACATAATTTTTGCTATAAATTTTTTTATATGATGTTTCAGAAGGTGAAAGTAAAACCCATTTGAGCCAAAATCTTGATGAACGAGTTTGCATTTTTTATCGTCAAGTGCTATTTTTTTTGGAGATTTGATCCAAGGAAGTTAGGGTTTTTGAAGGCTCCTCAATTACATCTCAAACATGTGACCTTGGGAAAATTGTCATAGAATTCTCTTTGAGCATCAGAATCAAATTTCCTAAGAAGCTACAAAAATATAATGGAATGTAGTTTTCTATGTATCATTTTAAGATCCAAAGGTAAAAATAGAGACATGTGGCACTTTTTACAAGTTTGCTCTACTGAAAAAGTATATAATTAGGTCATCTTGGGAGATTTCACATAACTCTTTCTTGGAGAATCCAATTTCAATCAGACTAGTGGAATTGGAAAGATGAATCAGGTGGCTATCGCAGGATGAAAGTTCAGACCTTGTAGATCCACAATTATAGAGACACAACAGATTAAATATCAAGCTCATACAAAGAAAAAAATTGTGTGTAGTATTTTTAAAATTTTGCATATGTTTGAGTTGAAAAATTAGTTTGAAGTGACTAAAAGGGAATAATGATGCATAATTATCATTAATTGATGCCCAGAAGAAAGAAAAGGGAAAAACCTAGTAAGCAACTTGAAATATTTAGCATGACTTATGAAGAAGAGGAAGAAATGCAACACGATATATCAAAATTACGAGACCAGGTGGAACAAATTTCACTCTCAGAAAAGGTAACAGAAGCTAAGATAGATGGTTTAAAGAAAGGTGTGGAAGCTAAGATGAATGACATGGAAGCTAAGAAAGGGTGGCATGGAAGCTAAGATGAATGGTGTGGAAGTTAATATGGATGGCGTGGAAGCTAAGATGGATGGCGTGGAAGCTAAGATGAATGGCGTGGAAGTTAAGATGGATGGTATATATGAAAAAAATGAAAGGAAACATGGAAGATTTGCAGATATATTTGAGAAATTTGATACAAGAAATGCCTACTAATGGCCAAAGGATAGTAAAGGAATGTCATGATGAGAACACAAGAAATTTTAATCATGATTTAGTAGACTCTAGCGTTGGATCGAAGACCCACCATGTTCCAAAGATCGATATGAGGAAGTTTGATGGTAAGGATCCCGTAACATGGATACTATAGATGGAGCAATATTTCGATCTCCATAATGTGGAAAACCTACAAAAGGTATGCATTGAAAATTTATATTTGGAACCAAATCAGTTTGTATGCTATCGATGGATTTTCTCTCATAAAGAGATTATCACTTGGGAAAATTTTACGGAAGAAATGATAGCACATTATGAGGATACAAAAAGCAACACCTTTTTTAGTGAATTGATAAATCTCAAACAAAAGGTTTCAATGATGGAGCACATTGAGGACTTCCAAAATTGGATATAATGGTAAAATATATTCTAGAGGAGCATATTGATGTGTTCATTAGGACTTTAAAAGATAACATCCAACATGAGGTTCACCTTCAGGAACTTGATTCATTGGAGAAGGCATTTAGGTTGGAAAGAAAAATGGAAAGCAAAATTATGGCAAAAAGGAAGCCTACCACTCACAACTATAAAGATGGAAGTGTTGTTTCCCCTAGCCTTCCACAACCTACAAGGTTGACACCACAAAAATTGTAACAAAAAAGAGAAAAGGGGCTTTGTTTCAGTTGTGATAGTAAATACACTAAAGGTCATAAGTGTGCTCAAAAGAAATTATTTTATATATATTATGAAGAGGAGGAATAAATGAACAAGAAATGTCAAAAGAAGAGGATATACAGCAAGAACAAACCCTAGAGAAAGAAGAAATGTATCCGACCATATTGTGTAATGCATTAGATGGAATTACCACTCCTAAAACTATTAAGATAGAGGGACATATCAAGAAGAAAAAGGAAATAGTGTTGATTGATTAAGGAAGTATCCATAATTTTATTCATTGTAAGATAGCCAAGGAATTGAATTGCTTCCTATATCTAGCACCACAGTGTCAAATGATCGTTGCAAGTGGAGGAACCATAAATTTCTCTAGAAATTACCATAATATCAAGCTATCCATGGGATAATATGTATTGAATAGCCCAACAGTTTCAATTCCAACAGGTGGTGCTGATGTTGTACTAGAAGTCAAATCGATACAATATTTGGGTACGATAACTTTTAATCTTCAAGAAATTTTCTATTTTTTTCGAAAGGAAAGGAGATTGAATTAAGGAGTATCACAGGGAAACTGAGAAATATAACAAGCTCTAACAGAATGAAAAATATTCTAAGGAAAGAACAACCAGGCGTAATTGCACAATTATGTTTACTAGAGGTTCCCACGTCGAAATCATATATTTCTCCAGATCTCCAAAAAATCTTGGATAATCATTCCAAGGTATTTGAGACTCCTAAAGGCCTCAAAAACCTTTTCAAAACCTTTTCAAAACCTTCCTTCCTTAGAAAATTTGTGTTAGTATTTTTTGATGATATATTAATCTACAACAAGTCTTGGAAGGATCATGTTCAACATGTTGATAGGGCGATCAAACTATTGGAGGAGAAACAATTGTATACAAAAACTCCAAATGTTTCCTTGGAGTACAAGAGGTGGAATATATGGGTCATATTGTATCTAATGAAGGTGTTAAGGTATAACCTAAAAAAATTAAATCCATTAAGGAATGGAAAATCCTCACATCCATAAATCATCTACAAGGATTTCTTGGGCTGACACGGAGGCCTTTGAACATTTTAAAGAGGCAATGTTCGAAGCACCAGTCTTAGCTACGTTGGACTTCACAAAAAATTTTATTGTGGAATGTGATGCCTCAGGAAATGGAATTGGTGTTTTTTTAATGCAATAAGAAAGACTCATTGCTTTCGAAAGTCGTCCAATCAAAGGAAAGTATTTATAGAAAGCTATTTACGAGAAGGAAATGTTGTAATACAACATGCACTTAATAAATGGTTACCCTACCTAATGGGAAGACACTTTAAGGTAAAAATGGATCATGGTAGTCTTAAATACTTTTGAGAACAAATATTATCTTCAAAAGAGAAGCAAAAATGGGTCACAAAGATGTTCGGTTATGAATTTTAAATCATCTACAAAAAAGGGAAGAAAAATGTTGTGGCAGATGCACTCTCAATAAAGGATGACGATGTGGAAGCATTTCTTTGCACCATTTCTATTATCCAACCAAATTGGATAAACGAAGCAAGGGATGAATGGAAGAACGACAAAGAAGTGTGGGCACTCATTCAAAAGTTACAACAAGATCTCAGTATATCTGATACATTTAGCTGGAAAAATGATTCGTTATGGTACAAATATCGCTTATACCTATGTAAGAACTCCCAACTCAAATAAAATATTCTTGAGGAATTGCACACCTCCCCCCTAGGAGGGCATTGAGGATTTTTAAAAACTTACCACAGGGTTAAGAAGGAATTTTTTTGGGATTGCCTTAAATCTAATATTAAAAATTTTGTGGGGGAATGTTTGGTTTGCCAGCAAAATAATGTTGAAACAATTAAGACCCCAGGTCTATTACAACCTTTATCGATTCCAAGTCAATGTTGGGAGGAGGTTTCAATGGATTTTATCAAAGATTTACCCAAGTTTGAAGGAAGGAGGGTCATCATGGTGGTATTTGACAGACTTACAAAGTATGCACACTTTTTTGCATTATCTCATCCATTTGATGCCAGTACAGTTTCTACTACATTTATGGAAACAATTCAAAATCTACATGGAAACCCAAAGATTATTGTAAGCGACAAAGGTCCCATTTTCACTGGAAATTTTTGGACATAATTATTTTCTTGTCTTGGTACTCAGTTAGCTCATAACTCATCTTATCATCCTCAATTCGATGGGAAAACTGAGATATCAATTTTTTTTTTGGAAGGATATCTTCATTGCTTTGTATCTTATAAATAGGCACAATGGGTGAAATGGTTGCCTCTGGCGAAATGGTGGTATAACACTTCCTTCCATACTACAACAAAAATGATCCCATTTATGGCACTTTATGGATATCATCCACTATCCATCAAATGCTATTTAAGAGAAAATTCTAAGGTTCAAGCAATGGAATATCACATCGAGCATCAATAAAAAGTTCTCCAACTCTTAAAGAATAACCTCACTTTGGCACATAATAGAATGAAACAATAGATGACAACATTGCAGCAAAAGAATTTTTGATGTAGGTGACTTGGTATTTCTACAACTACAACGATCTAAACAAATGTCCCTCAAGCAAGCTAAGAAGGATAATAAATTATTACCAAATTATTATGGTCTGTATAAGGTGTTCCAAAAGATTGGTACTATGGCATACAAATTGGAGCTTCCTGCAGCTTCCCGACTACACCTAGTTTTCCATGTTTCATGCTTAAAGAGGGTTATAGGCGACAAGCTCCCAGTTCAAACAATATTGCCAGAAATTGACGAGGAAGAAAAAAACATATTGGAACCTGAAGCATTCATAGAAACAAGAACCCGATAGTTATGAAATCGATCAATTTGGGAGTATCTCATCAAGTGGAAGAACTTACCCACTGAATATTCCACATGGGAATATGAGAATTTTATACAGAAGTATCAAATACTACTCAAGCGTTGAGGAAAACACTTTTTTTGCAGGAGAAGGGCATGTCAGGTCCCTATAATACTAGTAATTCCCCCATTACTATTGTCATTGTAGAATGTATTATTATTGTTGTGCCCCTATTGTCCCCATATTATTATTATTGTGCCCCATAAAATCCCACTATTGTTATTGTTGTGCCCTTATATTATTATTTCTATGTCAGCTTTGATTATATTGTGACCCCTTGGACTCCTATATATAGAAATGAGGTTTTTTCATTTGTATCATCCAAGAATTGTTCATTTTTGTAATTTAAAGGAGGTTTCCCCCTCGAAGAGGCTGATTTTAAAGTTGTTGATCTATCTCTTCTATCATTTTATGAGTTGGTTTCTTAACAGCAATTGCACTAGGGAAGGGGTCTTAAATTTTTGATTTACCAATTAATAGTTGTCTACGATTTTAGGATTAACGTAACTTATACTACCTCCCAGGTTGATTAATATTGAAATAGTTTGGTTACAAATTTGACCTTCAACTTCCACCATGGTGGATAAGTGATCCTCTTGATGTTCTTCTAATGCTACACTAATCTGAGGAATGTTGTGACCCATGTCATTCACAGTAGAAGCTTCCTATAAATTTTGAATATTTTGAAAAGACCTCAGGTTATCGGGGTAATTTATTAACATATGGGGCTCCCCACATTCCCAACACTTCAATGGCTCCTTGTCCTTACCATTGGATCCTTTGCTAGGCTCAGCTTGATTCGATTTGGTTTGAGCTTGAGTTGGTAATTTTTGAGACTTTCCATTATTTCTATTAGAATTTTTTCTCTGTCCTCCCCTACCATTTTGTTTAACATGCCCATTCTTTGTCCCTCTGTGGTTCAATATGGTTTCCTCTCTCTTTTTTTTAGCTGATGAATTTGCCTTATTATTCCTTTATTCTGATCCTATTAGCAAATTATGGCCTTACGAATCACCTTGTCAATAGTTTTTGTATTATCATATTATATCTTTTCTTTAAAGGACAATAGGAAAAACTTATGAATTGGTGAAATTTGACATTTTCTTGATTAATATAAGGTATGCACTGTAATAGGTGGGTAAACTTGGTTATTTTCTCATCGATGTTCATCTCACCCAATTTTAACTTCCTTCCCATCCAAAAAATAGACTTTCCCAAATTCCTCCCACCATAATGATGCTTTTCCCTGCAACTTGTAGGTGGCATATTTAGTTTTCAGCTCTCAGGTATAATCAAAAAATTGGAAATAAAAATTAATATTTAAGAACCATGATTCTATAGCTCCCTCCCCCTCCACATCAAAGGTTGGAGGCCTAATATTTTTAAATTCCCCATGTAATCACGCCTTTAGTTTCATTTCAATTTTAGTCTCAACTTTGTTCCCAACCATTTTCTCTTTGTTCCTACAACCTCTTGTTCCTTCTACACTATTGGAATTGAGCTAGTTCAACAAATTCCTTATTATTTTTTCTTGTTCCACATTTTCCTTTTGTAACATTTCTTGATCTGTCCGCAGATTGGATAACTTAGTTTGTAGTTCCCTCATCATTATCATCAATTCCCTAGTGCGAATTTGAGCTTGCTGCCCCAAATACATATATATTTAATATTCTCTTACTGGATTAGCTTCTAGAAATTCTTCTATGGTGTATTTGTCCCCTCTTATGCAAAAGGAGTTTTATAACTTCCTCTATGTAAGATGAAAAACATTTATGTCACAGGGGAAATCATGGTAGGAAAATGTGTCTCATTTTGGAAACTTGGATCTGATATCACATTGTCATGTTCCCAAACTCTAACTCACTCTAACTTATCTCCATGATTTATTTTTTTTATGGTACCTTGGGACTACTAGTATGTAGAAAAATCAATATTGACCTAATATGATACAACTTTATTTATGTTTACAAATATGTTTTGTTTAAAAAAACACATAACTTTATGAATTTTCTTGATTTTACCCTGCCAATATGCATTTGTGATCTTTCTAGGTCCAAACATAGGGTGTGAATACTCTAGCTTTATGGTGTTCACATAAACTATACTTTAATATTGTAATAATTACTCTTCCAAATAGTCAACTATATTTTCTCAAGGTTAAAGTGTTGGGATTGGTGCCTGATTATCTTCCTGATTTTTTAGAGGTTTTTGTTTCAATCACGTTGGATCCTCGTTCCTGATGCGGTTAAAACACCACTCGTTTAATCACCATCACTGTGGTTCAAGGGAAGCCCCCATGTACCTAGAAATAGATTAAAATTTTCCTTGTAAAATATTGTAATTTCTTAGTTAATATTTGTCGTTCATTAGGTGCATGATGTGATGATATAAGCTATGTTATTTGAGGGTTTTCACCATAGAAGAGACCCCCTTCGTTTATATGAGGGAATTGTATTGCAACTATAGATTATTATTCTTAGCGAGAGAGAGAGAGAGGAGACTATGTGAGAGTGAAGAAAAAATTATAGTGGATCTATTGTAGGTTGTATCTCTTCATTTTTTTGGATAATATAAAAGGAAGGACTGGTTGTTTCTTTGTGGATGTAGTCGAAATTGGGTAGGCCACATATATTTGTGTTTGTGTTGTTTTATGCATTTTTGTATTTGTGTTTTTGCAATATTTTGCATATTTCATTTCTCTGTTAATTAATTTCGAACATAAATCATAGAAAAAGAACTTAAAACAATTGTTGTATTCTTGCTAAAGTTATACACGATTTACATATCTTTGAATAATGACTTCTTGATTTAGTTCATAATTGAATGCTATTGTATTGCATATTTCAAATACCTCTTTAGGCGCTCTACTACGTGTAAGTGAACAATTTTGTTTTTAAGTTCAAAATATAAATATGGGTCCTATGCATATGAGAGGAACCTTACATACACATTTTTACACCCTTAGGTATTCGTTAATAGATTAAAGGTTATGAGATGTTTCACCTGAAACCTTATGTTTAAAATTTAATGTATTTAGTCACTAGACCTTGGCAAAGCCTCTAAAATATTTGAGGTGTGAATGTTGGGTAATTTTAGGTGATAAATTTTTATTTGATGTGATGGATCTCAATCTGATCCCTCCACCTATTATCTGTGAGGAATCAATGGCACATAATGGCTCACCTGATTCCTAAGTAACCACTCTAGTGGTTGAGGAGGGTTTGTTCATTTTGCTTGGGAAGAGTGAGTTTCTCACTCTTGCAAGTAGGGATTGACAAGTAGAGATAAGGAGGCCTTAGGCAAGCATGGATATAATTTGACAAGGGCCCAACTTGACCTCTTATTCGATTACTATTCTATCCATGTACTCTCATTTTTCTACTCAAGGTTTCCTTAGTTTTTAGAGTTAGTTTAGTTGAAGTTATACTTCTCAACCCGAGATAATGGTTGTTTCTCATTGATGGTCCATTCCAGACATCAGATAAGTAAACCTTCCCTCAATACATACACACAAAAGTGAGAGATTAGCAACTAGATGCAAGGTAACATTCTCTTGTTTTTTACTTTTATGTATTTGAATATGCACTCGCACTAGCTTCTGATTATTTCCACAGTAATGAAATGGTATTTTCCCTTGTTTTCTTATTTTATGTTTCCATTACTTTATTTTTCATGTAGAAGCTTGAAGAAACATTCACCATGGGCGAGGGTTCCTTGCAGGTATTCCTTTCCCATTTGATAACCTAGATTAGTGTTCTCCTTAAATTTTTTAGTTTTACCCTTCGAGGGTTCATTGTATGGAAGAGGGTTGCGTTATTATTATTTTTATTGTATCTAATTCAAAAGGATTGCTCCCTAGACAAGAGTCCTTCTACTATGGAAATGACGTAGTGTAAGTACGCAAGTTGCCCCTGGTCCAACATTGTGTTAAAAATTATTTTTAGGTGGTCATTATGTGTTCCCTCTAATGGCGAACTTTACTTGTTGTCCTTTAGGTTCTAGTCATATCAAAACCCCCAAGAGAAAGATATCATAAAGATTTTGGTTCTCTTATTTGACAATGTTTCTCCCATTTTTGAGTAACCATTAGGGTTTCAAAATATTCCTAGATTACATTTTTTTTCTTTCTTAACGGGGACTATGCCTTCTCTAACCATTGTGGTCCCCTATATGAATAGACTAGAATTATTTGTTAAACATAAATTATGAATGTTGTGGTTGTGTATATGTATCCCTTACAGAGGGTTTCTCATCAATGTTAGACCTTACTTATAATGTGATTCATAGTCTGACTCTCGTATATGTTCTCATTTAAGAAAATTATTAGAGTTATTCCATTTCTACTTTGAGTACATAAATTTGCATGAAAAACATTGTAAGTTTCCTAGAAATAAGTGTGTGTATATATATATATATATATATATAAATATATAGATATAGATATATATATATATATATATGTATTTTTGAAAGTATAATTCAATTGACTCAATCTTACCCAAGCTCTATTCTCAGTGATTAAATCTTGCATGCTTATACTATTAATAAATAAGATTATTATGGTTTTCTTTCTTTTCCTTATGTTATTCTTATTATCCGAGTTTTATATTAGTACTACTTCTACACCTACAATATGAGAATTTAACAAGCTCTATTTTTTAATATAACCTAGTTTAGTATGTTGTCACAGTTTGCCCAAATCCAGGGACAATGCTGATCTATTGGCTTCAAGCCAATAGTGAGGCACTAACCATGGTTTTTACAGATAAGCCTTTATTTTTAAAAAATAAATAACTTCCACTAGCAGATAAGAAGTGTCTATGAGAAACTTTAACATTCATCCACTAAGTCTCCCACCTAGCTAGACACAATCTTGCCAAATTTTCATGCAAAATGTATCAAGAAGAATGAATATAGATACAAAACAACAGCACAAAATATGCATGCCTCTTGGGTTACCCTATTTTAGTAGTGATTAAGAATAGCTTAACATAGTTCTCATACCATTTCTATCTTGGATTTATGATAATTATCTCAGTATACTTGGCCTCTGCTAAGAACACTTTAGGCCTCCCAATCTTAAATGAGTTCTTCACCAACTTCTCCCACACTCTAACCATTTTATAGTAGATAAGAACAACCTTCAAAGGTTGAAGAACTATTTAATGTTAGCCTCCACACAATATTTTTCCTTTACACAGTCTCGCACTAGTATTTATATGCCACTTGTAGCTTGAAAATCATTTTCCTTTTCTCCCATAGCGACTCCAAAATGAGAATTCTAGGTTAATGGAATTTATCTTGAACCATCATCATTTGCCAGATTCTCTGTAAGTTCCTCAACAACCTCATGGTGTCCTTCTCCACCCATCTCATTTCTTCGCTACTCGTTTTTTTTCCTTTTTTGTTTTTGTGGACAAGTTTTCTTTTTTTGCTTAGAATTATTGTTTCCAATTTACTTGAATATAACTAACTCCAACAATATTGAACTAGAACAAATGGTTTCAACTCCCTTGAGTGACCTTGTCACATTCATTGGGACATTCATTGAGTTTCCACATGTACATGTATACTTGATTGATTTTCCAATAAAACTAGTAACTAGAATGAATAGCTTATTCTCATAACTAACTATCAACCAAAGTGCATAGTTTATTCTCATAACTAACTAATCAACAAAATTGCATGGTTCCTACTATTGAATCATCCAAGTATACAAATTGAAATCTTAAAGTTTTGAGTCATCTCAATAGTAACCTAACAATATTTTTCATTTATAACTCAGAGACTAATGACCATAGAATGTCTCTAAATTAATCTAAGACTCTTTAGCGGAATATTCCCATACCTAGAATATCATAACTCTGACTCATATGTTCTTTACGCATTTTGTGCAAAAAACTGTGAAAGATTTCAACTTCGAAGAGTCAATGAAACCATCTTATTCTTGGTTTTTTTAACCTTTGCTATCAGCATTATATTGGGAGGTTTGTCAGAGATAAAACATGTTGTCCCTTGGAATATTAAATCATAACCATGTTCCATCAATTGACCTACACTAATGAGCTTATGCTTTAGATGAGGAACATAAGAAACATCGGGTATATATTTTTGTTCATTCTATTTAGTAGGAATAGGAACAATACCTTTCCCTTCAACTTTAATATGGGAGAAGTTGCCAAGTGTAATTTCAGATGTTATGGAAGAACCAATAGAAGAAAGTATATTTTTGTGTCTTGTCATATGATTTTTGAAGCCACTATCTAGCAATTAAAGGTCATCACTATCACTATCTTCAAAAATATGACACGAAAGAAACATGGTCTCTCATGATTCTCCTTCATTGTTGGAGAGATGGATAGTGCCTCATTGCTGATATGATTGTTTCTTTATGTATTCAAGTTCATAATTCCCAAACTTCTTGCCCTAATAGCATTGGAAATTAGATTTTCTCCATGTTTTTCTTCTTTATCTCTCATTTTCTATAGGTCTCGACTGCTCTGCTACATGACGATGCTTTGATATGCCTTTGCCTCACCCCTTTCCTTGTTTTTTGTTGCCTATATATCCTCTACCTATGCCTGTTATACAATAAACTATTATACTCATAAAATTATAAATATTTGGATTCGAGAGTGCCTATTACAACCCGTTATGTCATGTCAACATTCTCTGTGTTAGTAATATTTAGGATTTTGAATTGAGCCCATAATTTCTACAATTTTAGTGTCTTCATTGTATCATTTCCTTGATATGCAAATTTCAAAATATCCCTAGCTTCTTTGGTTGTTGATGCACTAACTATGTTGTTGAAGATAGATTCATCCACTAAATTCTGTATCCAACATTTAGCTCTATGTCCTTTCTTTCTTAATTAAATAGTTACGTTCATTTGATTATTGGTCATGGTTTCCCATGTTTCGTAGGTTGAATATACATAGGAATTCTGAAGTGTATCACAACAATCTTGGGGTTTCAAAAATGTCTTCATCGGTAAATACCAAAACGCGTAATTTTTTCCAAAAAAAATTAGAGCTTGTGGCAAAACTCTTGAGGAAGTGATTTTTTTTGGATATGGAAATGTGCACTTTATATTAGAAACTACCTTTTAAAAAAACCACCTTAGAAAAGAATAATTTCAAACCAAAGAGAACTGTCAAATCACCTCATGGATTCTAAAACCAATATGGCCCACCCAAGTGTATCCATCCCGCATGACACACTCTTCCAGGGTATTAAAACTCTCTTACAAAGTGAACACATAACAAAGTGTATGCGTGCCTCTCTGGGTCTTACAGCAGGTACATAAAACATTTCAAGACCACAACTAACCATTACAAAAGAGTATATGACATGTAGATTTGTTCCTTTATATGGACATCGACATTTGTATGAACAAGGTCCAAGGTGTAATTATGAGACTTGACTAGATGTAGATCTTGTAGATTGATATCAAGACAAGTACTCATTAAGGGGGTGTGTTGGAATAGGACATCCTGCAAGATCATATGCGATGTTTGAATCATATCAGTCAACGTGATCGTCCATTACTTTCACTAACAATTGCTCTTGTATTGTACGTAGCTTCTTCAGCCGATGATTGAGACCTTGGAAATCCATCCAGTCCAAATAAGGTATGTAATCTCCAATATTAAAGGACCCCTGTAATAGAAAATTTTCTCCCACCATTGAACGGAAAGCTTTCGAGCCTTGGGCCGAATAATTTCTACCAAAGGTCATCCGACAAATTATGGCCGTCATAATGGATGAAAAAGGTTTGGTTGATGCTTATGGGACAAGACTCATCTGCGATTAATAGAGCGACTCATAACCAAGGCTTCCTCTTCTCTAATAGAGCGGAAGCAATCCAACCACATGAAGACAATATGGGTTTTACCAGAACTTCCCATCAAAAGGGCAAGGCAAAATGCTATTGCTGAAGTTGCATAGGAACTTCACCTGTTGCTGCATCGAATTGGAGCTCTCCTCATCGGCTTTGGAATCACCACAGCATCTCTAGGCTTCGAGCCAACCAGGACTTCCATGGACAGAGGCAAGAGAAGAGGATCACTAGGCTTCTGTCGTACCAGTTGAACAACGATTGTCAAAATCTAATGGACAAATCAGTGAAGGAAAAAGAAACGAAACACTAATTAAATTCCTTATTTCCCTCACCTTGGGATAGGCCAAGCCAAGGAGGGGCCAGGCCCTCACAGGCTCTGGTACCATGTCAAAATTCCATAGAGGAATCTATCTTGTATTAATCAAATATGAGATTACATATGTACAAGAAGTGTTGTCTCAAGATAGGGAACTATCTTCGACACACAATCTGTTGGTTCAGAGAATATCTCAACCACACACCAAACTAGGGAAACCACTCCTATAGAATAAGAAAAAACTCTTTAAATAAAAAGTTATAATTGAGACAAGTAGGAATTAATATTTCAACAAAAACTCTTTAAAATTCCTTTTTTTAATAAATTGAATAATAGTCTTTTTGTTTTTTTTTAATACTCCTGTGTAAAGGATTTTGAATCAAATTTTTTTTTTTTAAAGAAAGGTAGCCCCTTTTTACGTAGAACCTTATAAATATGATGGACAATGATCTTTGAAGTATCACATTACTTTAAAATACCATTTGTAAAAGGCTTATGAATACTATAAAAAAGGTCTCATGACTTATCTCGTTTGTCAAATATTTTTTTTTTTTTATTGGTGGCTTGTGTTTGTTTAGTGCTCTAACGCAATAACCTAGACTTTGATGTCGTTTTGTTTGCAGAAGCGTATGTGATGGAAATTAAAGTGGGTCTCTAGAGTGCTCCCTTGTCTTAGTAACACAAATTCCCAAATATTAACGCTTACTTGTGAATGCTTCTTCAAGTTCCTCTTGTCGCTCTTGTCCTCGAGGTCGAGCGCTTTGTGCCTAGAGCTTCTTATTGAAATGCCTTCTGCGTGATCCATTGAGTTTTGTGCTTGAAGTTGAATACTAATGGTTGACTGGAATAATGTTTGGTCATGGCATTTTTCAACACAATCTTACTGTGATGAGCCCCTGAATTATTTAAAAAAAAAAAAAAAAACCTATGCGATGAGTCTTTTCATAACTGCAATGGTCACTCGAATTAAAAAATAAGCGGGCTAGCTTGCAGTAGCTACTCTAGGACTTCAAACTTTAGTCAACAAGCTCCTTCTTTGCCTTCGTAGTGTTAATAAAAAAAATCAAATGTTTCTTTCCTCAGTGTTTTATGGGTGTCTTATGCAAGTTAGCACTTTAATACCATGACAAAGAATGCAAAGGAGACATAGAGATTACATTCAAAACTGGAATGTGTTGGATATTTTTCTTTAAATGGGGAAATACCAAAACCAAACATATAAACACACAGAGGCAATGCTCTGTTTCCTTTGTTCCAGGATCTTTGCACAGGGAACCTCTTAAAACAAAATGACTCATAACAGAGTATTACACAGCCAAAGAAAATATTTCTATTGATTAAAATACAAAGCCTAATACAAACTTCATCCTCTTTCACTCAGAGGGATTTTCAAAATAAAATACTCTGCCTCTTTTACAAAACGATTTTTACACTGCTGTGTAAAATCTTCATTCACTGCTGTAAAAACAACTTACTGCTGTAATAAAAGGTTACATAAGTTTACTGCTGTAAACAAAATTCACACAGACTTACAAAAAAAACTTCACCATTTTCTTTATGCACTGCTTGTGCAAAAACCACACATGGTTTTCTTACCACACCAAAATTACATCGACTGGTTCTCTTTTTACACACTGTTGTGTGTTCAATACATCGCACTGCTGTGCCTCACTCTTCAATTTCATTACTTCGCACTGCTGTGCATTACCCTACACAAAATTACATCACCTGGTTCTATCTTTTCACACGCTGCTGTGTGTTATCATTCACATTTTTAATTACATGTGCAATTCACTCATATACAAAAATGAGCACTCACTAGAAACATATACCAAAAAAAACATTAAAGATAGGGCGATGACTTGCCCATACCATTCTTTAAATTTGCCCATACTTCCGTAAAAGAAATTAAAAACTTCACCAAAACTTACCAACCCACAGTAAATTGCATTTACTGTTTTACTGACATTTACTGGCGGTAAATGAACTTTTACTTCACGTCAAATTTATTTGCTGCAGACCTGTACTTTAACCATTGACTTTATTTGCATCGCATCGCAACTTTTCTCATGTCAAAGACCCCGACTCTATGACATTGCCGATAGCGATGTGCCGATGCGATATCGGCGATCGCTTATCGGAAACACAAAAGCTCCTTTATAATTTCTTCACTTCAACTTTGCCGATGCGATATCGGCGATCGCTTATCGCAAACACAAAGGCTCCTTTATAGTTCCTTCACTTCAACTTTGCCGATGCGATATCGGCGATCGCTTATCGCAAACACAAAAGCTTCTTTATAACTCCTTCACTTTGACTTTGCCGATGCGATATCGGCGATCGCTTATCGCAAACACAAAAGCTTCTTTATAACTCCTTCACTTTGACTTTGCCGATGCGATATCGGCGATCGCAGTTGAAATTATATTTTCAACACTCCCCTTTAATTTCAACTGTTGGGCATTCAATCTTACCCAAGCACTTCCTCACATGGAGGGATTCACTAACTGCTGTTACAAGAATATCTTCCTCACATAGAGGGGTTCACCAATCTTCCTCGCATAGAGGGATTCACTAACTGCTTCTGCTGCAGTTCATAAACAAACAAAGTTGTCTTCCTCTTAATAGAGGGATTCACCTGAAACTGTGCTTAAGAGCACCTTCCTCATGACAGAGGGATCTACCAAACTATGCTGAAAAGCATCATCCTCTTGATAGAGGGATTTACCATGTGTATGCTAAAAAGCATCTTCCTCTCGACTGAGGGATTCACTAATGACAATGTGCTGAAAAGCACCTTCCTCTTCAATAGAGGGTTTCACCAAATGACTGCTTCAAATGCAGTTCCAAAACAAACAACCATTGCACTGCTGTGTGTGCAAACTCATTACGATGTTCTTTTATGTTGCTGCATATTCTCTGCTGCACTGTTGTGCCATCTTCTTTACTGTGTCTACCTCACACTGCTGTGTCTACACTTGCACTGCTTCTGCACTTTTCAAAAACAAAATAGTCTGTCTTTCTTGGAACAATTACGCTGTCCCAATTTACAAATTTACACTGCTGTGTGTAAACATTTCTTACACTCACTGCTGTTGCATATATTGCATTTCAATTCAATTCATTACATTTACCTTTACTGCTGTAAGGAAAATTTCTTTTGCATGTGCTGCTGTTCAAAACTTCTTGCTGCTGCATTTTTTTTATTTGCATTGCTGTGTGCTTCTCCTTCTTGCCATCATGCTGCTGTCCATACCCATAACCATAGACTGTCATCCCTGGGTTTTATTTGCTGCTGCGTTGCCTCTGCAATTTGCACTGTCGCTGCCCTTTTGTTTCATCATATTGTTGTGTGCTCATACACTAACTCTTTACTCTCCATTACTTGCACATAGAGAGAAATCATCCTCACGCTGTTTTGCGCTGTATTCTCCACACAACAGAAAATAACACGGGCTGCTGCCTTTTCCTTTTACACCCTTTCATTTTTTTGCTGCCACACACATTCTTATACATCCAGTGTGCATTAAAAATCTGCTGTCCTTGTTTTTCTTTACGCATTTCTTTGCATGCTGCATTGCATATGAAGAAAAACATTACATTTTTTTACTGCTGTGTGAGAAATTTCATTGCATTCTCAGCCACTGGGCATTTACGCTCTGCTGCGTTTTGCCTTCTCATTTTCTTCTCACTTCTTTGCATTTTCATTCCCAATACAAAACATTTCATCTGCTGTGCATTACACTCATTCTGCTGTGAGTATGTTCTATCACATTACATAGAAGGAAACTACCTTCCATTGCTATGCATTTCAATGCATGTGCACCACAAAAAAATTTCAAACTGCTGTTTTGTGTTCTATCTTCCCACTGCTGTGAGGGTTTCCTTGCTTTGCATACTTTTCTTATTGCGCTGCTGCTCTTTACATTTCAGCGCTGCCATCTTTTCTTCTTCATGCATTTCTATGCATATTGCATAAACACAAAGCAAAAACATTGCTGATTTCATCACTGCTACATATTTCCTTCTAGAGGGATTAATAAAGATTTCATTTGCAACTGCTGCGCTGCAATACATCCTCCATAAACAAATGACTGTTAATACAGTTCAGCAAACAACAAAAATTCAAGCTCCCCTTTAATGTATGCTTGTCTTCTTTTGGCAGACTCTTCTCAAAACAAATTTAGATCCACTGGGGAGTTCAAGGGGTTTTCAGGTTGCCTTTCCTTCCTTCTCCATACTTGTGTAACTTTCTTCTTTTGCATGGGTCTAGCTTGTGTAAGAGCCCATGTTAAGTTACATTCACGTGCCATATGCCCAATGTTATGACACTTGAAGCTTTCAAAATTCTTCATGAATAAAGATTCATGATTTCTTCTTGTGAAATTATTTCTTGGAGATTGTCGGGGACCACAACATCTATCTCCATTAAATGCTCTACAGTCTTTTGCCATATGACCAAAGTTTGAGCAAGCATAACAATAACCATAAAATGGACTTTGGTACCTGGGAGATGGAGGTTTCCTTGATGTACTTCTGAAGCCTTGCTGCCTTGAGATCCTTTGATGATCACCATTACCTCTTGCCTTTTTGACATCAGCTACATTTCTTCTTGGAGCTGGTTTTCTTCTTGGAGCAGGATCTCTTTTATTGCAGCCTTCATTTTTCTCCTTGCCTTTGCTGGAACTAGGAGCATCACCATCTCTCTCTGGCTTCTTCACATCTCCTTTGCTTAAAGCATCCTCATCCTTGTTTGAGGGTTCACCTACATACCCAAGTCCTGATTTATCAAATGGAGATCTGTGATAGCTGAGCATGTCATCCAGAGCTTGAGAGCTCTTCATTATTTTGTTCAGCCCTTCAACCTTCTTCCTGAGGAGGACAATCTCTTCTTCTAGCTTTTCACATTCATTATTTTTCTTTGCTAGTTGTCCCTCAGTTTCTTCCTTGCTACGAGTAGCTTCATCTGCTACTATTTTGAAGGAGATAAAGTCTGTCTTCATTTTGGAGATTTCTGCTTGACTGCTCTCCATTTTCTTCTCAGCTCCTTGTGCCTGCTTCCTGGCTTCTTGTAGTTCGGACTTAAGGGAGGAGACCTCTACCTTGTACTGTCCAATCTCTTCTACAAGCTTACTCACTCTCATGTGCCTTTGTTCAAGTTGATTTGTCAAGGCATCTGCCTGCTTTTTTGCACTATTCAGCTGATTTGTCATAGACATGACTTCTTCATGATGTTTCCTCTTGCATTGATCAAGCTCCTTCTTGAGCTTGGCAAGCTCTTCATCCCTTTCTCTTACTTGAAGCTTGATGAGGTCAACCTTCTCACTTTCAGCTTCTATAATGGGTTCATGACTTTCTTCTTGACTCATTTTCATGGTCAGTGCTCCCTTTGCATGAAGGTCATGCAGTCTGTCCCATATATCCTTTGCTGATGAATATTTTCCTAGATTCCTCTTCACAGAATCAGGGAGTCCATCCAAGATTATTTTTGCTACTTGTGCATCATACTCCATGGATTCTTTATCCATCTTGCTGTCATCAATCACTGACTCCCAGACTTCAATCCCCTCAGACATTAGGAAAGCCCTCACCATTATTTCCCATACATCAAAGTTTCCATCAAGCTTTGGGGTTTCAAATAAAATGTATTCTAATGGATTGCCTTCTAGTTTAGTAGAGGGGGGAGACACATTTTTAACAGGCCTGGAGGCTTTCTTCTTTGACCTTGCCATTCTTATCTGGGCTTCAAATACTTGACTGTGTTTTTTAAATCACTGACTGTTCCTTCAATAATAACTCAAAAACTTGAGAAATACCTGAATCCCTTTGGCTGAAACTTCACACTGCTGGAGAAGCTTTCTGTGCTGCAACCACACCTTCCTTCAGCTTCTTTGAGTCTTCAAAGAGCATGAACCTGCTCTGTCACCATCAAAGAGCCTGGACTAGCTCTGATACCACTGTTGGATATTTTTCTTTAAATGGGGAAATACCAAAACCAAACATATAAACACACAGAGGCAATGCTCTGTTTCCTTTGTTCCAGGATCTTTGCACAGGGAACCTCTTAAAACAAAATGACTCATAACAGAGTATTACACAGCCAAAGAAAATATTTCTATTGATTAAAATACAAAGCCTGATACAAACTTCATCCTCTTTCACTCAGAGGGATTTTCAAAATAAAATACTTTGCCTCTTTTACAAAATGATTTTTACACTGCTGTGTAAAATCTTCATTCACTGCTGTAAAAACAACTTACTGCTGTAATAAAAGGTTACATAAGTTTACTGCTGTAAACAAAATTCACACAGACTTACAAAAAAAACTTCACCATTTTCTTTATGCACTGCTTGTGCAAAAACCACACATGGTTTTCTTACCACACCAAAATTACATCGACTGGTTCTCTTTTTACACACTGTTGTGTGTTCAATACATCGCACTGCTGTGCCTCACTCTTCAATTTCATTACTTCGCACTGCTGTGCATTACCCTACACAAAATTACATCACCTGGTTCTATCTTTTCACACGCTGCTGTGTGTTATCATTCACATTTTTAATTACATGTGCAATTCACTCATATACAAAAATGAACACTCACTAGAAACATATACCAAAAAAAACATTAAAGATAGGGCGATGACTTGCCCATACCATTCTTTAAATTTTCCCATACTTCCGTAAAAGAAATTAAAAACTTCACCAAAACTTACCAACCCACAGTAAATTGCATTTACTGTTTTACTGACATTTACTGGCGGTAAATGAACTTTTACTTCACGTCAAATTTATTTGCTGCAGACCTGTACTTTAACCATTGACTTTATTTGCATCGCATCGCAACTTTTCTCATGTCAAAGACCCCGACTCTATGACATTGCCGATAGCGATGTGCCGATGCGATATCGGCGATCGCTTATCGGAAACACAAAAGCTCCTTTATAATTTCTTCACTTCAACTTTGCCGATGCGATATCGGCGATCGCTTATCGCAAACACAAAGGCTCCTTTATAGTTCCTTCACTTCAACTTTGCCGATGCGATATCGGCGATCGCTTATCGCAAACACAAAAGCTTCTTTATAACTCCTTCACTTTGACTTTGCCGATGCGATATCGGCGATCGCTTATCGCAAACACAAAAGCTTCTTTATAACTCCTTCACTTTGACTTTGCCGATGCGATATCGGCGATCGCAGTTGAAATTATATTTTCAACACTCCCCTATAATTTCAACTGTTGGGCATTCAATCTTACCCAAGCACTTCCTCACATGGAGGGATTCACTAACTGCTGTTACAAGAATATCTTCCTCACATAGAGGGGTTCACCAATCTTCCTCGCATAGAGGGATTCACTAACTGCTTCTGCTGCAGTTCATAAACAAACAAAGTTGTCTTCCTCTTAATAGAGGGATTCACCTGAAACTGTGCTTAAGAGCACCTTCCTCATGACAGAGGGATCTACCAAACTATGCTGAAAAGCATCATCCTCTTGATAGAGGGATTTACCATGTGTATGCTAAAAAGCATCTTCCTCTCGACTGAGGGATTCACTAATGACAATGTGCTGAAAAGCACCTTCCTCTTCAATAGAGGGTTTCACCAAATGACTGCTTCAAATGCAGTTCCAAAACAAACAACCATTGCACTGCTGTGTGTGCAAACTCATTACGATGTTCTTTTATGTTGCTGCATATTCTCTGCTGCACTGTTGTGCCATCTTCTTTACTGTGTCTACCTCACACTGCTGTGTCTACACTTGCACTGCTTCTGCACTTTTCAAAAACAAAATAGTCTGTCTTTCTTGGAACAATTACGCTGTCCCAATTTACAAATTTACACTGCTGTGTGTAAACATTTCTTACACTCACTGCTGTTGCATATATTGCATTTCAATTCAATTCATTACATTTACCTTTACTGCTGTAAGGAAAAATTTCTTTTGCATGTGCTGCTGTTCAAAACTTCTTGCTGCTGCATTTTTTTTATTTGCATTGCTGTGTGCTTCTCCTTCTTGCCATCATGCTGCTGTCCATACCCATAACCATAAACTGTCATCCCTGGGTTTTATTTGCTGCTGCGTTGCCTCTGCAATTTGCACTGTCGCTGCCCTTTTGTTTCATCATATTGTTGTGTGCTCATACACTAACTCTTTACTCTCCATTACTTGCACATAGAGAGAAATCATCCTCACGCTGTTTTGCGCTGTATTCTCCACACAACAGAAAATAACACGGGATGCTACCTTTTCCTTTTACACCCTTTCATTTTTTTGCTGCCACACACATTCTTATACATCCAGTGTGCATTAAAAATCTGCTGTCCTTGTTTTTCTTTACGCATTTCTTTGCATGCTGCATTGCATATGAAGAAAAACATTACATTTTTTTACTGCTGTGTGAGAAATTTCATTGCATTCTCAGCCACTGGGCATTTACGCTCTGCTGCGTTTTGCCTTCTCATTTTCTTCTCACTTCTTTGCATTTTCATTCCCAATACAAAACATTTCATCTGCTGTGCATTACACTCATTCTGCTGTGAGTATGTTCTATCACATTATATAGAAGGAAACTACCTTCCATTGCTATGCATTTCAATGCATGTGCACCACAAAAAAATTTCAAACTGCTGTTTTGTGTTCTATCTTCCCACTGCTGTGAGGGTTTCCTTGCTTTGCATACTTTTCTTATTGCGCTGCTGCTCTTTACATTTCAGCGCTGCCATCTTTTCTTCTTCATGCATTTCTATGCATATTGCATAAACACAAAGCAAAAACATTGCTGATTTCATCACTGCTACATATTTCCTTCTAGAGGGATTAATAAAGATTTCATTTGCAACTGCTGCGCTGCAATACATCCTCCATAAACAAATGACTGTTAATACAGTTCAGCAAACAACAAAAATTCAATCTCCCCTTTAATGTATGCTTGTCTTCTTTTGGCAGACTCTTCTCAAAACAAATTTAGATCCACTGGGGAGTTCAAGGGGTTTTCAGGTTGCCTTTCCTTCCTTCTCCATACTTGTGTAACTTTCTTCTTTTGCATGGGTCTAGCTTGTGTAAGAGCCCATGTTAAGTTACATTCACGTGCCATATGCCCAATGTTATGACACTTGAAGCTTTCAACATTCTTCATGAATAAAGATTCATGATTTCTTCTTGTGAAATTATTTCTTGGAGATTGTCGGGGACCACAACATCTATCTCCATTAAATGCTCTACAGTCTTTTGCCATATGACCAAAGTTTGAGCAAGCATAACAATAACCATAAAATGGACTTTGGTACCTGGGAGATGGAGGTTTCCTTGATGTACTTCTGAAGCCTTGCTGCCTTGAGATCCTTTGATGATCACCATTACCTCTTGCCTTTTTGACATCAGCTACATTTCTTCTTGGAGCTGGTTTTCTTCTTGGAGCATGATCTCTTTTATTGCAGCCTTCATTTTTCTCCTTGCCTTTGCTGGAACTAGGAGCATCACCATCTCTCTCTGGCTTCTTCACATCTCCTTTGCTTAAAGCATCCTCATCCTTGTTTGAGGGTTCACCTACATACCCAAGTCCTGATTTATCAAATGGAGATCTGTGATAGCTGAGCATGTCATCCAGAGCTTGAGAGCTCTTCATTATTTTGTTCAGCCCTTCAACCTTCTTCCTGAGGAGGACAATCTCTTCTTCTAGCTTTTCACATTCATTATTTTTCTTTGCTAGTTGTCCCTCAGTTTCTTCCTTGCTACGAGTAGCTTCAGCTGCTACTATTTTGAAGGAGATAAAGTCTGTCTTCATTTTGGAGATTTCTGCTTGACTGCTCTCCATTTTCTTCTCAGCTCCTTGTGCCTGCTTCCTGGCTTCTTGTAGTTCGGACTTAAGGGAGGAGACCTCTACCTTGTACTGTCCAATATCTTCTACAAGCTTACTCACTCTCATGTGCCTTTGTTCAAGTTGACTTGTCAAGGCATCTGCCTGCTTTTTTGCACTATTCAGCTGATTTGTCATAGACATGACTTCTTCATGATGTTTCCTCTTGCATTGATCAAGCTCCTTCTTGAGCTTGGCAAGCTCTTCATCCCTTTCTCTTACTTGAAGCTTGATGAGGTCAACCTTCTCACTTTCAGCTTCTATAATGGGTTCATGACTTTCTTCTTGACTCATTTTCATGGTCAGTGCTCCCTTTGCATGAAGGTCATGCAGTCTGTCCCATATATCCTTTGCTGATGAATATTTTCCTAGATTCCTCTTCACAGAATCAGGGAGTCCATCCAAGATTAGTTTTGCTGCTTGTGCATCATACTCCATGGATTCTTTATCCATCTTGCTGTCATCAATCACTGACTCCCAGACTTCAATCCCCTCAGACATTAGGAAAGCCCTCATCATTATTTCCCATACATCAAAGTTTCCATCAAGCTTTGGGGTTTCAAATAAAATGTATTCTAATGGATTGCCTTCTAGTTTAGTAGAGGGGGGAGACACATTTTTAACAGGCCTGGAGGCTTTCTTCTTTGACCTTGCCATTCTTATCTGGGCTTCAAATACTTGACTGTGTTTTTTAAATCACTGACTGTTCCTTCAATAATAACTCAAAAACTTGAGAAATACCTGAATCCCTTTGGCTGAAACTTCACACTGCTGGAGAAGCTTTCTGTGCTGCAACCACACCTTCCTTCAGCTTCTTTGAGTCTTCAAAGAGCATGAACCTGCTCTGTCACCATCAAAGAGCCTGGACTAGCTCTGATACCACTGTTGGATATTTTTCTTTAAATGGGGAAATACCAAAACCAAACATATAAACACACAGAGGCAATGCTCTGTTTCCTTTGTTCCAGGATCTTTGCACAGGGAACCTCTTAAAACAAAATGACTCATAACAGAGTATTACACAGCCAAAGAAAATATTTCTATTGATTAAAATACAAAGCCTGATACAAACTTCATCCTCTTTCACTCAGAGGGATTTTCAAAATAAAATACTCTGCCTCTTTTACAAAATGATTTTTACACTGCTGTGTAAAATCTTCATTCACTGCTGTAAAAACAACTTACTGCTGTAATAAAAAGTTACATAAGTTTACTGCTGTAAACAAAATTCACACAGACTTACAAAAAAAACTTCACCATTTTCTTTATGCACTGCTTGTGCAAAAACCACACATGGTTTTCTTACCACACCAAAATTACATCGACTGGTTCTCTTTTTACACACTGTTGTGTGTTCAATACATCGCACTGCTGTGCCTCACTCTTCAATTTCATTACTTCGCACTGCTGTGCATTACCCTACACAAAATTACATCACCTGGTTCTATCTTTTCACACACTGCTGTGTGTTATCATTCACATTTTTAATTTCATGTGCAATTCACTCATATACAAAAATGAGCACACACGAGAAACATATATCAAAAACATTAAAGATAGGGCGATGACTTGCCCATACCATTCTTTAAATTTGCCCATACTTCCGTAAAAGAAATTAAAAACTTCACCAAAACTTACCAACCCACAGTAAATTGCATTTACTGTTTTACTGACATTTACTGGCGGTAAATGAACTTTTACTTCACGTCAAATTTATTTGCTGCAGACCTGTACTTTAACCATTGACTTTATTTGCATCGCATCGCAACTTTTCTCATGTCAAAGACCCCGACTCTATGACATTGCCGATAGCGATGTGCCGATGCGATATCGGCGATCGCTTATCGGAAACACAAAAGCTCCTTTATAATTTCTTCACTTCAACTTTGCCGATGCGATATCGGCGATCGCTTATCGCAAACACAAAGGCTCCTTTATAGTTCCTTCACTTCAACTTTGCCGATGCGATATCGGCGATCGCTTATCGCAAACACAAAAGCTTCTTTATAACTCCTTCACTTTGACTTTGCCGATGCGATATTGGCGATCGCTTATCGCAAACACAAAAGCTTCTTTATAACTCCTTCACTTTGACTTTGCCGATGCGATATCGGCGATCGCAGTTGAAATTATATTTTCAACAGAATGGAGCAAACCACTTTTCTCATCCTTCAAAATTATTTAGATAAACTACCTAAGAGACAAAGAGACAAGCCACAATAAATAACCCGACAAGGTTCCAACTAAAATCAAGTGAATAAAAATCGACTATGAAACCTAGCAGACAGTGGGACTTATTATCTCAACCCATTTCCTTTTTCCCTTAACGTTTTGGTGAAGTCCTGATGACCTGTCATGGATTTACAATCTACCTCTACTATATCTTTCACTATGTATTGTACTCACAGTTCAGACAACTGCAATATTTTGCTCACCATAACATTGACGACAATTCCTATGTGGGTTGCCTTGCTTTTTGTCTACTACACCTGTAATGATGTCGTTCATTATTTTGTCTTATTTAAGTTTCTTCGTTTATTCAGCAGTGACGCTATAATATTAGACATCATTATCAACTTCATCATCCACTAGAGTTGTTTCCCGCACAATGTGGTACAACAAAATTTTAACGTTTACTCCTATCTATAAATTTTGAGAACGTTTTGAAATGCGACAGATAAGAAGTAAGTCAAACGATGAAAGAGAAAATTTGGATGTACTAGATTTCACATAACAATTCACGCTTACCGGTTAAGTTAAAGTTTACTTGAGGCATAATATTCGGGGAAAAACCAGGAAATGTGATTGTCTTCACATAAAACTCTCTTTTTTTCAAATTAAAGTAGTATTTATATTGAATAGATAGATCATTACATACTTTTGTGATCATCAATTAAGTCACTAATTTGGACCGAATCTAAGAAGAGCGAGGAAGAAGCACAATCCATCTTTTCATTTGTCGTTTTATGTTTTAAGTGCGCTAGAAGTGCAGACGAGCTAGTACAATTATTTTCTCGAAATCAATGGATTTTATAGTTGTGATCAATAACCTTGTAAACCAAGCACCTGGTTTCCATGGAAGCAATCTACATTTTTTTTTTTTTTATTTATGGTGTTTTTCTCGGTCAGTTTTGTTCAGATTTGTGGGTCAGTTTTGTTCATGTGAACAGATTTCTTTGACAGATTTCTTTGAATCTTAATTTTAAGTTATATAATGTGTGCAAGTCTCAGTTTCCAGAGGTTTCTTCATAGTGTTGAATCAACTTATACATTTAAATGTGCCTTTTAAAATATTAAATTCACAATTAAACCAAAACTTTAATCACCAAATTCCAGCGGAAATAGCAAAAACCCTAATGGTTAGACTGCTCTATTAACATATCTGCTTAATAATTACCAAATTCGCTAGAATCGGAGAAAAATTTCCCGAAATTCGTTAATATGATTCGAATAACGAATGATTCATTGAAATTTGATTTGGTTCGTGCACAATGTTTGTTCAGGCACCTCCTTAATGAAAGCAATACTTGTAACGTACAGGTGTTTTCTAAGTAGGTAGGAGTGTTTGTGTGATGAAACCGTTACGTATGATTTGGCTCTTTCATGGTGTTTCTTTGCTCAGGATTCACCGTCATAGAATGTGAAGGCGTAAACATATAGATTAATGTGCGAAAGGAAGTAGAAATAATTGTAAAACTGGAAAAAAAATCTATTTTTCGATTTCATTTTTTATTTCTATTTTCATAAATTTTTAATTAATAAGATTACAACAATGGTTTCCATTACAACAATGATTTCCAATAATTTTAGACAACTAAGATTGGAAACCAAAAAGACGTGTTAGATTAAATTTTTTTAAGGGAAGATAAAATGTGGGTTGTTTTTTTTCCTGAATTATATTTCTAAAACTGTTACATTATCTAGCATTATTATAAATTATTCAAAATTTAAAATTAACATGTAATAAAATGATCAAAATAAATTATTCAAAATTTAAAATTAACATGTAATAAAATGATCAAAATAGAGGAAACAATGTATATATATATATAATATATATATTATCAATTTTTTGTCCCATTGAAATTTCATTGAGGAAACAATGTCTATATATATATATATATATATATATATATATATATATATGATCTATATTATCTTTTTTTTCAATTGAAATTTTTTATCATATAATATAAAATTTGAAATAAAATTCAAACTTGGTAGTTATGATAGTCTGTATACTAGAAATTATGTCCTATTTTCTTTCTCTTTCAACTTAGTCTATTTTAATTTTTTAACAATTTTGTAGTTAATTTTAACTAAAATTTATCACAAACTTACTGAATGAAGTTTAGTGATGTATTGGAAGAAGTCAAGTGCACGACATATTTTACAAAGAGTTTATACCCATTTATACACTTAAAGGACACAATTCAAACTTAAATTAAGGTTCTTTTTAAAAATTATATAGTGAAAAAAAATTAGTCAGACCTCTTTATCTTATGAATGTTAGAAATGTAAATATATATTTTAGGGTATTATTTTTTAAGAAACCTGAATTCTCATGACCGCTACGATAATGAAGAGCACTATCGATATATTATAATTTTCTAATGTATTTATTGGAGGAAACCTAATTAGAAGCGGGTAGAGAAAGGGAATGCCATCTAGAAATCTCAAGTTTCCAATCGTTTATGGGCCGGGGATCCCTGGAAAATAAACTGTATTTGCTAAAGTGAATTAAGTAACTCAGATCTATACAACTCACAAGACATCTAGCATTACATTATGTCCTTATCTCCAAGCACAAGTATGCACCATTATTGAAACCCCTAGGCGTAACCCTAGGCATTCTCATGCACGAGTGGCGGTGAGAGATCTGTTCGGTGTGCCTCTCCCTGTCTCCAGTTTTCGTTTGGCAAAGTCAATTCTAGTGACACACACATCATCCTTCCATAGTTCTAGTAGTAGTATGAAACCTGCACATAGTTCTAGTAGTAGTATGAAACCTGCACATGGGCTTTGTTTGGGAACTAACATATTTCTTTCCTCCTCTAAAAATTTGGGTAAGGGCTCTTTCAAAAATATTCTGCATAATATTTTGTTGGTTCATGAGGCCCTCACTATCTCTACTCCATTATCCAAGGATGCTACATCTCTCCAAGGTAGCGCTTCATACCGCAACTGCAATAATATATCATCTCAATGATATTTGGTTGCGTCTATTTGCACAAAGTTGATTTCATACATTTTGCAATTTGGCTTAAAAGAAGAAGTTTTTTTCTTCCATGTTCAAAGGGCTTCTAAAGATTTTATCTGCAATGCCTAAAGGGGTTTTTCCGATAATCTTTCATTATAATTTCCGCTTTTGGATAATGTAATGGTTTCTCTGAAGATTTTATCCCACTAATTTTTCATCATGGTGTTAAATTTTGTAGAATACAATGTTTTTATATCAAAACTACACTTTGTTTTTGGGGATAAATTAAGAACTTTGAATGAAAACGTGGACCCCATTATTTGATTCAAGGATGGGTATTTTGTTCACTGTGAATTAGGATTTTGGCGGTGAAACCCTCGACACTATTATGTGATTCAATGACGAATATCCTATTAACTATAAACCAGATTCAATGATGGATATTCTTTCACCATAACTTTTGATTTTGGGGTGAAACCCTCGACCCCTTTCTTTGAAATGATGGATTCAATGATGGATATTCTTTCACCATAACTTTTGATTTTGGGGTGAAACCCTCGACCCCTTTCTTTGAAATGATGGATATTCTTTTCAATAATTTATTTTGGGGGTGAAACTACACCCTATTCTTCCATTCAATAATGTAATTTCTATTCATCATTTACATATGGCTGGAGTTTCAAATTTGTTTTTGGCTTTTTAGATTTATATAAAATTTACAATTCTTTTTGGATATACATTCTCTCCTAATCATTCACATTTTTTTTTTTTAAATTATTACAAATTTTTTTCATCATAAAAGTTAATGCATTCAATAAAATTATTACAAACACTTTTTCTTTATAAAATTTGTATTATTAGTCCTTGTCTCACTACGGACTTTAGCACTCAACCGTCAAAGTGCATTGACTCTCCATTATTTCGCTTTTTTTACAATTTTAAACAAAGTTTCAAGAATATCTTGAACATTTCTATTGTCCATAAATAATAAAATAATTCCTTAATTTTCTTGAAATCTTATTTCTAATTTTCAAGTGGCTTAGCAACTTCTCACGGGACATAATTCCCCAAGTTACACCATTTTATTTTTGGTATTTGTCAATGCCTCACAATTTATTTAAAGATAAAAAAAAAGGTAATATTTTGAGTAGACATTACATTGGTGAGTATTCCGACACTCACACTTACGTTTTTATGGTATTTCACTACCCAATGATGACAACACTGATGTAATTATAGATCCTTTTCATCGACGGGGGCATGTGATAAACAAATCTGCAATTAATATTTCCTTGGATGACAATTATTTTTACAAGTTTCCACATCATATATCGTACTAGGAATGGGATTATTTAAGTATAGCTTTAACATTTTATTAAATTCATGAAAATAATCATATTATTACAAGTTAAGGTTGTTCCTATTTTGAGTGCCAAGAATAGCCATGGTAACATCACTTGCTATGAAATTTTGTTAGAAAGTTGGGTATAACACAACATTGGATGTAAGGGAGTCTGCATATCTTTTCTTGTTAGAATGGGGATGGAGAGGAAGCTTTGATTATTTTAACTATGAAATTTTTTTAAATTAATATTATTATGTTTCATTATGTGGAGCTTTTATTGATGCGCTTGCACGTCGTTTACGTAGGTGTGGGGGGTTGGAGGAAGAGGTGGGGGATAAACAAATCTCTAATTAATATTTCTTTGTGGAGAGATGACTATTACTTTGTGCTCTCGAAGTGTGTTATTTCTCAACCTAATTTTGTTATAAATGACATGTTTATACGTCCTTTGCAAAGGTATGGGGCAAGAATTGTGAATTTGTATAACTATGAATCTTTATGGAGGAATGTGTGGGAGAATGGGGATGTACAACTAACTTTAATAAATTTAACTATGAACAAATTTCATATTAATATTATTATGTTTCAATGTATGAGTCTTTTAGTGTGCACACGACATGGTATGTGTGGAGAAATGGCAGGGATGAAACTAATGTTACTGTGTGAAGGAAAGAGTATGTGCAAGAGAGACATAGTGTAAAGCTATGAATTTATAGAGTTATGAAGATCTACAAAGGAAAAGGTATGTCAAAAAGAACATAATAATTAATATTGTTGTGTTTCATTATGTAGAGATTTTACTATGCGGAGGAAGGTGTATGTGTGGGAGAATGGGGGGTGCATTGGGAACTTTATTTGACAGGGAAGAAATTAGGAAGGGGTATCTGCAGGAGAATGAGATCCATAGAAAAATTAATTTTCAACTATTAATTTTGATATGTTATTATTATTATGTTTCATGGTGTGGAGAGGGAACTATATTGCGCATTGATGACATAGTCAGTGCGTCTATTGCTAACGAGAGTGATTGCGTAGAGTTGTCATTTTATAGAGCTATGAATCTTTGCAGACTGAAGGATGTTCAGATGAATATTATTATGTTTCCTTCTACAATAGTTATAATCATTATGTAAAGTCAATTTTTTGAATAAGTTCTTACGTTAATTTGAAAGGGAAATAGATAACTCTACACATTAAGTTATGCAGTCAACAACAATTTACTTTGACATAGGGTATATCGACAGAATCAAATAGAGAAATATAGATAAATTTCATGCATGGAAATTAATTTTGTTATTTTGGAATTCAGCAAAAAATTCTTCTTGTAATGTCCAAAAAATCGAAGAAGGATTGAGAAAGATCACAATTGGACTATGAGATCTATTCTAAATTTATTTGCTCCATAGAGTTTATAAACAAAAATTACAAACACAATATATTTGCATCATATAAGAAAAAAAATTGATCTAAATTAATACATATAATTGATAACATAAGCGACTTGGGATTCATTAACTTCTTGATGAGGCGCGGAAGGAGGGGAATCCTACTCAATACCAGAGTCAAATCTATTCTACTCTTGATGCGCTAGAATCCCACGTTGCATTATGATATAATCATTGACTTCATTATCATACTCCTTAACATTTATGTCCTCTACCTTAGCCAAGTTATCTATACAAAAGTTCAACATATTACTTGCCAATTGCAGGCTCTCTAACTTCAACTCTAATATTTCCATTTTTTGGTTTAAAATGTCAAAATGGACCCATTATAAATATAGAATTATCTTAGGATGATTTGAGATAGAATCAATGAGAAAATATAGAGCACCAGACATTTTAACTAAAGAAATAATGAGCTCCTACTCTGTAACTTGACCATTACACTACATTAAATTTAACCTGTTTCACACAACTTCGTAATAAACTTGGCAAATTATGGTTGTAATCCTTGACTCTATGCTTGTAGAGTCACTCGAGCAATGTGAATTTACCATCGGTCTAACTTTCCTCTATTACAAGCCTTTGTCTTTTCCATTAATACTAGCTCTATCCACAAATACCAAAAAATCAACAAAATCATAGATGATAATAGAAATTATGCATAATGTAAATGTGCATTATCTGAAAGACATGTGGAGGATGTAGTTTGTGAGAAAAAAGAAGAATGCAGAGGGAAGGCTATGTTGTCAATCCATAATTAATTTAACTATGATTTTTTTTTTGAACTACAATTATTATGTTTCCTTTTTTTAAGCTTTCCATTTCTGGATATTTTATTGGGGAGAGGATGAGTAATCTTCACAAGAATGAGGGTGCATAGGGAAAATTAATTTTAAACTATTTTCCATTTCATTTTTTTACATATTTAGCTATGTGGAATGAAGCATGTTGTACATAGGGAACTTTATAACTTTACTTTGTAATGTAATGATATTTCATATTTTCCATTTACATATATACAAATTTTCTTATTATATGAATTAATTAAGCTAAGGCTGAAGTTTCAATTCTTCTTTCATACTCTACATAATAAAAATAGATGGCTCTTTATTTTTAGAGAGATTTCATTTTGACGAGTTTTCTCCATATTCGACATAGTGTTTAGTAAAATATTTAGTAATATTTAGAATTAAAATATTACCAATAAAATATAATAATAATGATGCCAAGGAGTTGCACATAAATAAAATGCATACCTTAACAAATACTTATGCTGAGAACTTTCATTTTGAAAAGAGCTTTTTGTGGAAATCTTTCATTGTGCTCAGAAATTTGTGTAGAGAGATTTCATTGTGAGAGCACAACCTTTAATCAATTAATTAATAAAGCCTTTAGCACAAAATGAGTCTATTCTATGGGAGTGTAGGAAAATCACTATACTCCATGCTTCCACTCTTTCTCCTAAAGATAGCTAATAACATAGCAGTGGTGAACAACGTTGTTTATATTATATGGATAACATCATCATATTGTTTATCATGCATCTCGATGCATTTAGAGTGGAAAAGGTGGAGGAATTAGCTCATGGGGCTGATTTTATGGCTCGACCGAGTTTGGCAAAATGGGGTCTGAAACCTTCCGAGAGCATTTTGAGGCATCAAATGATGGTTTTTGGGAGGAAATAATTATACCTTTAGCGCCACACCTTTTCATGATATTATACATGCAACAATCTTTCCAATGGCACAAGACACACATAATGAGACTCTATATGCAAAAGTTATGCCACATAATTTGACCTTCCTGCTTTCACACCTAGAATCTGCGAGGATGTTGCGTCAACCCACATTATTAATGGAAAAGGGTATAGACACATGTTTTTGATGTAGATGGCTCTAGAAGATTCTATATTTTAACTCTAGTTAAGAATTGATGTCGTCAAACTTAACCACTAGTATGCTATCGGGTTGTGTTATAACCAGGTCACTAAGAGGAAGATGCATTCCATTATTTCAAGAGAATTTTGTTCTATAGTTAAGCAAAGATAGCCAGGAGAGGTAGCAGGTAGAGCACATAGAGAGGGTATATGAACTATATCATCCCATAGGCCACACATTACTTATTTGAATTTGCAGCCTTATTTTCCAGACAGAGAAAGACAGTGAAGCGACCTCATGTTCCAATGGGGTTTTCTTGCGAAAGGGTTTCCCACAACATATATTGTGTGTTATGTGTGTGTGTGAGCTTATTTTTTCATTATATACCTTTCTACATAATTTTCATTTGCATGCATGCATTAATTATAGTTAAATTTACAGATCTAGAAGTTTAATAATACTATAATGGCTTAAAATTTCAAAAATTAAATATATTATTATCATATCTATTGCGACAAATTTTCCATTGGAATATCCACAATATTTTACGGATCATTTGGTATCAGAGAGGGTTTCTTTGAGTATTTTTTGGAGATTTTAGGGATCTAGATCAATAGGGATGAAAATCGTAACACCCTAATCATGGCTGAAAAATTTGTAAATGAACGTTGTTGTCCTGGAGAGGTAAGGTTTATGTTACTGGAACAACAAGTCATAGATATAAATCAAAATTTAAACCTTTTCATAGTGGTCTTGAATATAAATATGGGGACATTTTGAGAAGATGGGGGTTCAAACGTAGAGGACAAATCAGATGTAGATCAAAAGATGAAGAAGAAACAAAGAACGAGTTGAAGAAAAGAACTTGAAAAAGATCAACCCAGTTTGAGTGACATGAACCAATCACAGTCCCTGTTTGAAATGGAAATAAAATTCAATACCAAGTTTTTCCATAATGAGATCGACGATATTAAGCCAAACGACTAGTTGCAACAACTGAAATATTATTTCAGTGTCCATCAGATCTAGGAAGGAAAAAATATCTCATTCACGTAGTTGTAATTAGAGGGACATGCACTAAATTAGTGGGAGAGCCACATGAAAACTGTAAGGTTAAAGGGAGAACCTACATTAGCTAAGTGGGAGAATTTAAAAGCCAACATTAAGTCATATTTCTATCCCATTGCATACGTTGAGAACCAATGGATTCAGTGGTATTAATTGAGATAAAATTTGGGCCACATTATGCAGGAGTACACCACACTGTTAGGAAATATGGCTATAATGTTAGGTATCTCTCCAAAGAACCCATATATTGTCCTCTAGTATTTTGAGGGCCTACACTTCCCTCTATGCGATAACATTATGTTTTTCAAGCACAAATCGATGGACGAGGCTTGTGTACATGCACGATACCTAGAGAACATAGGTAAAAAAAGAGCATAATCAAGTGGATTGAAGTAGAAGCAACATAAAGATCGTAAGGAGGGGAAGAAGAAACAAAAATGGGGAAAAGATAAAAATACTGTAGCGACAAGACACTAGCACAACTATCCTAGCAACCACTATAACCACCACAACATTGATGGCTATACAGAGGAGAAGTGTTGGAGGTTGCATCTAGATATAAACCTAAAGAACAAGAAGAAAGATAATAAGGAGAATAATCAGATGCCCATGGGTTTAAGCAACCAAGTTGAAAGAAACTCACACATGGATGAGAAAATCATTTGTATGTTAGTGCAGAAGGAGATAAATCTGAGTAGCGTCCAACACCGGGAAGAGAAAGAAATGACCAAACATTTCCACATAAATATATAGGTCAAGAAGAAAAAAATTGATGCTCTATTATACTTAGGATCACAGGTAAATCTCATTACAACAGAGCTTGTCTAGAAGTTGGGTTTGGAAGTTCATGATCATCGAAACCCATATCCACTCAAATGGGTAAATAAGGATGTGGAGTTGAAGGTAACAAAACCATGTAAAATTAATTCACTATCAGTGTTGATTTTATTGATGAAATATATCAAGATGTGGTTCCCCTTCATCTATGAAGAGTCTTGTTTGGGGATTCATACATGTACATGCGCGACAAAATATTTATGAGGATAGCCAACAAGTATTATCTCTTTAATGATATAAAATCATTCATCATCAAAACACAAAAAGGAAAGTAAAAAATTTCTTTGGTAAGTGCCCACCACCCCAAGAAATTGACCAATTCCATTAAGAAGTGTGTTTTATTGTTTTTAAGAGAAATTTAGTCTACATAGGAGTCAATAAGTGGCAAGTCATACCTAGAGGGATTTAATAAGAAGCAAAAACAATAATTGAATGATTTTTTATACGCATATAGGGATGTGTTTCGAGAGCCTAAAGTGTTGCCACCTAAGAGAGAAGTAGAGCATGAGATCCAGCTATTCCCAGACTCCCCATTGGCAAATATTGAGTCGTAGAAGAAGAATGTTATAGAAGGAAGTGAGGTGAACAAACAATTTCAACATATATTAGAACATGGTGTCATTTGACTGAGTACATCACCATGTGGGTCACCCATCATCATTGTGCCAAAGAAGGATTGGTCTTGGTGAATGCGTATAGATTATTGGGTGTTGAATAAAATCATGCTCATGAATAGATACCCCTTTCCTAGGATAGATGATCTATTGGATTAGATGTAGCAGGAAAAGTACTTCACCAATCTTGAATTGAAGTCTAGATATCACCATGTCTGAGTCAAAGTAGAAGATATGTGGAAGACTGCCTTCAAAACAAGGCAACGTTTGTATGAGTGGTTAGTCATGCGATTTGATCTATGTAATGCCCTACCTAATTTTCTGAGAACAATGAATTGTTTACTGCACCCTTTTATAGATTTATTTGTTATTGTCTATATGGATGATATACTGGTGTATAGTACTACCTATGAGGAGCACATTTCAGATTTGATGGAGATGGTAGAAACATTGAAGAAGCACTAGCTGCTAGAAAATATAAATAATTATGAGTTTGTGCAGTAGTCCTTGGTATATTTGGGGTATGTGATCGGTGGAGAAGAGTTGAAGATAGATCATTCCATGATGGAGGCTGTCATGAAATGGCCGATGCCTACTAATTTTTCTAACATCAATAGTTTCATTAGGGCAACATAGTACCTGAGGAAACTCATAGCCTCATTTTCAGTAGTACCAACACCGCTCAATGACATAACAACAAATGGAAAGAGTTTCCAGTGGGGAAAAGGTCATTAGAGGACTTTCGAGGAGTTACTGAATAATATCAATCAGACACTAGTTCTGGAATTACCAAACTTGCAGTGATTCTTTGAAGTGTAGACCAATTGGAGTGGGTATTCTATGGGAGTTGTCTTTATTGAAAGGGAAAGGTCTATATGCTACCATTATGTAGGATTTCGTGGGTAGGCTGTTAACTACCCTACCTATGACAACGAGATCTATGTTGTGGTGCACGTTGTGAAGAAGTGGGAGCACTATGTAATGGGAAAGGAGACAATATTTGACACATATCACTAGTCATTACAATACTTTTAGGTCTAGAGTAAGCTATAACATGCCAAGCATTACAAGTGGACGAGGTTTTTATAGCTGTTTCATTTGGTGATAAAGTAAGAGAAGGGAAGCACAAACAAGTTGGTTGACATACTTTCAAGACCACCCACATCAAATATTATAGATCTGGGGACTCTTATGCACATGGAGCCATTAACCCATGATGGATACATAGAGGCATATTCATAGGATGAGGACTTCAAGGAGGTGTATCAACGACTGTAGAGTCAAAGTCATGTGCACAATGGCAATAACATCGTTGACTAACATCTCCAAGATGAGTTACTATTTGGTCAATTTAGTGTGATCTAAATTGCTATTTAAAATGTCAATCCGGGATTTGTAAACTGACGAAGTGAAGTGTACTATATGTACTAGATAACCATTTCCTTAGTCTTTTGTCGTTTTTGAGTTTTTTTTAGTTTGTTCTTGGATTTATCTTTCCCTAATGTGTGATGGCGAAAATGAAAGTGAAGTATGGAGTATGGATGGTGATGGTGGTTTCTACAGTGATTTTCTCAAACTTGAAAGTGCTCAAGAAGAAAGCTTTAAAACAACTAAACTGAAATCAATTCTTAAGAGGAAGTAAATGCATCAAACAGTGAACAAATGACAATGGCCCAATATCCTTGCTGCTAAATGAAAAGAAAGTAAAAACTGAACTTAAAGCAACTCAAACTAAAAGAAAAGCAACTAATTCACACTACTTAAACTCTTCAGATCCTTTACCCTTCAACTCAATCTACCTTGTGGGAAGCAATCATGAACAAGTCAAGAAATATGATATCTAAATGGCAAGAAATTAAATTGCATAAAAGAAACTAGTCACACTACTTTAACTCTTCTGGTCCTTTACCCTTCAGCTCAATCTACCTTGTGGGAAGCAACCATGAATAAGTTTAAGCAATATGATAACTAAATTGCAAGAAATTAAATTGCAGAAAGGAAACTAATCACACTACTTCAACTCTTCTGATCCTTTACCCTTCAGCTCAATCTACCTTGTGGGAAGCAATCATGAATAAGTTTAAGCAATATGATAACTAAATCACACTACAGTTAGTAATATTCTGATTTCTTGCTAATAGAGTCACTTGACTATAGAAAGAAACCATAAACTGATGAGCAGTATGATATCTAAATAACAGAAAAAAATAAATAAGCAAATCACAACTTGAAAAAGACAGTGCTGGAATTAAACTTCAGAAAATGAAAGTTAGCAGGAAGGACAAGATGATTTCATATGTCAATAGTTATCAAAAAGATGAAAATTTGCCTGGGCTGCCTAAGAAAACCTGCAGAAAAGCACTGATCAACTGACAACTATAAGAAAACAGAGGTGAAAATATAAACAGCAGTGAGTTTAAGAAACATTAAAACAACGTGTTATGTACAAGCTAAAGATTATGAAAACAGAAACATAATAATACCAAATGAAAACTTTACAAGGCTTCAGCGTGCAGGGGCCCTCTGCCACTTCAGCCAGTCAACGAGTAGTCACACGAATGAACTCAAAAAAGTCTTCTCATGTATAAAAGCAGCAACATATATAAAACAGTGGGGAGATAGCAATAACAGTTCAAAAATTACATATCCAAAAGCTTTTTTTTACAGCGTTCATCGACGCGTTATTTATAATGAAAAAGTGCTGAACTAACTAACTGAATCCTACACTGTTAACTGCGTTTCCAAAGACACGTTGATCCCTTTAGCCGAGATCTAGCGTAACTGTCATCATGTCTATTAAATCTTCGGAGTGGTAGCTGTTGGATTTAGGTTACGGGGATGATCTCTAGGTGTGCCGGTGTCTTCGTGAGCTGAGGACTGTGCCACGTAAACGTTCACGTGCTCAAAACAGAGACGTGCCACCACTGAACTCCTTGGTTGGCTTTTCCTTTGACCCTCATTTACCGTGACCTTCCATGGATGATTTGGCTGATTTGAAGGGACACGTTCCATGTATCCGTCACCTGGAGCTTGCCCATGTGGCTCGTTTCTTCATAGGACACCTGTAGCATAGCTTTTAACAAAATAGCTGCGAAATCCTGTGCTGGTTGCAGAAACTGACAAGTTTCTGCAGCTGCATGAACAAAAAAACTAAACCAAACAACAGTCATAAGCATAGTCAGAAAACCATATAAAAAGCTCTTTTTAGACTATAATGCAATGATTTAACAACTGTGTGGATGAAGTAAGTGGAAAAATAAGGCTGAGACGGTGTATAGGAAGGTGCAAGTTTGAGGCTCAACAATTACTCTATAGGTTGGATAAGGTGTGTGTTCCTAAATGTGAGTGATTGTAGCTGATTAGAGAGGTTCATAGCTCCAATATTTTCAGGAACATTGTTGTAAGGAAGGTCGTGGCTAACTTGTAGAGGTTTGTGTATTGGACAGGTCTTTGTTCCTAAATGTGAGTGGTTGTAGCTAATTAGAAAGGCTCATAGCTCCAAGATTTTCAAGAACATTGATGTAGGGAAGGCCATGGCTAACTTGCAGAGGTACGTGTATTGGCCCAAGGTGCAAGAGAAAGTAGCTCGGTTCATAAGAGGATGCATGATTTATTGTACCAACAAGCCTAGAAATAGGAAACATGTCTATATCATCCCTTACATATATCTGCTTGTCCTTGGGAAATAATTTCAATGGACTTTGTAGAAGGTTTACCGACAACTAGGAAGGGACATGCCTACGTTTTCATGCTAGTTGATAGGTTTAGCAAGATGTGTGTTATGATGCCCCGTAAAAATACCATCAGTGGATAAGAAGCAACAAACTTGTTCTTTGGACAGGTATGGGTGCATTTTGGGATACCATGGAGAATAATTGTGGAAGAATATGGACACAAAGCTGAAGGGATCTACAACATTCCACCCAGAGACATATGGGTAGATAGAAGTAGTCAATACTACTTGAGTGCAACTTATGAGCAGATACAACTAGAAGCATCTGAAGGAGTGGGATGAAAATCTGGTATATATACAAAATTATTAAAACGTATCAGTCCACACTTCTATAAGAAAGTTCCCATTTGAGTCATTTTTTGGATATTTTCCACTTTCACCTTGGATACTTCATATGGGCAACATGGAGGATTGAGGGAAGATCTTATAAGAGATGCTTTGAGGGCTAAATTTTTTATAGAGAAGATCAGGTAGATCCATCTATAGGTACAAGACACACTGAAGAATTCACAGGAGAAGTATAAGGCAAGACATAATCAACACATAAGAAAGAAATATTTTAAGCTGGGAGATAAGGTATAGTTACAATTGAACAAAGAGAGGCTACATGGGCCTAGTAAGGAAATAAAGTCTGTAAGGTATGCTCCCTTTGGGATACTAGAAAAGGTGGTTAATAATTCCTATGGAGCCAGTTTACCACCATATATATCCATTTCATTAGTTGTGAATGTAGAGAATTTGATCTATAGAGCTATGAGTCTTTGTAGACTGAAGGATGTTCAGATGAATATTATTATGCTTCCTTCTGCAAAAGTGATAATCATTATATAAAGTCAATTTTCTGAATAAATTCTTATGTTAATTTGAAGGGGAAATAGATAACTCTACACATTAAGTTATGAATTCAACAACAATTTACTTTGACATAAGATATAGCCAACGAATTAAATAGAGAAATATAGATAAATTTCATGCATGGAAATTAATTTTGTTATTTTGGAATTCAACAAAAAATTCTTCTTCTAATGTCCAAAAAATCGAAGAAGGATTGAGAAATATCACAATTTGACTATGAGAGTTGTTCTAAATTTATTTTCTCCATAGAGTTTATAAATAAAAAATAAAAAAACAATATATTTGCATAATATAAGAAAAAAATTGATCTAAATTAATACATATACTTGATAACATAAGCAACTTGGGCTTCATTAACTTCTCGATGAGGCTTGGAAGGAGGGGAATCCTAGTCAACACCAGATTCAAAGCTATTCTACTCGTGACGCGCTAGAATCCCACACTGCACTGTGATATAATCATCGACTTCATTATCATACTCCTTAACATTTATGTCCTCTACCATAGCCAATTCTCTATAGAAAGGTTCAACATATTACTTGCCAATTGTAGCCTCTCTAACTTCAACTCTAATATTTCCATTTTTCGGTTTAAAATTTAAAATGAACCCATGCTCAATATAGAATTATCTTAGGATGATTTGAGATCAAACCACTGAGAAAATATAGAGCACTAGGCATTTAACTAAAGAAACAATGAGCTCCATCTCTACAACTTGACCATTACACTACATAAAATTTAACCTGTTTCACACAACTTGGTAATAAACTTGGAAAATTATGGTTGTAATCCTTGACTCTATTCCTGTAGAGTCACTCAGGCAATGTAACTTTACCATTGATCCAACTTTCCTTTATTTTAAGCCTTTGTCTTTTCCATTAATACTAGCCCAATCCACAAATACCAAACAATCCACAAAATTAGAGATGATAGAAAAACTATTCATAATGTAAGCGTTCATTATTTGAAAGACACGTGGAGGATGGAGTTTGTGAGAGAAAAGAAGAATGCAGAGGGAAATTTATGTTCTCAATGAATAATTAATTTATCTATGATTTTTTTTTGAACTAGTATTATTATGTTTCCCTTTTTTAAGATTTCCATTTGTGGATATTTTATTATGGAGAGGATGAGTAATCTTCAAAAGAATGAGGGTGCATAGGGAACATTAATTTTAAACTATTTTCCATTTAATTTTTTTACATATTTAGCTATGTGGAATGAAGGATGTTGTACACAGGGAACTTTATGACTTTAATTTGAAATGTAATAATATTTCATATTTTCCATTTACATATATACAAATTTCCTTATTATACAAATTAATTAAGCTAAGGTTGAAGTTTCAATTCTTCTTTCATACTCTGCATAATAAAAATAGATGGTTCTTTATTTTTAGAGAGATTTCATTCTAATGAGTTTTCTACATATTCGACATAGTGTTTAGTAAAATATTTAGTAATATTTAGAATTAAGATATTACCAATAAAATATAATAATAACGATGCCAAGGAGCTACACATAAAGAAAATGCATACCTTAACAAATGCTTGTGCGAAGAACTTTCATTCTAAAGAGAGATTTCTGTGGAAATCTTTCATTGTGCTCAGAAATTTGTGTAGAGATATTTCATTGTGAGAGCAAAACCTTTAATCAATTAATTAATAAAGCCTTTAGCACAAAAAAAGTCTATTCTATGGGAGTGTAGGAAAATCACTATACTCCATGCCTCCACTCTTTATCCTAACGATAGCTAATAACATAGCAGTGGTGAACAATGTTTTTTATATTATCTAGATAACGTCATTATATTGTTTATCATGCATCTCGATTCATTTAGAGTGGAAAAGGTGGAGGAATTAGCTCATGGAACTGATTTTACGGCGCGACCGAGTTGGGCGAAATGGGGTCTGAAACCTTCCGAGAGCATTTTGAGGCATCAAATGATGTTTTTTTGGAGCAAATCATTATACCTTTAGCGCCACACCTTTTCATGATATTCTAAACGCAACGATCTTTGAAATGGCGCAAGACGCGTGTCAATGAGTATCTATATACAAAAGTTATGCCACATAATTTGACCTTCCTGTTTTCACACCTATAATCCGAGAGGATGTCGCATCAACCCAAATTATTAATGGAAAAGGGTCTAGACATGTGTTTTTGATGTAGATGGCTCTAGATTCTATATTGTAACTCTAGTTAAGAATTGATGTAGCCAAACTTAACCACTAGTATGCTATCAGATTGTGTTATAACTAGGTCACTAAGATGAAGATGCATTCCATTCTTTCAAGAGAATTTTGTTCTATAGTTGAGCAAGGATAGCCAGGAGAGGTAGCATGTAGAGGGCATAGAGAGGGTATATGAACTATATCATCCCATAGGCCACACATTACTTATTTGAATTTACAGCGTTATATTCCAGACAAAGAAAGAGAGTGAAGTGACCTCATGTTCCAACGGGGTTTTCTCCCAAAAGGGTTTCCCATAACATATATTGTGCATTATGTGTATGTGTGAGCTTTCTTTTTCATTATATACTTTTCTACATAATTTTCATTTGCATGCATGCATTATTTATAGTTAAATTTACAGATCTAGAAGTTTAATAAAACTATAATAACTTAAAATTTCAGAATTTAAATATATTATTATCATATCTATTGCAACAAATTTTCCAGTGGAATATCCAAAATATTTTATGGATCATTTCGTATCAGAGAGGGTATCTTTGAGTATTTTTTGGAGATTTTAGGGATCTAGATCGACAGGGATGAAAATCGTAACACCTTAATCATGGCTGAAAAATTTGTAAATGAACGTTGTTATCTTGGAGAGGTAAGGTTTACGTTACTGGAACAATAGGTCATAGATTTAAATCACAATTTAAACCTTTTCATAGCGGCCCTGAATATAAATATGGGGATATTTGGAGAATATGGGGGTTCAAATGTACAGGACAAATCAGAACATAGATCAAAAGATGAGGGAGAAACAAAGAATGTGTTGCAGAAAAAAACCTAAAAAAGATCAATCCAGTTTGAGTGACATGAACCAATCACAGTCCCCGTTTGAAATAAAAATAAAAGTCAATACCAATTTCTTCCATAATGAGATTGACGATATTAAGCCAAACAACTAGTTTTAGCAACTGGAAGATTATTTCAGTGTCCATCAGATCTAGGAAGGAAAAAATATCTCATTCACGTAGTTGTAATTAGAGGGCCATGCAGCAAATTATTAAGAGGGCCACATGAAAATCGTAAGGTTAAAGGGAGAACCTACATTAGCTATGTGGGAGGATTTAAAAGCCATCATTAGGTCATAGTTTTATCCCATTTCATATGGGGAGAACCAGTGGATTCAGTGGTATTAATTCAAATAAAATTTGGGCCAAATTGTGCAGGAGTACACCACACAGCTAAGAAATATGGCTATAATGTTAGGTATCTCTGCAAAGAACCCAGATATTGTCCTTAAGTATTTTGAGGGCATACACTTCCATCTATGCGATAACGTGATGTTTTTCAAGCACAAATCGATGGACGAGGCTTCTGTATAGGCACAGTACCTAGAGAAGATAGGTCTGAAAAGAGCACAGCAAGTGGATTGAAGTAGAAGGAGCAACATAAAGATTGTAAGGAGGGGAAGAAGAAACAAAAATGGGGAAAAGATAAAAATAAAATAGTGACAAGACACCAGCACAAAGATCCTAGCAATCACTATAACTACCACAACATTGATGGCTATATAGAGGAGAAGTGTTGGAAGATGCATCTAGATCTAAACCTAACTAGCAAGAAGAAAGATAATAAGGAGAATAATTGAATGCCCATGGATTTAAGCAACAAAGTTGAAAGCAACTCACACGTGGATGAGAACATCATCTGTATGTTAGTGTAGAAGGAGGTGAATCTGAGTAGCCTCCAACACCAGGAAGAGAAAGAAATAACCAAACATTTCCATATAACTATACAGGTCAGGAAGACAAATATTAATGCTCTATTATACTCAAGATCACAGGTAAATCTCATTACAACAGAGCCTGTCTAGAAGTTGGGTTTGGAAGTTCATGATCATCGTAACCCATATCCACTTAGATGGGTAAATAAGGATGTAGATTTGAAGGTAACAAAACCATGTAAAATTAATTCGCTATCAGTGTTGATTTTATTGATGAAATATATCAAGATGTGATTTCCCTTGATCTATGCATAGTCTTGTTTGGGGATTCATACATGTACATGCGTGACACAATATTCATGAGGAGAGCCAACTAATATTAGCTCGTTAAGGATGTAAAATCATTCATCATCAAAAAACAAAAAGGAAAGTCAAAAATTTCTTTGGTAAGTGCCCTCCAACCCAAGAAATTGACCAATTCCATCAAGAAGTGTGTTTTATTGTTTTTAAGAGAAATTCAATCTGAAGAGGAGTCAATAAGTGGCATGTCATACCTAGAGGGATTTACTAAGAAACAAAAACAACAATTGGAGGATTTTTTATACACATAGAGGGATGTGTTTCGAGAGCTTAAAGGGTTACCACCTAAGAGAGAAGTGGAGCATGAGATCAAGCTATATCTAGACTCCCAATTAGAAAATATTGTGTCGTACAAGAAGAATGTTATAGAAGTGTGGTGAACAAACAATTGCAACATATATTAGAACATGGTGTCATTTTACGCAGTACATCACCATGTGGGTCACCCATCATCATTGTGTCAAAGAAGGATGGGACTTGGTGAATGTGTATAGATTACAGGGTGTTGAATAAAATCATGCTCATGAAAAGATACTCCCTTCCTAAGATAGACGATCTATTGGATCAGTTGTAGCAAGAAAATTACTTCACCAAGCTTGACTTGAAGTCCGGATATCACCAGGTCTGAGTCAACGTAGAAGATACGTGGAAGACTGCCTTCAAAATTAGGGAAGGTTTGTATGAATGGTTAGTCATGCCATTTGGCCTATGTATTTCCCTACCTACTTCTCTGAGAGTAATGAACGATCTACTGCACTCTTTTATAGATTTATTTGTTATTGTCTATATGGATGATATACTGGTGTATAGTGCTACCTAGGAGGAGCACATTTTAGATTTGATGGAGTTGCTAGAAACATTGAAGAAGCACCAACTGGTAGAAAATATAAAGAAGTCTGAGTTTGTGCAGTAGTCCTTGGTGTATTTGGTGTATGTGATTGGTGGAGGATAGTTGAAGATAGATCATTCCATGATGGAGGATGTAATGAAATGGTCAATGCCTACTAATTTTTCTGATGTCGCGAGTTTCATTGGGGAAACATTGTACTTGAAGAAACTCATATCCTCATTTTCAGTAGTAGCAATATCTCTCAATGAAATAACAACAAATGGAAAGTGTTTCAAGTGGGGAAAAGATAATTAGAGGACTTTCAAGGAGTTAATGAATAATATCAATCAAACACTAGTTCTGGAATTACCAAAATTGCAGTGATTCTTTGAAGTGGAGACCAATTTGAGTGGTTATGCTATGGGAGTTGTCTTGATGTGGAGAGAAAGGTCTATATGCTACCATTACGTAGGATTTCATGGGCGATTTGTTAACTACCCTGGCTTCGACAAGGAGATCTATGCCATGGTGCATGCTTTGAAGAAGGGGGACCACTATGTAATGGGAAAGGAGACAATAATTGACACATATCACTAGCCATTACAATACTTGTAGGTCTGGAGTAAGCTATAACGTACCAAGCATTACAAGTGGATGGGGTTTTTATAGTTGTTTAATTTGCTGATCAAGTATGAGAAGGGAAGCACAAACAAGTTGGTTGACATACTTTCAAGACCACCCGCATCAAATATTACAGATTTGAGGACTGTTATGCACATGGAGCCACTAAACCATGATGGATACATAGAGGCATATTCATAGGATGAGGACTTCAAGCAGGTTTATCAACAACTATAGAGTCAGAGTCATGTGCACAATGGAAATAACATCATTGACTAACAACTCCAGGATGAGTTACTCTACAGGTTGGATAAGATGTGTGTTCCTAAATCTGAGTGATTTTAGCTAATTAAAGAGGCTCATAGCTCCAATATTTTCGGGAACATTAGTGTGAGGAAGGTCGTGGCTAACTTGCAGAGGTATTTTTATTGGATAGGTGTGTTTTCCTAAATGTGAGTGATTATAGCTAATTAGAGAGGCTCATAGCTCCAAGATTTTCGGAAACATTGGTGTAGGGAAGGTCGTGGCTAACTTGTAGAGGTATGTGTATTGGCCCAAGATGCAAGAGAAAGTAGCTAGGTTCATAAGAGGATGCATGATTTATTGTACCAACAAGCCTAGCAATAGAGAACATGTCTATATCATCCCTTACCTATACCTATTTTTCCTTGGGAAATCATTTCTCATGGACTTTGTAGAAGGTTTACCGAGAACCAGGAAGGGATATGACTACATTTTCATGGTAGTTGATGGTTTTAACAAGATGTGTGTTATGATGCCCTGTAAAAATACCATCAATGGATAAGAAGAAACAAACCTATTCCTTGGACATGTATGGGTGCCTTTTGGGATACCATGGAGAATAATTGTGCAAGAAGATGGACACAAAGTTGAAGAGATATACAACATTCCACCCAAAGACATATTGGTAGATATAATTAGTCAATATTACTTGAGTGCAACTTATGAGTAGATATAACCAGAATCATTTGAAGAACTGGGATGAAAATATGGTATATATACAAAATTCTTAAAACATACCAGTCCACACATCTATAAGAAAGTCCCCATTTGAGTCCTTTTTTGGATATTTTCCACTTTCATCTTTAGAAATTTCATATGGGCAGCGTGGAGGAGTGAGGGAAGGTCTTATAAGAGATGCTTTGAGGGCTAAATTTTTTATAGAGAAGATCAGTCAGATCCATCTATAGGTACAAGACGCACTGAAGAATTCCCAGGAGAAGTATAAGGCGAGACATAATCAACACAAAACAAAGATATATTTTAAGCTGGGAGACAACGTATAGTTAGAATTGAACAAAGAGAGGCTACAAGAGCCTATTGAGAAAATCAAATCTCTGAGGTATGGTCACTTTGGGATACTAGAAATGGTGGTTAATAATTCCTATGGAGTCAATTTACCACCATATAGATTCATTTCCTTAGTCGTGAATGTAGAGAATTTGAAATTCTATGAGCCTTCCATGTTATATCAGGGGGAGTAAGGCATCCTACCTTTTGTGGAGGATTTGGCACCAAATTCTCAAGAGGAGTTCAAGAAAGACACTTTTTTATAGAAGAGGTTTGAAACTACATGAGAGGGGTAGCATGACCTTTGGTAGATTGGGTTGAAAGGACAACTTCCATGTAAAGCTAAATGGTACACGAGAGATAAGGTGAAGGAAAATTTTTGTTTCCTCATTTAGCAAAAGCTTTTTTGAACCCAAATCCTCCAAAAATTGGGAGGTGTGATCCGGATTGGATAATTATATTGTTTTTCATCCATCTCAATGCATTTAGAGTGGAAAAACTAGAGGAATCAACTCATGGGATTGCTTTTACCCGCGGGATCTATTTTCAAGAAACGAGGTATAAAACCTTCCAAGAGAATTTTCAGGCATCAAATGCGGTTTTTGGGGAAAAATTATCGTTTTACCACCACAAAATTTAGTGTTATTCAACAAATATAGATATTTCCAACAATGCAACAAGTGTGTGAATCATAGATTGTATGCAAAAGTTATTCCACTCAGAATTTGACATTCTTGTTTTCATACCTATAATTAGGGAGGATGTTTCGTCATCCCCCATTATTCATGGAAAAGAATCTAGAAACATATTTTTTATGTAGAAGACTGTTAAATTAGCAACTAGGGCGAAACTCCATGTGGGTCGGCTTATTTATGGTAGCTAATATTTTTATTGGATCCGTCTCGTCGAGAGGTGTAGGGCTGATCCAAAGATCATCCTATTCCGATAAGTATTTATGGAGATATGAATTTATTTGTTTATGTAATTATTATCAAGCCGACCTGCTCTTATGTAGGCTCTATAAGCCCAACCAACGTGTCTATTCATCATCCTCATTTTGGTATAAATAGATGAGGATTTGATATCATTTGCACACATTCTTGAGGTGATCTCCTCTCCATGTTTTGGGTTTTTGGAAAAGGAGAAAACCAAAAGAATGTGTTGGTCTAGAAGAAGCCCTAGCTGCAGATAAAGCTCTAATCACAGTCAACATGTTTCCCTCAAAGTGATGCCCAAATTCGTGTCAATGAAATCATCCATATGCAGGCTATGATACAACGCAACAAGATATTCATGAGTGAAAATATTTGGATGGTTTCACTGTAATAAGGATTCCACGCTAGCTATCCGTAGTACATACAACCTAATACACTGAGACACTAATACGTAGTCATATAAATTCTTATGATACCTATCCGTAGCATATGGTGGAGATCTTAGACGCTGTCACATTCGCAGTTCAATAGGACATCAATACGCTGTTTATGAAAACGTTGTTCACATATACGCTGATGTTGTTCACATATACGCTGATGTTGTTCACATATACGCTAGTCCATACATTATTTATGAAAACACTATTCACATATACGCTGATGCTGTTCACATATACGCTGGTCCATACGTTGTTTATGAAAACATTGTTTACATATACGCTGATGATGTTCACATATACGCTAGTCCATATGCTGTTTATGAAAACATCTGTTCATATAATATGCTGGTCATTAATGATACTCATACGCAGATCATGGAGATTCTATGCAGGTCATGAAGGCTCATACGCAGTCAATGATGACACTAATTCACAAATCATGGAAACACTATGCTATTCATGATGACGTTCATTTATATGTTTTTCATGGTTATTATACGATGCTCTAATCTATGCATTGGGTCACCACTGTCCATATAGTAGCTGCATCGTTATTAGAAGCCGTTGTTCACATGGTAGCAGTAGCTATCATAAAAGAGGTGTCAAGCATGAAGAAGAGCCGCAGTAAGGAAGACATCTAGCCACAGAGAGCCTAGATATATGAAGCCAAGGTAGCCGCAGTTAAGAGTAGATATGCACCACAGGAAAAATGACGCAAATCTCAGGTGAGTACAAGTTCTTCGTGTCAAGGTGCTGAAGCATATATGATAAGGGTTCTGGAGGAAACCCTTGCAACCTTCACTTCAGACCTACCTGTACATGTATATAAATGAATATGGGTACCCTCTCAAATGCATGCTATCTCTAATTAGAGAAGGCTAATGATGATCTCAGTATGTCTATGAGTAGCATCTTGACATACTTGTAGGTGATGTCATCAACCGGATGAAGTTGAAGGATCTTAAGGCGCAACATGATGGGCATAATATAAAAGGGTAGCACATGCAACATAATAAGGACAACATGATGTACGGGAAGCATAATGATGGGAGCATGAGCAGCATGATGATCATGGGCAACATGATGGTGCTACAGAGTAAGGTGCAACAAATGGACGAGATGCAGCACGATGATAATTGAAGGAGTCACCTTGAGAATCAGTTGAAGCAGAATGTCTTCAACTGATCTCATCATTATACGAAATGATCTATGCTAGATCTAGATAAGTCAAAATGTTGACTTCTGTTGTAAATGTACTCTCTCTCTCTCTCTTTCTCTGTTGAACTTTCAAGATAAAAGAATATTTGATCGAAGGGTTTCCCCACACATTGCGGGGTTTGTCCCTGGCTCGCGCCACATCTTGTGTCCTCTTGTCTTGGCTTGTCTTCTACATTTTATATTTATGTTCTATCTGTAGTTTATCGTAATGCTGATGTGATTGCTAATTGTGAAAATTTAAATAAATTTCTCTAGCATAGAACATACCTAAACTTAACAAAGACTCTAGAGGAGTCTATATTGTAACTCTAGTTAAGAGTTGATGTAATCAAACCTAACCATTAGTAGGCTATCCTATTGTGTTATAACTGGGCCACCAGGAGGAAGAGGCATTCCATTATTTGAAGAGAATTTTGTTCGATGTTTGAACAAAGATATCTAGGAGAGGTAGGATCTAGAGAAGAGAGAGAGGCTCTATGCACTGTAGCAACCCACATTACACATACTTAACTTTTTTGTATCTCTAGCATTATTTTCCAAATAGAGAAAGAGAGTGAAGTGACCTCACCTTCGAGTTGGGTTTTCCCCTGAAAGGGTTTCGTAGAGTATATCTTGTGTCTCATATGCGTTTTTGATCTTATTTTTTCATTATCTACTTTTATGTATAATTTCCATTAACATCCATGAAATGGTTGCAATTAAATTTATAGATCTAGAAGTTTCATGAAATTGTATTAGTGTAAAATTTCAGAATTTAAATATATTATTATCAGATCTATTCTGACTAACTATCTAGTGGAATGTCCACGATAGTTTACGAATCATCGTAGGTGTCAACATGAACATATTTTTTTTTGTAAAGTTTGTGATTAAAAAACTTGCTTATGAGTGTAAGTGTGTATGGATTGTGTGGAAGTCTCTCATTTTCTAGAGTGTGAAGGTGTTCACAATGGAAGCATGAAAGCTTCCTCCGCACTATGGACTTCCTCCACTATCCTACATATATGCCTATTTGGACAAAGATAACCATAAAAAAAGATTTCATAGTGGAAAGGGATTTCAGCGAAGTGCTTTCATTATGATAACACAACCTTTAATTAATTTATTGCGAGAGTCTTTAGTCTAGAAGAAGTTGATTTTGTTGGAGTACATGAAAATCACCATTCTCTACACTTCCACACTCGATATCCAAAAGGTGTGATGAGCCCTAGTATCGCAACAAGAATTTTGTAACTCAGATTATCAACTTAAATTATCAATCTGGGGTTCATACAAACTTGAGACGGGTCGACACTGTATGTGTAGAAGACAACCTCCTCTTCCTAGCCTCACTCCCTTTGATGTAAGGGAAATAAGGTAATGAAACAACTTCAAAGGAGCAAATATCTAGGTAAGCCTCTGTTAGCATTATGATGTATGTGTTATCCTTGATGGAAACTCACTTGTAGTAAAACAAGTATATAATAACTAGATGAATCTACAGGATAGATCAAAGGTTACAGAATGATGGAACAGAATAATAGTTAAAGGATTGATAGAGGAAGATTGTGTTAGTATTGTCCTTGATAGACAACCTATATAAACATGAAGTGACATAATGCATGATAGTTTTGTCTACATATGTGACAGAATGTATGGTAGTTATGTTTACAGATGTGACAAAATGAAGGGTAGTTCAGAGGAATTAGTTCAGAAGTGATGTATGATGGTACTCACATTATAACAGGTCAACCTAGAGGTAACAGAGTAATGGCATACAATAAAAGGATGATGGAACAAAGGATTATAGTTTAGGATCAAGAAATTGAAGAAAAAGAATGATTTAAGTTGTATTGAGTTGTATACGCGGGTTCACCTAGTCCAAGTAGCGTATACAAGCGAGTTCACCAAACAAAAAGAGCATATACGTATGCATGCACTTTCACATAAACAAAAATGCACATGAGATGAAAAAATAACGAAATTAAGATAAATGAATATCAAGGGTCCATCCCATGGTATTAGCCCACAGTATTGAGCAGAATAATGATTATTTGATCGCGTCTAAGAATACCACAAGTTCTATCTTTTTTTTTGGTCTGAGGTATTGAAAAATGCTCTAAGTATATAAGGAGGTGAAGGTCAAAGTGTGAAGAAGTGGAAGTAATGAATATCTTATGAAGATTTGGATCAAAATATGCATGCTATCAGTCTCTGATGCTTTTCTTGATCTAAACTGAGTATGCACTTGAGTGTTTGATGATGGATGAGATCTAATGATGGATCAAGACCATAAGACCTTAAATGACTTATCATTATGTGATATGATAATAGATAAGCTAGATTTGAGTGCTAACAAATTTTTTGTCCTTTAAATGCTATGATATGGGTATATCTGAAGTTTGGAATAGCTGCAAAATTATAAGTTATTATTTGCATATCTATACATTGGTTTGCCTTGGTGAAGGCACATATATACGTTGGTTCATCATTTCCATGTAGCGTATGCAAAAGAAAATCCTATTGTTTAGAGATGACTGATTTATTTGATTAGTGCTCATGTTTTACTGTTTTCTGTTAATGATGACTTCATTAGATCTGAAAGTAAAAACTGATTGTATAAAGGGATTGAGTCTGATTGATTGATTGATCGAGTCAAAAGCGTGATATTTGTTGTTTTTTGTTTAGAACTATGTAACTTGACAGTAGATCTTCAGAATGTTACTTTCTTTTTTACATTTTTTGGTTCAAAAGTTTTATGATTAGGTATTTTTAGAGGTATATTTAAGTTGGGCTAAAGGAAGTAGCTTATACATGCAGTTTGGCTTCACTGAAGTAGTATATAAAATTTGACACATGATTTTTTAGGTTGTAGTTGGTTTTGGTTGTTGATGCAGTGTTCTGGGTTCAAATGTGTATTCTCATTACAATAATTTGATTGTTCCAGTTGATTGGTTGAATTTTGATTATGTATTGGTTGATTGGGTTTTTAGTGATTGTTTGATTCCATTGTGTTAGAGGTCCAATGATTGTTTTAATGATTGGTTGAGTTAGAAAGTGATGATTGGGTATTAGTTATATTAGCGATTGATGATTGAGTTTCAGTGATTGGTTGATGTAGTTGTATTTGATAGACGTATTGCATAGGTGATTGGTTTTGAGTTTCAATGTTACTGATGGGTTTAGTATAAAAATTTGATGAAACATGGCCTTCATATTGTGTTGCTGTGTACCAGGAATATCCAGTCTGAAAATTTATGAAACATGGTCCCTGTAGGATACTAAGGGTTAGAGCCTTCAGTGAGGAAGTCAAAACTTCCTGCCAGTAGTGGCTAGTGTTTTGATCATGGGGTTGGCTCTCCCTTCTAGTAGCAGCTAGAGAATGAGTTCATGTAGTAGCCTTTTGTAGGCTGACGCCTACGTACTAGTAAACATATGAGCTAGTACAAGAGCTAGGGGTTTGTAGATTCCTTCCAATAGAAGTTTGAGAACGAGAGAAGGTTGTAGCCTTTTGTAGGTGGGTTCCCACATACTAATATGAGTTTGTGCCAATACAAGATTGTAAACAGGTTTTTATTTTGTTAAAATCAAGACATTGACAACAACAACAGGTGGTTTTTCTCTCGCATTGGGTTCCAACTTAAATCGTGGTGTTCATGTGTGTTTGTTATGTGCGATGGTTTATTCTATTATTGCTTCATGTGGTACTATTTATCTAATGGTTAATAAAGTACTAGTGCAATGGCTGAAGACAAATATATGATGGATTAAATAAATTATAAGTTCACTGGATATACGCTAGTTTCCTTAAGAACAATTGCATGCACACAGAGGTTAAATTCATTAAATTCGCATATAGAAATATGAATATGAAACATAATTTTTTTTTTATTTGTAAATACTGATTCACCCCCCCCCCCCTTCTGAGTATTATTCCCAACAATTGGTATGAGACAAGGTCCTTTGGCAGAAGCTTGGCTGCTTGAACGATATCCATTGTAACAATGGGAAAGAAGCAAAAGATTAAAGCACCTAAGAAGAAGAAGACATCTCAAAGCAATAATAACAGTAGGAGAGACAATCGACTATTAGGTGGAAGTAAGTATTTAGATTTAGAATCACTCCAGACTGAAGATGAATAAGCAAAAGAATTATTAGGTACAAATGTTAGGTTTTCTAGTGATACATTTCTCTGTTCATGCAATATTGATGATAATTAAAGTGACAATGAAACAAATGAATTTTCTCTTATGTGTGAAAGTGAAAGAAATATAGAGGAAAAAGTTAAAAGGCTCACAAAAAAAATTAGAGATCAACAACATCTATTTGAAAAAAGGGAGTGTACGTACAAAGAAGAGATTACCAGGTTAAAAAATTAGTTGGAGGAAGGAAACAAAATAAATAAGCAGTACAAAGAAAAGGAATATCAAAGTGAAAGGTTGCAGGATGAAGTGACATCATTAAGAAATGAAGTGAATGAAAAGGAAACAACAACCAAGGAACTTATAGAAAGAACCAGTTATTGTGAAGGTCTTGAAGTTGTGGTCATCTCTCTAAAAGAGGATCTTAAAAATTCACATAAGCAGAATGAAGAACTACTTCAAGCATTTGAAGAACAAGAAAATGAGGTTCTCAAATTAAGGCAACAACTCGAAGAAGGAAATTTTTTTTAATCAAGCATGAAGAACTAGTATCTTGAAAAGGAAGAGCAATATCAGGTTGAGGTAATATCCTAAAAGGTAAATTAGAAGAAAAGGATAAAATTTTACGATTTCAAGATAGTACATTTTGGATAATATTCTTAGTAAAAGGTATTCTACCATCAAATATGGTCTTGGATTTCATGAAACTATTAAAGGTGTATCTAGCTCACAAATTAAAGAAAGAAATTCTAGTGCAAAATCCAAAATTCTCAACAAGGAGAAAAGAGGTCAACCCCATCAACAACCAAGGAAATAAATTCTTCAAAAAAAATCATTTACTCCTAACTATGGAAGTGTTAATTGATTCTTTCCTCTGATGAATAATGTTGAATGTTTTATATGTCATAATTTTGGGCATGTTGCAGCCAGATTCAGAAGTAGAATGGTTCTAGCTAATAATCGTCACACAGAAACATCATCAACTTCTAGGTACTTTAAGGGACATTGTTTCTCTTGCAATATGTTTGGTCACAAAGCCATTAATTTCTTTAGAAGGAATATGAAACAGATAAGATTCTATACTTGTAGAATGTTTGGGCATATAGCAAAAGAATGCAAGGACAAGGATATGGATCCTCGTAGACAATATGGTAAGCAATCAAATAAGCAGATTTATATCAGAAAATTTGAAAAAGATGAATTCACAAAGAATCAAGAAAAGGAATATCATATAAGGTGTGATATTTCTCTCTGATCATTCAAAGACAAAGATGATAGTTGATGTGCTCATCACATGACTGGAGACAAGATAAAATTGGAGTCTCTGATGAAGAACCATCATGGTAATGATATTATTCGAACTGATGCTTCAGAAAAAGTTCTAGAACCAGGTACAGTCATAACAGAAGGAACTGAAAATATAAAATTTCAGTCTTCCAATTCTCATATGTTGATAGTATGAAGACAGGTCACGTATATATGCGAGTTTGAAGCTGCATAGTCATCCACATGTTGGATTGATGAAGAAGCTATGGGGTAGACTCAAAAAAGGGGTCTAATATGGTTATGTGGATTATCAATTGTATTTTCAGTCTTGGTGATTGATGACTACAACCTTGGATGTTACTTGGAATTTTTTTTTGATCCTCATAATTTGTTGATGACTTGATGTATAACTGGTTGATGACGATGCCTTGATGATTCTAACTGATATATGCAATGATGAGATCTAATAGTGAACAATTGGCACAGGTTCAAGGGAAGAATATGATATGCTTCTAATAATGCATTGTTGGCATTATTCTTAGATGTTTTGGTACATAATGGTTCTTTTCAATGGTGAGGATGCTTCTATTGTTGAAATAATTAAATGATGTATCATGTTATGTCGCAGTCATGGGTTGCCTATAATGACATCTCAGATGATACTTTGCTTGAGCCACATAGTTGTTATTCATATCAGATTTATGGATGATTATGGATGACCCTTTCGATAATGCATATGATTATGGATGACCCTTTTGATGATGCATATAATACATATGGTATGTTTCTTACATGGTGATCTTGATAAGGTCAAGGAGAAGAACAAAGCTTGAATGCAAAACTTCATTATTTGATAATTTTTACTCATTTATTTTATACTACTTTCATCATGCCTTCAAAGATGCATACATTTCATATAGTGTAGTTTTGAATGAGGATTCCTATAGGTCTTGGACCTCACATGGTTGAGGATTGATGTTGTTGATGGTATCAAGAAAGCTTGACAAATGACTATGATCTCATGGTTTTCTTTTTCACTTTGATGAGAAGCTAGATACATATTGCTATCTCTATGACAAATACATATTATGCTGGACACATGAATGATTACTTAAGTAGTGATGTTGGTATAAAAGATCCTCTTGTATGAAGAAAATTTTCCAAGAGAATGGTGTCAATGTAGACACAGATATAATGATGATGACCTCTTACTTTATGATGATAAGTTTGATACTCACATATGTTGATTATCATGGTTGATGCTTATCAGATGTGATTGTTCGCTAGTGATAATACATGGCTGATATATTGAGGGTTATTGTGGAGAGATCATGCAGTTCTTACTACGATGATGATGTTATGGTCATAGGTGATGAATATGGTGGTTTCACATATATGATATGATGTGAATGGTTTTGTATAACTACTTGGAGATATGACATATGCTTATTTGATTCATGGAAGGCTATGTTCAGGATTTTTCTACTAAGGAAACATAGAAAGTTGATATTGATGAGATCAAGAGGATGAGTTGATATCTATATGTCGCATAATTTTTCACAGGTTGATGATATTTACATTGTCATATCTTGTGAAATGATGATGGACATATATAGGTTGCTGGTATCGATGCTGTTGATAAATGCTTATGGTGCAGATCACATATGGTGTATGATAGTTGTTGATAACTATCATGGTCTTGTATAGATCTTTTGTATTTGTTATAAATTTCATGTATATGATTTGATGTAATGGTCATGTAAAGACCTATAATGTAATAATTGTCATATTCAGTCATGTATGGACTTTTAAGATCATGTAAAATATGTAAACCCACTTGGTTGGGTGGATGAGTCAAACTTGGTGTATCCCAAGTTGGTTGTGTGATTGATGTATGTATGAATCATTGGTGATAGGAATGTCATTATAGAGTCATGTTATTCTTTTCAAAAAAAAATTAGACTTTGCATGTGCTAAGGGGGAGCACGGACAGTACAGTGCATCTCACCATGTACTAAGGGGGAGTTTGATCAAAGAATTCAGCATGTGCCTACGGGCAGCATGATCAGTGTTCATATTCACGAGATCGGATTTTGAAGCCTTCGTTTTACATTGGTCAACCCTTTCCACTTGACGCCAAAGGGGGACAGTAGATTAGTGTTTTGAAAGTCTTGGTGCTTGTCTAATAGCTTGATGTGGTGCTTGTGTTGATGTTATTTACAAGTTGTAGGGACCAAACACCAAAGTAGTTTCCATCAAGTCCAACGGGGGTGATTGTTAGCATTATGATGCATGTGTTTTCGTTGATGGCAACTGACTTGTAGTAGAAAAAGTATATGGTAACTAGATGAATCTACAGGACAGATCAAAGGTGACAGAATGATGGAACATAAAGATATCAGAGGTGACAAAATGATGGAACAGAATAATAGTTAAAGGACTGATACAGGAAGATTGTGTTATTTTTGTCCTTGATAGACAACTTATATAAATAGGATGTGTAGAATGCATGGAAGTTGTGTTTACAAATGTGACAGAATGGGCTGAAGTGTGTTTACAAATGTGACAAAATGTAAGGATGTTTAGAGGTATGATTTTAGAAGCGATGTATGATGCAAGTCACATTATAATAGGCCAATTCAGAGGTCATAGTGTAATGGCACATAATAACATGATGATGGAACAAAGGATTATATTTCAGAGTCAAGAAATTGAAGGAAAAGAATGATTTAAGCTGTATTGAGTTGTATATGTGGGTTCACCTAGTTCAAATAGTGTATACAAGTAGGTTCATAGAAAAAAACGAGCATATACGTATGCACACACTTTCACAAAAAGAAAAACATGTATGAGATGAAAAATTAAGGAAAATAAGATAAATAAATGCCAAGAGTCCATACCATGGTATTAGCCCATAATATTGGGTGGAATAATGATTATTTTATCCCGTCTAATAATACCACAAGTTCTACGTGCTTTTTTGGTCCAAGGTATTGAAAAAGGCTCTAAGTATATAAGGAAGTGAAGATAAAAGTGTGAAAAAGTGTAAGTAATGAATATCTTAAGAAGAGTTAGATCAAAAGATGCATGTTATGGGTTTCTGATGCTTTGCTTGATCTAAAATAAGTATGCACCTGAGTGTTTGATGATGGATGTGATCTAATGATGGATCAGGATCATAAGACCTGAAATGACTTATCATTATGTGATATGATAATAGATAATATAGATCTGAGTGCTAACAAATGTTTTGTCCCTTAAATTCTATGATATGGGTATATCTAAAGTCTAGAATAACTATAAAGCTATAAGTCATTATTTTCATATCTATACGCTTGTTTTCCTTGGTGAAGGTGCGTATACACATTGGTTTGGAATTTCCAAGTAGCGTTTATAGAAGAAAAGCCTGTTGTTAAGAGATGAATGATCTATCTAATTGGTGCTGATGTCTTACTGCTATCTGTTAATGATGTCCTAATTAGTTCTGAAATTGAAAAATTGATTGTATAAGGAGATTGAGTCTGATTGATTGATTGATTGGGTGGGAAGGGTGATATTTTCTACTGTATGTTTAGAACTCTTTAACTTCATAGTAGATCTTTGGAATGTTACGTTTTGGTACAGTTTTTGGTTCAAAAGTTTTATGATTTAGTATTTTTAGAGGTATACACAGCTTGGGCTAAAGGAAGTAGGGTATACGTGTACGTTGGCTTCATAGAAATAGCGTGTACAATCTTACACATGATTTTTGAGCTTGCATTTGGTTCTGGTTGTTGATGCAGTGTTCTGTGTTTAGATCTGTATTCTAGTAACAATGATCTCACTGTTCCAGATGATTGGTTAAATTTTTATTATTTATCGGCTGATTGGGTTTTCAGTGATTGTATGATTTAGTTGTGTCAAAGGTTCAGTGATTGTCTCAGTGATTGGTTTATTCCGAAAGTTATGATTGGGTTTGAGTTATATCACAGATTGATGATTGAGTTTCAGTGATTTGTTGATGCAGTTGTTTTTGATATATGTATTACAGAGGTGATTGGTTTTGAGCTTCAATATTACTAATGGGTCCAGTATGAAAATTTGAAGAAATGTGGCTTTGATATTGTGTTACTGTGTACCAGAAGTATCCAATCTTAAAATTTATGAAACATGGTCCTTGGAGGATACTAAGGGTTAGAGCCTTCAGTGAGGAAGTAGAAGCTTCCTGCCAGTAGTGGTTGGTGTTTTGATCAGGGGTTTGGAGCTCGCTTCCAGTAGCAATGGGAGAATGAGTGAATGTAGTATCCTTTTGTAGTTTGGTGCCTACGTACTGGTAAACATATCAGCTAGTACAAGAGCTAGGGGGTTGTGGCTTCCTTCCAATAGAAGTTGGAGAATGAGAGAAGGTTGTAGCCTTCTGCAGGTGGGTTCCTACGTACTGGTATGAGTCTACACCTGTATAATATTGTAAACATGTTTTTCTTATATTAAAAAGAAGACAGAGACAACAGTAGTAGGTGGTTTTTCTCCCGCATTTGGTTTCCACCTTAAATCTTGGCATTCATGTGTGTTGCTTATGTGTGATGGTTTATTATGTTATTGTTGCATATGGTTAATTTTTATCTAATGGTTAATACAATACTAATGCAATGGTTGAAGAAAACATATGATGGATTAATTGAATTATAAGTTCATTGGATATATGCTAGTTGCCTTAAGAACAATCGTGTACACACACAAGTTCGATTCAGTAAAGTCACGTGTCGAAATTATATGATATGTAAAACGTTATTGATTTATAAATACTAATTCACCCCCCACTCTTAGTATTATTCCAAACAACCTCCAATCCTAATTTGAAAAAGGTAAATAACAATAAGAAAAGCTATGTTACTTTTTTTGGAAAGTAAATGATAGAAAATAAATCTATCTTATTTGCAAAAATGTAAAGCACAATGATAACCAATAAAATATAATCGATCTTGATACAAAAAAAAATGGAATTAAAAGAAATATTTTCTATTTTGTTGGATATAAAAGTCCTATATTACCTTTTGAAGAAAGAAAGCACACTTTTCTTAAAGTAAATTGAAGAAACTAAATCTAGACTAATTGTAGAAATCAACATTCAAGAAGTGATCAATGTAAGAGCTAAATGATGACATAACTAATAAAAATCTCAACCAAAGTGGTCTCAGAGAATTTATAGGTTATAAATCTACCTCTACCATGAATTTGGAGTGACTTTGGGTAAGGATAATCTTGAAAACAAATTGCTACAAGATTGCTATGAGACGTCTGTCTCTGGAGTTAGCTTGCCAAATGACCACTAAAATCAAATAAAAATAATTTTGGGTTGATTTTGTTATTAATTAGGATTTTCTAGAACTCCAATCCAAGTGGAATCACTTTAAAATACCTTTGTTAACATGTGCTAAAAGAGAAAATAATTACTACACTAAAAACCATAAATTTTAGAACGAGTGAGCTAGTTAACCTACCAAATGCATAACGTGATCAAGTGAAAATTGTATAGGGTAATTTTTATTATTAAGAATAATATTTTTACGACTTAGTCCAAGTGGAATCATTATAAAAGTATCCTTTCTACTATTTTCTAAAAAATAGCAGAAAAATACTATTGTTTTGCTACAAGAGACTTCCAAAAATTCTAGATATATGAACTAGTAAACAATTGCAAGTACCTCAATGATGAATATGAATTTTCATAGTTTTATTAAGGATGCATCATGAATTTGAATATATAAATAATCTTCAAAACAACTCACTTCAATTATTTAACCAATACAACCTACAACTAAGGAAAAAAGAATACTAAATGTAAAAATAAGAGACACAAGTGAAAAAGACATTCGAAGGAAATAAGGAAATTGTACAAGAAGGCTCTAAGGCTCATTTTATCAACAAGAACAAGGATACATAGATTCATATGAAGGAAACAAAGTTTTAGAAGCTAAAAATGGCGCCAAAATTCATTATTTGAATCTGTCTAAGTACATCTCTACTAGAAATGAAAGTGGAGCTGTAAAATAACAAGTTCTCTCCATAATAAGACTAATAAATGCATGCCCCTAGAGTAAAATTCGAATTTTTACTTATACAATTAGAAGGGAAAGAATTCTCCTTGAAAGGAGGCAACTTTTTCTGCAAAAACACTCAAAATTTTGATCTGGTTCCCAACACTAGGAATTTGTATTGAATGATAGGGAGCACATTTCTAGATTTTCTAAATCACAATAGCTCCAAAATATATTAAATAATTTCATAATATCTTTTTCATTTATCATCCAATATTTGTCCTCCTGTAGAAGGGAGCAAGTCCCTAGATTATCTCACCCTCTAAATCTTCATAATTTGCCTAATATTCTCACAGTATTCTACACAAATAAATAATATTAGGCATGTAATATGTAATTATCTATAAATAATCCTAATGAACAAATTAAATTTACAAAAATGTCATCTTGTGCAAAAAGAGATATTTAATGTGCTAAAGGATTGTTAAAATGGCCTTAAATTATAGCTATTTTTCTAACTTTAATTTGTAAGTGTCTCCTCCTCTGAGAAACTAAGTTACGTAAATGTGCCTCATTCATGGCCTTGGGGGACTCCATGATCTGTCCTATAGTTGTGCAACACTTTCCTATAGCAATGAGTCTACCTTCCTGTAGAATATTTATTTCTTCTTGTAGCAGCTTTATTTCTTCCTGTAGCAGTTTTATTTCTTCCTATAGTAGTGAGAATTCTTCTTTTTTTTTTTTTTTTTTATCAGTTGTTTGATCGTGTCTTTTCTTCTGCTTGGCTTCTTCCGAGAGGTTTATGGTTGGTTTATTTCAGCTTTGAGGGAGGTTATTTCTATAGTTTAATCTTATTCTCCTTTTATCTTCTATTCTGATATTTTTAGGCACCTTTTCTTCTATTTCAGCCCCTTCTTCTTCTTTTCCACCCTCTTCTTCTTCCTCTTCCACCTTCACTTGGAGGCTCCATCATGGCTATAGGATTTTGGGTGAAAAATTTGGTCAAAATCAAGATTTTTTAGCTCTCTAGACTTCACTATAGCACCATGAGATAATTCTTTAGGACATTGTCTTATCTTGCAACAATATGTTCTGATCTTGTAGCAGTTGTCTGCAAGTTTTTAGTCTCCATTATTCGGACGCGTAGCACCATTGTAGTAGCCTAGGCAACCCCTGATGGTTGTTGGATCAACTTTGAATGATGTAGTGGGGCTATCTTATCATTTTTTGAATGAAATATTGGTATAAATGAAGTTATGGCTTAACCTGTTGTATGATTTATCCTTGACCTACCACCTTCATAACTTCTCAAGCCAATTGTCCCACTCCTCATAATTATCATCCTCCTTTTCTTGCCATTTTCCACATTACATGAGTGAGGAAGTTAGTTGCACTTAACTGTTCGAGGGCGGACGAGACTATTGGTCTCCTTCAACCTTGAAAACATTCCCTCTTATGCATTGACAACAATATTTTAACCATAATACGGTCAAGAAGAGAGGTGAACAATAATGAATACTTGTGCCTACCTAATGGTCTTTGGTTTCCTTGATGTCTACATGCTACTAATTCTACCATTTGATGCTTGCATGAGGTAGATGGAATATGAATGAGATTGCATGAATCCCCTTTGAGGTTTAACATGTTGCCTTCATTTATCCATTCTCTATCTCAAGGAATTACTTTTAATGATCATTTTTGTTTAGATTTGTTTGAATCTGTTGATAATAAAACAAGTCTCTCCATTGATAATATATTGTGGTGTTTGAGGATGATGATCTTGTAGCAACTTGTAAGGGATCTGTAGCTTCTCAGCACTAGTGTTGGAACCTCCTAAACTTCATAATCACTGAAATGTATTAGTGCGATGCTTCAGATGTGATCCTGTAGCATCCTATAGGGTACCCCGTAGGTGCAAAAAACTTCATCCTACAAGGCATCAAAATGATGGATTCTCAAAGAAATGGGGTAGAAAATGGTACAAGATTACCTGATAACAGTTATAGGACTGTTGGGAACCACTTTTATATGTTTTTTTATTAGAATGGTGACATGGGAAGCTTATTCATTTGTATTGGTGAGTGAATGACATGATAGAAGAATAAAATAAGTGAAATGATGATGGTTATCAAGATACTAGGAAAACAAATGATCTTTTCCACTAATTAGTGGCTTCCTACTATGGCCCTATAGGGTCTATGCAGACTGCTACAGGATTGTATGTATTACTCTAGAAGCCACTAATATCACATTATCCTTCACATAAAGCCTCCAAAAACCCTGAATAAATCATTATCAATCTAAGGAAAAGGGTTGGAAGCCTGAGATATGGTGCAAATAATGGAAGAAGGGGTGAAAAAGGGTATTTTTCATGGACATAGATGAGTTTTTAGATGTAGAAGTGACTAAATGGAATGGAGGATGGATGATGGTGGTGTGGTGGAACTATTTTTCATTTTCTGAAGGAAACCATATTATCTTACCCTTCTCTCAATGTTGATCACAATCCTGTAGCGAATCTGAAACAATCATGTAGCACTCTGCGTCAATCATGTAGCAATATTTTTTAACCCATATCTCTCAAACAGTAGATTGGATTGGCCTAAAAAAAATAATGCTACCATCATCCTTGCGCATCTCCCCATGAAACATCTTTACTAACAGATGTAGGAATATCAAGAAAAGTGGAAAATGGTTGTAGGTAATGGAGGCCATTTTTGGCATTATGACAAATGTGTTGATGTGTTGTCCCTCATGGAAAACTACTTAAGAAATATTTAAACATGATGGTAGAAGGATGAGTATTTAGGCCAATAGAGATGTGACAAAGGAATATCAATTCCTGGACAACGGAATGGTAAAGATGAATTTTGAGGAATTATATGGGGTCTTGTGAAGCACAGACATTTACATCCATAGGTTTAGTGAAGCAATGTAGCGTGCAATTTCCACACCATGGTATTGGCCCATAGTAATGAGTGCAAAAATAGATATTTGATTCCATAAATTAATACCATCCACATAACTATGGAATTGGCCTAAGGTATTGGCTAAGGCCTAAGCTATATAAGGAGATGTAGATCAATGTACTAAGTGTGCATGATATGGGTTATTTATGAATTTTTTGATGTTATATAAGTGTGCACCAACTATGATAATGGATCAGATCAATTAGATATGAAATGACTATATATTGAATAATTTGCTTATTGTTTGATAGGCATGTGATGATGATATGAGGTGTGTCTTTTATAGTATATGATGACATTTGGGGTTTGAATGATGTTATGTTGTGCAATGAAGGAAAGATTCAATAGTTACAAATATTTAAGTCTATTTTATTTAAAAAGATCGCGTAGATACGCAGATCTTCTTCTCAGTATTTGCGTATCAATTTTGCAGTATTAATAGATCTGTACACGGGTATGCTTCTTGGAAGGCGTGTGCATACACATAAATGTCTTATAAGGGTCACATACATATGATAGGGATTTTCAATTCATGATGTCTGATCATTCTTGTTGTCTTTGATGATATTTGTCAATGAAGTCTTTCATGATGATCTATGCTTGACAGTGTTGGTCGAGGTTGAACTGATTATGTTATGAAATGTTTAATAGTAATGATGCAGCTATGAGATGATCTGTATTTGTTTCAAAAATATATTACAAGGTTAGTATGTGTCTGGGTGATTGATTTCAGTAGTGGAGTAATTCAATCTTAGGGTTCAATGTTTTGAAATATGTATGTGGGTTGTCTCAAGATAAATTTCTTATATACACAAGTATGTCTCATAATAATAGTGTATATATTATAACATAATATCGACCAAGGTTTGTAGTGATAAGATCAGGTGCCTGTGATGAACAGTAAGTGGTATTTGAGATGATCTAGCTGGTTTGGTTGTTTGAGATTCAACAATTGGTTTACTCAATGATTTCATTGGTTCAGTGATTTGATATGGTGATTGGTTTTAGTTTGTTATTTGATATTGGGCTTAAATGATGGTAGTGTGTCTAGCAATGAAAATTTAATGAAACGTGGCCTACATATTTGATATTTTTATTTAGGTGGATCTAAAATAAAATATTATGGAATGTGGTCCATAGAGGTCTTGAGGATTGGAGCCTCCCATTGGTAGCTGGTAAATTTGGTCAGGGGGTAAGAGCTCCCTTATGGTGGGTTCCAGTAAATGAGAACAAGGGGTTGGATCTCACTTCCAGTGGGTGTTGGAGAACTAGACAAAGTTGTATCCTTTTGTAGGTGGGTTCCTGCATATTTGTATGGGTCTGTGCTAGTACAATATTGTAAGATGGTTTCTTTATAATAAAATATAAAGACAGAGATGACAACAACGATTCTTTTTTCCCACATTGGGTTTCCACCTAAAAATATAGGTGTTCATGCATGTTGATGTATTTCTTATGTGTGATGGTTTATTATGTTACTACTGCACATGGTTATTTCTTAATTAATTTCAAAAGAAGCACAAATGCATTGGTTCATGTTAAATAGGTGATGAATTAGTTGGAAAGTTAGTTAAACTGATATACACTAATTATCATCATCACAGTCGCATGCATACATTGGTTCACTAAATTAAAGTCGTGTACAGAAATATTAATAAGAAATTAAAAAGTCTTAGTGAGTCTTAAAATACTAATTCAGCCCCCCTCCCCTTCTTAATATTTTTTCCAATGATTGGAATCAGAGGAGGTCCTTTAGAATAAGCTTGATCTATTGAAGGAGATCCGTCAAGATGAGTAGTCAAGAAGGTGTATTATCTATCAAACCACCTTTATTTAATGGAACTAACTTTTCCTTTTGGAAAGTCATGATGAGAGCATACTTTCAAGTGTTTGGAGGCGATGTATGGGAAATTTTTGAAAGTGGATATCAATATCCATCCTCCATTCCCACAGATACTGCTGGAAAGAAACAATATGAAATCAATGAAAATGCTATGAATGCCATATTGAGAATTCTGGCCAAGTATGAGTTTGTGAAAATAATGCAACTAAAAATAGCAACGGAAGTGTGGGATAATCTTATCCAAAGTTATGAAGGTGACACCAAGTATTTGAGATGAGGAAAGGTGGTCCTTCTAACATGAGAGAAGTAGCCTTTAAGGCCACATATTAAGGGAAGCAGAAGGAAGCACCTAAAGACACACACTACATATTAGATGAGGAAGAAGAAAACGTTGTAAGAAAGTTACAAGTGAGATCTAGAAGATTCAGATGTAAGATTCCTGTTAAATGTTTTTCTTATGGAAGAGTAGGCCATTATGCATCCAAATTTCCTTATAGAGAAAGTCATAAAGAGAAGGGAAAAGTGTTGCTAAAAATAAGGTTTGTTATGGCTCTTGAAGATTTGTCATTAAAGGAATCAGTGAGTTGTTAGGTTAGTGATTCAACAAAATCTATAAAGGAGAATGATAAACTCGGGAATGCTAACAAAGAATTGGAATCAAAAGGAAACAATATGGTTGAGTATGTAACACCCTCCTCCCACATCCACTTAAGTAACCATGCCAACTGGGGTAAGGAAGAGATGAGAGGCTATTATGATCAGGTTCGCACTCCTTTGTGACATCAATGAAGTAAAATCGATGAAACATCACACGCAATCATCCAACATCATCAACATAACCCTTAGGGGACAAGTCAGCCACTCTGACATCTTGTCCCTGGGTCCCACTGTTGTTCTGGATCTGTTAGGCCATAGTTTATCTCATGCTATGGAAAAGGAAGCGACCAACAACCTAAAGTTGATCTCACAGGCTCGACTACATCGCTTAGGGACGAAAATTTCTAGTTCTATGCCAGCCACCCTGGAATTTAATCCACTTTTTTAGGCCCAGAATTGAGGCCACTACCCAAAATGGAATGATAACTTAGAATCAAAAATAAATATAGGATAAGAATTATGCAAAACCAAATAATTTAACATGACCATAACCAAACCCCTACTAGCCATGACAAGCATTTCGTCAAACACATCATGAACATGCAACCTATAGATGTAAACAGGAGAACTAAGTGTAGGGATCTCATACTTATCTGAGAATTTTTGTGAACCATTGTCCCCTCACATCAATTACCACCTTATCCTCTATTAGGTAATAGACACATTATCCATTCATGTACAAGTAAAAACATGTTGAGATCCGTACATAGTTGTTGTTATAAAATGTACATATAGCCAATATAATAGGAACAGAAATACCATAAAAATATAAACCATCAAAACCAAAATATACATGAATACATTTACACATGAAAATAAAGGGAATGAATTTCTCATTAATGAATTCAATGAACTAATTAGAGATGGGACTACCAATATCCACAAGAGCATAGATTGGCTAAGCCAAGTCTCTCTTCAGCTAATCATTGTCGTTCCATATTCCAAACATGAATATGGGACTCATAAAACACATAGAAAACACCAATCAACATGGATGCAACTGGAGCTCTCCACCCACACTTTGAGGAATTTGAGTGCCTCCCAGTCTCTCAGGCTTTACCATGCATCCACAGTATGATCAAGGGATCAGTAGGCCTTACACCAAGACATAATCTCCATGATTTACCATGCATCTCATCCTAGGATCACTAAGCCCAGCTGAGAGAAAATCCACCTCTTGTCTTTACCGTATATCTCATCATTCACTAGCAAGGATTCTTATCCCCATCGAGGCACACAGTCTGGATTTACTGCAACCCACAGTCTGGTTCAACAGTTACTAGGCCAGTGGCTTTGTGATCCGCAGTTTGGTGAAGGGACCACTTATAACATGTGTTTTTCAATTCGAAGATCCACCCCACTCAACTTTGAATCCAATACAGCCATACCATATAAAAAATATGAGAGAACCCATCTGATCAAAGCTAGAAGGAAATGGGAAGGCTAAGCTGAAAATATTGTCTCACCTTGTAAAACCCATGCCATGGTAGAAAAGAAACACATGCAATCCCATGCGTGCCAAATCTAGAAGGGAAAATACACATGCAAGTCAATACGTTCAATGAATCCTAATGTGGCTACTTGATCATGCCCTTCCCTACTTGATCTTTGCTTCCTCTTGAATTCTTTGTCTTTCTTAGTCCAATGCCAAAGTGCTTCAAGAAACTTTGAGTTTCAAGAGTATGAGAGAGAGAGAATAATGAGAGAGATATGAAACTCAACTAACAAAAGGTTACACTAACTAGGCCTTACCAACTGATCCTCATAAGAAATTTTATCAATGAGGCATATTTTTTCTTCATTTTCCATTATTTTCCTTGAATTTCCTCCTCACATGCAACCTATGATATTTCAGCTCCCTTTTCTCCTAATTTCCTTTATTTTCATAAATAAATGTGCCAAAACTTCCATTTTACATTTCCAAAGCCTTATCCATTGCCTTTTCCTACTTCATTAGGCATAAACAAGAAAGTGAACACCCCCTAGTATGTCCTACCCACCATCTAGCTTGGAATATGTGTCCCATGAACCATGGTCTTATATATATTTTTACATGAAATTTTCACCAGGGTTGTCATAGAACCCTCACCCTTGGGGGATCACCATCCTCAATGTTCAATGACACCTATAATAAACAAGAATAATGAAAATAAAACATACTTCCCATGGAGCTTTATATCATAGCCCATTGCAATATTTACAATGAACACCTTCTAAAACATGACAAACATATCATTTACTGGAGCTTTACAACACAACTCATTATGGTATTTACAATAACCACATATACACATATTCACATCTGCTAAACCGGCTAATAAGAGAATACGATGCCCGTATCAATAAAAAAGGGAATCTAGAGGCTCACATCTCCGCCCTCAAAGTAATACCAGGATTCACCTCCTTCCTAGGAAGTCCAAAATTTAATGCAAACTTAAATATGCATCGAATGTCCAATGCTACAACCCTAGGCCAATTATCCTTTCAATGAATAGTTACCAACTCATTGTTCCAAGGCACACTCCCAATTTGCATCTGATTCCATTTGGCAACGCTAATGACCAAAACAAATATATCCATGACCTCTTGTTCTCCACTACACACTCCCTTGGGAATATGGTCACCCCTTCCTTGCAGTCACTCACCTTCCAAGTTTCGTTGGCACCCCCATCCTCGGAATTCCATCCCTTGGAAAGCCTTCCTCGCATCAGAAGATCAAACAACCAAGGCATATACCTGCCTCAAACCATCATATTGGTCATAAAATTCTCATGGAGATAAATGGACACTATTCGGTACCGGTGTCGCATAATGGCCTTGCTCCTGAAGTTCTTTACCAACATAATTTTGCATGTGCCAATTTCTTTTTCTTTTGCTGCTAATTCTTGTAATCGATTTTAGGGACTAAATCGGGCATGTCCATGCATTCCTATTCTAAACACATAACTTCCATTAGATTTAAATAAATTGAAGTAAATTCACATCATACCTCATTGGTAGCTCATCAATAAGGTACATTCGCAATCATGTTCACTTCCTATTAGAACAAGTCAAACTAACATATTTGATCAAATCAACTTGTATAAACATATCACAAGAAGTTAGCTCAAAAAATAACCATCAAAATCATAAATCACATGTAACCATCATAAACAAAAATCATAGATCGCATGTAATCATCATAGAACATAATCACATATAATCATCATATACCATACTCATAAATCACATGCATAGTAAAACTAAAAAAAATTGTTGATACTTATCCTTTCATCAATCCTTAGCCTCCAGCTTTGTCTTTATTCCGTATGCACTCCGGATCAGTTTCCACACCGGGAAAAAAACTAGTTCCTTCTGGTGTGTACATGCACGACATGTACACACCACCACCTACACACAAGGCCACATGTACAACATGTACACAACAACACTTGTACAATCATGCACATAACACCATATGTACATAGCACCACATGCATGCAACACCACCTGTACACAACACTGCATATCCAACATGTACTATTAGGGGAATTTTGAGGTCTAAAATGGGTCTCCTAAGAAAAATGTACAGCCAAAATAAAATTTATAAGAGCCAATAGGATTCAAGATGAAGATGTCATCCATGGGGGATGATTCACCATTTTTGGAGTAAAAAAGTAAAAAGATTATAAAATAATAAAATAATAAAACTACTTTTTCAACTCATATTTTCAACTTATATCCCTAACGTTTTACTTAAGTTTTGAGATGGAGTACTCTTTGGATGCAAAATTTAGTTCCTCATCCAAGGAGTACCCATTTTGCATACTTTTGATGGACCCTACTACACAAAAAATAAGAAATACATTAAAAAACGTGATTGCAATCATGTTTTTCATGTATTTCTCATTGCTTGTGTAATAGGTTTCATTGAAAGTATAAAACATGGGCACTCCTTTGACGAGAAATGAAATTCTGCATCCAATAAGTATTACCACTCAAAATTTTGGTAAACCCATAGAGGGATAAGTTTACAATACCAGTTGAAAAAATATTTTTTGCTTTTTTTCCCTCTAAAATTAGATGATGTAATCAAATGTTATTTTATTTTTTCCACTATTATTTTATAATTTAATTAAGGAGCCCATTTTAGACCTTAAAATTTCCCTAATGATAGCATCATCTGTACATAACACAGGATTTCCCACACACGCAAAGCACCATATGCATACAACACCACATATCCATCATGCACATAGTACAATATATACACAACACTGTATATCCAACGTGTACATAACATTGTCTATACCTAGCATTGAATATGTAACATTCATACAACACTATCTATACTAACACCCTGAACATAACATTTCATAAGAAACACATACACAGTAAATATACACCACACCGCATGCACACAACATCACAAACACAACATGTACAACATATGCACAACAGTAGTACCACACATACAAAACCACACTGACTCTACCAAGCAACCCTGCTTCTGGTGTCTTATACATGCTTGTCTTAGCTTGCTATGGACTACGCTGTTTTCATTCTGCTGATGTATCCTTTAACATTACACGTCATAACATAAAAGTAGGCATAATACAAGCATATAAATTCATATTCACATGATGCCAACATCATATATTTATCACGAATATTATTTCACTTGATTCCTCATGAGACCAGGAACCTCTTCATGTCATTCTCCTGCATAAGCAATCATTCCTCCACAAGAATGATCCCTAAAAATCCTATGAGATAGTGACATGGATACATAGATACATACATATATATAAACATTAGCATAAAACAATCATGGTCCTGACAGACAATGACATACATACACACATATATATACACATAAATGTTAGCGTTAATAGTCACGATCCATGATGACCCTATCAAACATGACATACGTACACAACTACATGTATACATATATATTAATCAACATAATCATGATCATAACATAATTACCAGATATCAATGTCAACATTAAGAGAACTCCCTTTATCCATGCACATCATGCAAAACATTGTGAACAATCGTTCCCAACATAACCAAGGAACATGATGTCTTAGATTCATTCAATTCACCTTTCTTATTACTTTTCTCATGACTATACTTCCACTATCCATTTACACCAATGGACCAAACCAATCTAATTGATTGTCATAGTCTTACCTTCCACTTCGTTTAATCATGCATAGAGCTCCATTTGAATCTCACATTACCTGTTGGGTACCACAGAACTCTCCGCAAGCTCCACTAGCTTTCCTCCTTCCCAACCAATTCCCAAGACTCTCAAAACAATAAAATAAAGACCGAGAAGAAAACAAGAAGAAAACCATGGAAAACCAACACCAATACTACACCACAAACAAAGTGGCATGATCATGCACCAGACACAATCAAAATCACAAATTAAGAAAAACAATAAAAAAATACCAAAAGCACAAGACTATCAACAAAAACAATGAATCCATCCCCATGGTTCCCAAGGAAGACTCGACCTCAGCCTTCTTCAAGTTTTCATGGCAACCTTGCTTGCCATGCAACTCCCTGCATCATGCTATCATTAACACATAACTGTTAATGAAAAAATAAACATAACAATACATAGGTTACCTCATCTTGTTGTGCCAAGCACGTTGCTTACAACTGAATGCAACCATGCCATCCATCAAGGGAATCTAGTGATTTGATAGATCCACCCATAACTAGAGACTAGATAATATACCTATCATGTACATGTTCATGAATATAACACATATCCACATAATGCCAGACAATATTAAGGTCAATAAGAGCTCTTATATGCAAAGCACTTATTCATTTCGAGTTAGGGTCTCCAAACATAGCCAAAGGAATTCTTGTCCAATTCCTTCCTTTTACATTGTTACTTTGTTGGAATTGATGCTTACTATGTGGTCTCACATCACCCAATTGTTAGTTATATAAATATATCAGCTATTAGCTTGTCATGCTAATACCAATCATGTTACCCTTGCAACTGCTTACACATGTTAACCACATGTTCCAAACATTAAGAAAACCATATGTTCCAATTTGAAATCAAACTTTACCAAGATTAACAATCATGTCATCAACTCATAGTCATTAGACCTAATTCTACAACTATCACCTACTTACATATCAATTGTCTCGACCATTTGAACACATACTCATTTTATGAAATCCATCAAACATTCAACCAGCTTGCATCCACATCATGTTAAATAAATCAATTAGATGATGTAATAGACTCCAAACATTCAAACACCCAATAGACGACATAATTAAATAGTCAAGCACCAAGTATATGACGTAAGAAAACTCATACCTTAATGTATCTTAGGGGAGGCTATCTTGTTTGTACCAACAATCTAATTAGCATGATATAACTTCACCAACATATGAACTCAACCATAAATCATGATATCCATAATAGTAACTAACATGTTCGCATCATAAGCTCATAATCATTTGTCATTCATCCCTAAAAATAACATATGTATGATCATTCTAGATTAGTACGACACCATATCACAAATATGTCAGCTCATACTTGAATATCACGACCATAACCATATTCATAGGTCAAACCAGGTTAACACAATACATATAACATCAAGATGTTCAATGCAATGAAAATAACCATCACGCATCTGACCAATCCAAATTACAACATCAAGATCTCAATGAAATAACCCTAATCATCAAGTTACTAGCATATGACAACAATAAGCTATATATCATGCTCATCAACAACATATAATCTAATCATCAAGTTATCTAACATAAAACAACAATAGTAATGCATACAACAACAAGTTACCATCATTCTTGACTATTTGATTCATGTGCATATGACTATACTAATGAACTAACATCTATCATGAATGTAACCATAACATAAAAATAAATGTACATAAACCTAATGTATATAAACATAATGCATATAAGAATGATTAAACTACATACTAGAATGCCCAAGATTTACACCTACATGATGACATGCTCTTGCCTCGAGGTCTAATACTGCAAATTCACTTTGATGATCTGAATCTCCTTCTTTACCTCATTCAACACATTAGCATCATAACATACCACTAGCACCACGATGACCTAAATTTCATAGTATGACTTCACAAGGCATGTTTTACCTACTATTCATGAATAACTATAACAAAGACCATACATGCATAACAACTGCATATAGACATATAACACATGGGTACCAAAACCATATACATATACTTCTAGCTAGAGTCTAGTCATCAATGCATGATCATATCAACTACAGAAGCCATGTCCTCATGCAAGACGACAACCACTACTCCATTGTACACATTGCCACATGCAACAATGAACATGGATAAGTAATTTCTAATCAACTACACATATCCATGAAGGCATGTAGTTGAGCATAAGTGATCAATTCTATAACCAACCTACAAGTCTGATACATGTAATGAAAACATTCAATAATGAAACCTAACATACAAGGATGTATTCAAACGACATATAATGATGTAACCAATCACATACTCCTGACGATGCATTCCACAAAGTCAAATCAACTTCCTCATGACAACCTTACTAAAATCATGACCAATCATTATGCATTGCAATAAGCACATGGAATTCAAGTGTAAGAGACACACATGCAACTAACATACATGCATGACCAACACATTCACCCAAGGAGAGTGAAACCACTCTCTGATACCACTCCATAACTTCCTCCTCCGACATCCATCCAAGCAACCATGCCAACTGGGGTAAACATTAGATGAGAGGCTACTATGATATGATTCTATCTCCTATGTGACCTTAAGGAAGTCAAGTAAACAAAACATCACAGAGAGTCATCCAACATCATCAACAGAACCCTCAGGAGACAATTCAACTACTTAGACAACCTGTTCCTAGGTCCCACTATTGTTTTGGATCTCTCAGGCCATAGTCTCTCTCATGATATGGGAAAGGGAGTAACCAAAAACTTAAAGTATCTCTCACAGGCTTGCCTTCCAGTGACAAAGGACCAAAATTTCTAGTTTTGTGGGAGCAACCATGAGATTTTAGCCACTTTTTCCGGCCTAGAACTCGGGCCACCACCCATAATAGAGCGATAGCTTAGAATCAGTAAAAAAATAGGGAAACAATGGTCAAAAAACAAATAGCTGAACAAGACCATAACCAGACCCCTACTAGCCATGACAAAAATTTCATCAAACACATCACCAACATGTAACCTATAGGTATAAACAATATAATTAAGTGTAAAGATATCATACTTATCGGAGAATCACTGTGAACCATTGTTTCCTCATGTCAATTGATATATTATCCTCTAATAGGTCATAGACAGATTATCCATTCATGTACAATTAAAAACATGTTGAGATTCATACATAGATGTTGTCATAAAATGTACATATAACCAACATAATAAGAACATTAATACCATAAACATATCAACCATAAAAATCCAAATATACATCAATATGATTACACATGAAAATCAAGGAAATAAATTTCTCATTAATTAATTCAATGAACTAACTCGAGATGGGACTACCACATTCCACCCGATCATAGAATGGTTGAGCCAAGTATCTCTTCATTCAATCACCATACTTCCATATTCTAAGCATGAATGTGGGACTCATAGAACACAACAAAAACACCAATCAATATGGATGCCACCAGAGTTCTCTTCCTAAAACGTGAGGAACTTGAGTGCCTCATAGTCTCTTAGGTTTCACCTTGCATCCATTATATGATTGAGGGATCACTAGGCCCTACTTCAAGACATACCCTCCAGGCTTTACCATGCATCACATCTCGGGATCACTAGGCCCAACAGAGAGAAAATAAACCTCTTGGCTTTACAGTATATCCCGCCATTCACAAGAAAGGATTCCTAGGCCCACTGAGGCACAAAATCTAAGTTAACTACAACCAACAGTCTAGTTCAAGGGTTACTAGGCCAATGGATTCACAATCCTTAGTCTGGTTTGGGGACCACTCAGACCATGTGTTTTTAAATTTAGACATCCACCCCACTTAACTTTGAATCCAATCTAGCCATCCCACATACCATATAAGATAACCCATCTCATCAAAGATATCAGGAAATGGAAAGGCTAGGATGAAAATACTATCACACCTGGAAAAACCCATGCCATGGTAAAAAATAAACACATGCAATTCCATGCATGTGAAATATAGGAAGGAAAATACACATGTGTTGGCTCCTTGGGGCTTGACCTAGGTTTGAAGTTAATCAGCGAAACAAATTCCTGTACTACTGGTGCTTTCGGCAACAGCCTGCAGAGAGCGGACTGAGGTCTCACCCAAAGTAGTATGGGAGGGTGCTAGAACCAGGTTTCCACACCCTGGAGATGTCTGATGAGTTCGTCTGGTCCATTGTTTTTTCCATCGCACAGGTGGCTTCACGCACCTTCCATTCCTCGCGGCCTGATACCCTACCTTCGCGCAACCCTAACCAGGGGCTATGTCGCACTCTGCGCTATTACCCGAGATCTTATTTATCTTCCAGTATTATTTCAGTGCCTTCGCCTACTTAAATGTCTTAATTTATACTTAACAATACAAAACATTCATATAGGTTCACACAATAAATAAACAATATATTTGCAAATTATATCCAATCATCCATCAAACCAGGAAAAGATACACAAAATTATAGCAAAACTTATCTTTATTGATTCTCCAATGGTTACAGACTTGATCCGCCCTGCGCACTCAGCTGCGGACTACTAGGCCTCTGCGCACTCAGCTGCAGAGCGTTCTCCTACTCTATGACCCACAGAAACACTTTACACTTCGACTCAATCACTTAGAATTCTCATTATTCTATTCTCATTGTTATTCATTATTTTCTACACTTAGAACCTCACTCTATTTATACAATCCCATGGTCTGCGGACCATGGGTAGGTCTATCCAGCCAACATTACAATACAAAACTAGGGCAGACAACCCCGTGACTCTATTATGACTTTGTGCTCCGTGCCCACAATTCATAGAGCTTCTACAAAAGACTTGCTCAAAGCTTGGGCTTTAAGCCCCAAAACATGCCTCAGGGGGATTCCATGCCTAACAGGCCCCCAACACAAACATCGTGATTTGCCCTCGAGTCACTCTTTCGGAGTGGAGATCTTTGCGCAAAGTCCCTAAAACTGTTCTTGAATTGCGGAAAGGTTGTCAGCACACTGAGTTGCTGCTTGCTGGATCTGCTGCATATGTTGTTCTAAGACCTCTGTGTCAGAATTGCTTCTCTACATCTGTGTCGGTATCCCCTGCATTTGTTTATAGTCCCGCGATTTTCTTAGATCCTTGGAGCGCTAAGAGTATGCTTCTGTCAATTAGTCAGATAGTCAGGCAACCCGTGTAGGTCTTTAGGCAACTGCCATTCACCTTCCCTAGGAAAGGTTCTCCATCTAGTTTGACTAGTTGTACCATGCCTCCATCTGTGACCTCCTTAACAATGTATGGTCCCAACCAATGCATTCTTAGCTTTCTGGGGAATTTATTAAACTTACTGTCATACAGCAGCACTAAATCATTTACCTTGAAGGTGCGCAACTTAATATGGCGATCATGCCATGCCTTCTCACGCTGCTTTTGCACCTGTTGATGAAAGCCAGCATAGAATCGTTCCTCCTCGAGTTCTTCCAACTGCCCAAGTCTTTCTTCCAGTGCTTCACGGTCTGTCATACCTATGAGGGCTACTATGCGTAGACTAGGGACAATATACTCCATTGGCATGACAACTTCCATGCCATAAACTAACTGGAAAGGTGTTTGTCCCGTCAGTTTCTTGCATGTTGTCCGAGAAGCCATAGTACTGTAGGCATGTGTACGTCCCAATCACTCCACTGCACATTGCATATTATGGTTAACGTAGTCTCCAGTATTTTTTTGAATGCTTCTACTGTCCCATTAGCTTGTGGGTGATACGGTGTGCTTTTATGATGATACACATGGAACTATTATCTTACCGCTGATGTTTTCATTCAGGAAATGTGTATCATGATCACTTATTAAGATTTTTGGATAGCCAAATCGATTCAACATGTGTTCAAACAAAAAATTCGCAACCGTGTAGTCTTTGACTGGCTACACTTCTCCCCAATGAGTTAGGTACTCTGTCGCAGTGATAATGTATCGTGCGCCTATTTTTCCCTAAGGTTTGATAGGTACTATAAAGTTGATTGCCCATTTTTTGAAGGGTTGCAACGTCATTTGTGGATTCAAAGGAATCTCTTCCCTATGCGATGGTTTACCTGTCCTCTAACATATATCATAGGTCATACAGTGTGCTTTTGAATCCTGGGGAAGGGTTGGCCACCACAACCTTACGTGGAGAGTCTTTGGTGCGGTCGCTCATCCTGCATAGTGTCCCCCTATAGCACTTCCATGTGCTTCCATGAGGATCTGACTTTGTTCAAATTCAGGTACGTACCTTCACATTATCTCATCATTCCCCTTTTTGTACAGGTGCCCCGCAATGATAGAAAAGTTAGGCACACGCACCACCAGTTCCTTCTTTTGCTGGATGGAGTATTCCTTCAACACAGTCCCTATTGTCAGAAAGTGGATTATATCTTCAAAGCATCTCTCCACTATGTGCACAGTAAAGAGTTGTGCATCAGGTAATCCTTCCTCCAAACTAGTAGGTTCCTCGTCCGTCTTAGTATGTAATAAGTGTTCTAGTCCTACGTTCAAGTATCCAGGCTTTACCACGACCTCAAAGTATTATTCTTGGAATAATAAGAGCCACTTGCATATGTTCCCCCCCAACAGAGGCTTATTGACCAAGTATTTTAGCGCGGAATGGTTTGTATACATCTTGAAATGTCCTCCTAGCAAATAGTGTCAGTATTTTTGGAGTACGTACACCATATCCACCCCTCACGTTCGGTTGTGGAATAGTTCTTTTCTGCTTTGGACAACCTGCAACTTGCAAACGTGATAGGGTGATCTAAGCCCTCTCCACCCTCTTGTGTTAGCACCGCTCCCAGCCCTATACATGACGCGTCAACATAGACATGAAACTCCACATCCCATTTTGGGGAGACTAGGATTGGGGCAGAGGCTAGCTTCTGTTTTAGTACAATCAGGCTCTTCATGCAATCATCATTCTAACATAACGTGACATCTTTTTTCAACAGTTTCTCCATTGGTGTGATGATTTGTGCATAGATTTTGAAGAACTTCCTATAGTACTCCTTATGCCCCAAGGTAGAGTGCAACTTCTTGAATCTTAACAGTTCACGGTGCTTCCAATTTCAGAATTACACCAATATTTGCGGGGTGTACCATTAGTCCCTGTTTGTAGACCACATGTCCTAATAGGTTCCCAAAGGGAATGAGGAACGTACACTTTTTAAGGTTCAGCGCGATTTGGTGTCGTCGGAAAGTATCCAACATGAAGCGTAAGCTTGCTACATGGTGCTTAACCAATCCAAATATAGTCTAATCATCTAGATAGACCTCCAGGAACTTGTGGATATATTCTTTGAATGCGGTGACAACTGTGCGCGAAAAGATGGTTGGCGTGTTCTTTAACCCAAACGACATGATGGTGTATTGAAAGCTGCCCCACTCAGTCGCGAAGGTGGTCTTGCTCCTATGTTCTTGTGCGATTGTTACATAGGAAATAAACATGTTAAGTATCAAATTAGAAGAAAACAATAAAAGAACTGAAATCATAAGAAAATAGCTTCAAATAATGTAAACTTTGAAACGGGAACTATAAACTCAAAATAGGAAGTCTGGTGAAAAACCCCGAAAAAACATCAAAAATAGTGCTAAAAACAAATAGTGTGTATATTGGAACAATGGTTTTTTTTTAGGGTTAATTTTGAACATGTTTTAAAAATGGTAGTGAAAACAAAATTTTCATGCAAAAACCCCTGGAAAACGAAAAGTGTTGATACTGGAACGATGTTTTTTTTTTAGGGTCAGTTTTCAACATTTTTAAAAAATACTAGTAAAACTGAATTTTTATGTGCAAAAAAACAATTGTTTATGAGGAAAAAACAAACGAATGTTTTTGATAGAATAACATTTTTCTTTCCTAAGTATAAATTCAACATGTTTTAGTAATGACCATAAATATAAAATAATGGGATCTGAAATACGTTAAAATTCTATTAGTTTTCATCCATGTTGTTAAAATATAATGACATTACACTAAATATTGCTAAAATTCTAATTGTTTTAAACCATATCATTAAAGATACAAAAAAAAATTGGAATTTTTCAACCATAAAATTAAAAAACCATGAAATTATGAAAAAATTACATGACTAAATTAATCAAATTGTCATTATTTGTATATTGAATGAAACATACATTATATCTCTAATTTAATGTTGCATTGTAGATATTCTAAACAATAAAAATCAGCATAATTAAGACATATAGTCCAACAACATAAAAATGACTCATAACTTTTGATTTAACACCATATGGAAATCAAAATTTTTATTTCAAGATAAGATGAAAACATCAATTATGAACTGTCTTAGACAATTATTCAAAATCACTCATATTTTCTTGCACACCATTAGAAGTCATATCTTCAGATGAATGACTGGATGCAGACGAAGATGTTCCATATTCTTCTCTTTCATCAACTAGTGCCCCATCTGAGTCCACATGCATGCCCACCATTTCAGGTTTCAAAATTCTTCTGGATCTACCACTAGTTTCAGTAGACTTCCATATCAACATTGTTTCTTCTGGTAACAACCTTTTCAGAATCTCTATCATCTTGAAGTGAAGAGTTCCTCTCTTTGTTAAATTAAAGTCATAAACAAGTATGTCAACATCCTCCAATTTTAAGAGGTCTGTGCAGCGGCGATTTATATTTGTACCATTTATTCTTCTCTTTCCACCAATTTTTTTGTCAACTACCATTTATGGATTATACACACCATTGAATGGGTTTGTATTTGTTGCATACCAATGTACTTCAACACCTATAACATCCTCTTTTTCTATAAAGACCTTTATAACCTTAGCAACCCAGAATGGATAGCCATTGGGATCTCCATCTACTAGCATTGCAATCATGAAACCCTCCTTAATATCCTATACTGAACCCCTGTAAAGGTCTTCCATGGTTTCACATCGCGCAAAAGATCTTCTGGAACCAATATACATCTCTCTTCCCTTTGCCTATTAAGAATTAATAATACCTTGATATTGTTATTGTTTAACAATGTTTATTTTCTCATGTTCATTTGACACATTTTGTGGCCAAATAAATGGATTTTTCAAAGGTATATCTTCATTTGTTGTTGTTGAAATGATATGACTTTGATTATTGAAAAATGACTCCCACCAAACTAAATCAACAATGTCAAAGTACTCATATGTATATCTAATACATTTTTTAATTTCTTCTAGGAAAACAGAATAATTTATATCTCTATTCAGTCTTCGTGCATTATGAACTTCACCAACTGATTGTAATAACAATATTTTTGATGCAAATATTGCATGATCTGGAATGAACTTAAAAAATTCCAAACTTGATGACAGTGTCCATTCTGCAGTAGTTGAATACTTCTTGCCCCATATCAGTGTTTTCCCATCAATTTTTTTGATATGAAATTGATGTTGGAAGCTAATTTCATTAAGTTGTTCAATGTGTTTCTCCTCACCATGTGATCCTAGAATAAACCTTCGCACATCAATAGTTTCTTCCAACACATCAAAAGTAGGCTCTAGCTGTATGATTTCTTAATACATTCAATTAATGATGGCAAGCTCCCAACTTCCTTCCTTCTCAATGTGACTGAAAAATGACTGAACATTTGATCAATATGGTCATGAGTGTGCCCAATAAGAAGGAAGCCAACCTTTAGCTTCTAAAAATTCTCAATTCAATAAGCATGTTTAGATATCCAAAAACAACCTGATTTTTGTTTTCATGGCAAGTGTTGTCCAACTGTAGATACAAAACTTCAGGAAGATTACCAAACCAATGAGAAAGCACATCAAGAATTATGGTTATTGATAGATTTGCATCATTATTAATATTTGGAGCTATGAAGTACACCCTTGGCAACATTTTCCCATTGAATACCATAAAACTAACCAAGTGATACTGAATAAAATTTTCCTCCTGTAAATTTTTGGGTGTGCAAGAAAAATGTGGTAAAAGTGTTTTCTTCTGGTCCATACCATCAATTATCAAACCCAAATATTTATTTAGATTATCATAGTAGTTATTTCGATGCTTGTAAAACTTTTTCCTTTCACTTGTTTATTGTTTTTGATTCTCTTGAAGTTCTTTGACAATTGAATCTAAACAACATAAAAGAAATCCATTAAGAAATATGTTTTGAGAGTTGATGACTATACAATTTTGAAAGTTAAAGTTATGAATGCTTACCTCTTTCTGACCCTTCACATTTGTCACTTTTTTATTTAAGAGAAGCACATGTACTGAAAATCCCCATCCTTGTCTTCTTAGGAATACAGACATTGTTGAATTCTTTCTTCCATACCTTCACAAAATATTGATACATAATAAACCAACCATATCCCTCAGCACCTTCTGCATATTCTTTGTATAACTTGTAGATTTATCATCTTGAAATTTTTTCTAGAATATGTATTGTCTCTCTATTTGGAATAGACTCTCCATGCTTTGAAAATAAATCTTTCATCCCTGACATTACAGTATTTGATAATGGCCCAAACTGTCATTTTTGACATACTTCTAAATAAAATGTGGGATCCTTTTCCATTTTTTCTTAGATTCTTGAGAGACAAAAATTACCCATAGAATGAAACATTTTGAAAGACTTTCTACAGATAAATAAAGACCCAATATGATAACCATAACTTCAAAATGTAGATTGCATGCACCAAACTAAATATGAATTTGGCATGCTTTTATTCATTGACAAATATCTCTTCCTTTTCTCTAATGCAAATTCGAAATCCATATGTTTCAAGCTCTTTTTGACAAAATTCACTTGAAATGAGAGTGTTGATAGAATTTCTTCTCATCAGATAATCTACTCTACCCCTTGTATAACTAGAACATCTTGCATTGATACGAAAAGGTCTTCTCCTACATGATACAATATTTCTTGGCAACATCTCCATCATTGGATCATAATTTGTATAAGCATTTTCATCGTCATTATGAGGAATGTTATCCAAACTATGATTAGTTGTGCTTTTCAAATACTGACTTGGAGGATATTCTTCATCTTACCCTTCTTCAGAGCTACTGTCATAGTCCTTAGAATTGGGACTTAATGGAAAATTTGACTCGATGTTGATTGGATATTCTTCCTCTACGTTCTTAGTGCTGCTCTCATAGTCCATAGAATTAATACTACATGGAAAATGTGATTGTTTACTTACTGAAAATGCTACATCCTATCCTTTGTCACTGCTACTCTAATAGTCCTTAGGATTAGGAATAAGTGCTTCATCCTGCCCTTCATCGGTACTTCTCTTATAGTCCATAGGATTAGGACTAAGAGGACACTGTGACACTCCATTCTTTTAAAAATTTTCATCATGCTTTCCATCATTGCTGCTCTCATAGTCCATAGGATTAGGAATAAGTAGACACCGTCATAGTCCATTCTTTTGAAATTCATCATCATCCTCTTCATCACCGCTACTCCCATAGTCCATTGGATTAGGACTAAGAGGACACCATGACACTCCATTCTTTTGAAATTTTTCATCATGCTCTTCATAATTGCTGCTATCATATCCATAGGATTAGGACTAAGTGAACACAGTGACACTTCATGCTTTTGAAATTATTCATCATGTTCTTCATCACTGCTACTTTCATAGTCCACAGGATTAGGACTAAGTGGACATTGTGACACTCTATTCAGTTGAAATTCTTCATCACTGTTTCTCTCATATTCCATAGGTTTAGGACTAAGAGGACACTATGGGACTCCATTCTTTTGAAATTTTCCATCGTACTCTTCATCATTGCTGCTCTCATAGTCCATAGGATTAGGACTAAGTGGACACCCTGACACTCCATTCTTTTGAAATTTGTCATCATGGTCTTCATCACGACTGCTCGCATAGTCCATAGGATTAGGACTAAGAGGACACCATGACACTCCATTCGTTCAAAAATTTTCATCATGCTCTTCATCACTACTGCTCTCATAGTCCTTAGGGTTAGGACTATGTGAACACCGTGGCACTCCATTATTTTGAAATTTGTCATCATGCTCTTCATCACTGCTACTCTCATAGTCCATAGGATTAGGAGTAAGTCGACACCGTGACACTCCATTCGTATGAAATTTGTCATCATGCTCTTCATCACTGCTACTCTCATAGTCTATAGGATTCGAACTAAGTGGACATCGTGACACTCCATTCTTTTGAAATTAGTCATCATGCTCTTCATCACAATTGCTCTAATAATCGTTAGGATTAGAACTAAGTGGAAACCATGACTCTTTATTTATTTGAAATTATTCATCCCCTCTTTCATCAGCGCTGCTCTCATAGTCCTTAGGATTAGGACTAAGTGGAAGAATTGACTTTCTATTCGTAGTGGAATAATTTATGTTATATTCATCAATATGAATAGAGTTGTTACACGACGAAGATGTTGATTCTTCACAAAGAGAAACTTCACTATCAGAAGAATCCATCCCTTTCAAATAGAAGAGATTGAATGATACAAATGCAGACTCTCCTAATGATATTATATAGCTTAAAGAATGAAAATTTCCCTCCAAATATTTTCGCCAAAATTTTTCGCTCTAAATATTTCGTTTCATGTATTTCCCTCCGTTATTTTATTCTACAATTTATTGAAATGATTTAACTAATTTTTTTTTATGAAATAAATCTTTAAATTCTAAATCCTAAATTAAATATTTTACCTAAATTAATTTAATAGTTAAACTATATAATATTTACTAGACAATTGAATGTTTTTTTTAATTTTTATAATACCTTCTAAAACAAATTAATCCCCATTCACCATGCTGTAAAACAATTCCATAATATTCACTTTATCATAGTTTCCTATATCGCCATAACAAAATTAACATGTTAATTAGTTTCTCTGAGGTTCGTTAAAAGGCTTGGAGTGAATTTGTGGAGCAGCTACATTGCTATCAACAACATATTGAATGGAGGATTCTCGAATTTTAAAGGTTCGTTAATTTTTCTTCTTTGCAAATTTTAAAATTAAATAAGTTTAATGAAGTTTTTTTTTTTTTTTTTTTTTTTTTTTTTTTTTTTTTTTTTAAATTGAAAATTTTTGTGGGCCAAATTTACCCATTACGTCTGCAGTGGGCATGGTGGGCCCAATAATTCTCACGGCGGCCAAACAGACCCGTAGATTAGGGGCGGTGCGGTTGGCTTCTCGGCACCCCGCCCCACCTCGGCGGCCTAACGGCCCGTGGGGGTGGTGGGCTGATTCTGAAAATCACCTCACCACCCTCATGGGCCATTGGGTTGCCGGGGTGGAACAAAGGATATCCGTAACCTCCCGGCCCACCCCGACGACCCATCGGGAATTGCCCCGCCACCCCTATGGGTCGTTGGGCCACCGAGGTGGAGCGGGGGCTACAGAAAATCTACGCCCCAGAGTGGCAGCCCAACGGCCCGCTGGGGTGGCTAGGTGATTCGCAGCCCTCTACCCACCCCCCAAACCATTGGGCCCACGGGGGTGGCTGGGTGAGTTTGTTCGTAGCCCTCTGCCCGACCCTAATAGCCTAATGGTTGGGGGGGTGGCTAGGAGATTCCAGGAATCACCTCGCCACCCTCGTGTGCCATTGGGTCTCCGGGGTGGGACGGAGGCTGTCTGTAGGCCCTTGCCCCATCTCGGTGGCCCAACAGCCCCTGGGGGTGGCGGTCGATTCCTGGAATCTCCTTGCCACCCTCACGGGTCGTTGGGCCACCGAGTTGGGGTGGGGCTAGGGTTCAGGAGGGGAGGTAGTTGTTGGGCTACCAGGGTGGGATAGGGGGGTCGAACCAAATGACTGGCTCGGTTGGTCGGCTGATTTTCAGGGCGTGGCAGGAGGGAAATGTATTTTTTAAATTTCTCATTTTTATTTTTTTAAAATTGTTATGGTTTATAATTTTAATTATCATTTATCATTTTTGTTGTTAATTTAAGTTATTATTGTTTTGTTATTTACTGATGTATATGTGTCCTTTTTAGAGGAAAATGGTATCGAATAAGATTTCTATGAATCTTTCTAGACCAAATACTCTTAAAGGTGGATCTTCAAAAAAATTGGTGGACAAAACCCACCTGAGCTGGTGGCTACAAATCTTTCAAGTGCCTCAAACGATAAGAAGTTAATTTCATACTAGAAGAAATCAAAAGAATTGAAACTTCCATGAAATGTCTTGTATGTGAAGGAAAGAGAAAGCCAAAATGTGGAGATATATCTATATGTTTATATACCTAATGATAATGGAATTTATGAGGTGATGGGAAAGTTCATAGACATGTGTTCAGTACCGGACAGTGAAGTTGTTTACATACTTACAAAACCACCCAAGTCACATGAAAGGATTAAATACCAGTTCTCATATTTATTCTATTACACGAAGATGTATCTACAAAGTTTTGTAAAAAAATAATAAATGAGATGACACAAAATGTCATAAGTGTTGTTATTTATATTTGTGTTTTGCGTTCTTGTAACTGTATCATTATATTTTTATAACTTTGTTTCTATTGACATATGATATTTTATTTGGCAGAATTTTGTTGAAAGTTGTTCAATTAGGTTGGGAGGCATTCATTTCATAGAGCATGATATTATGAAAGTTGTTAGTATTTTCTACTCAGTGTTAGAAGAAGATATGGTAAACAAGAAAAATGTAGTAATTCATGATGCTACAAAACTACATCGAAGGGATCAGAAAAAAAGCCTTTAGTGGATAAATCTAGCAAAGGTAGACAAGTTACTTTTGAAGACGAGGAAGTTGAAACTGGCAGTGAAGAATATGTTTTCATTACTGAGGATGACATTGGAGCTGAGAAGAGCTGTAAAAGACCAAAAGTAACAATGCCCAAGAATAAATATGTTCGAGTTAGTGATCAGAATGTTACGAGGAAGAAAGGTAAAGTTGAACATTTTGAAGTAGTCATTACGAACAACCAAGAACCTAGTGAAACTTCAAAAGGAAGCAGAGAAATCATTACACAACGAGCTGATTTAGAGGATGGCATTATGAAAACAAAACAAAATTCCATTCGACATAACTTGACAAAGAGAAACTTAATTGAGGGTGGTCATACATTTTAGTTTAATGTCAGACAAATCTTGAAGGCAGGTGAAGGACAATGTAAATATCAAATCAGAAGGGCACACCATCTGCATGTTTATAACTTGAAGGCATTGATGAGGCATAATCCATATGCTCATGCGGTTAATTATGTACTTCACGTTGGTCTAGATCAAGTTCCCAACAAAGAATGATTTGATAAGTCAAAATATTTTGAATACAATTATTATGTGGTTGGGGGGAACCATTCTGTAGAAGCTCAAAGAAAATTGATGGAGGAATATCCCAATAACCCATGTTTTGAAACAATTAAATGTATCATTTATGCTAGTTTATCAAATACAGAAGCAAAGTTAGTGTCATGGGATCATAATTCAAATAATGAATATAGGATGTCTATGACTTTCATCCAAAGGGTTAGATTTATTCATAGTGAATTTGAAGAAAAATGTAGTGGGGATAGGATAAATTTTATTTTAGATTTCCAAAAGGAATGTTGTATGGAAATAGGCTATCAAATTGAGGAGAAATCGATTCAAAAGGCAAAAAAGGTGGCAACGTTAGTGATTTATTCAAAGGTGTTGATAACATTTTCCAGTTGGAATTTAGAACTGGAGAGATATGGGAGTTGATTATTGAGATTTTTAGCATGTGGGAGAACATTGGCATTAGAAACAAGAAGGTCAAAACGTCTAAACCATTGATATGTAGCAACAGTAAATCAGGTTTTGAAATGAAGCAACTTTCGAAAGATATGCCTATCACACTTTGGAGAGCATTGCAAGGGGTGAAGGATGAAAAACTTGTCAAAGAACTATTATCTCGTGTGAGGTCAGGGGAATTATCATTTGAGGAAATGTCTAAGGAATTTCAAAAGTAAGTTTATTGAATTATTTTTATTTATTTCTAGATTATAATTTTCTTTTAAGTATAACATATTGTTCTTGGTAGTTTTTTTTTTTGTAAGCTATGGTAGTTCCTTATTTTTCTATTTATAAAACAAGTTGTTCCATGTACAACAATTTGGTGGTCTCAAATTGCCCATATGGGAAACCAAGTATTTTGGCCACCTGAGTCTGTTATATGCCATCCAGAAACAAAATTTAACTAGTCTTTCAATCCAAGCTAGATAAAATTCACATTTAGAAACACTGTTTAGGTTCCGAACTAACATAAAACACTGGAAAAAAATGCTATCCGCTAAATGTTCAAAACTAGAAACTAAAAAAACTATTCCTTTCGATCATCTTTGTCAGATTCCACAGTAGCTGGTGCGGCAGCAGAGTCGCCAGGTGCTGGAGACACCATGAAACATTGCTGGACCTCATCCAGCTTACTGTCTTGCATAATCAAGATAATTTGTAGATTTTTCATGTCCTTTTTGATATTGGGAATACCTTGAGCTATTTCTACCATCTCCCCTACCACCTGCTCCAGGGCTTTGGCCAGTAAGCGCTTCATAACCCAGTACACATGCAGGGCTTGTCTGTATAGTTTCATCCTGCCTCTGGTGTGTCCTGGGTCGGGGACAATATCCCCCCATTCTTCCATCTCTGGCTCAAAATCTTCTTCCATGATGCTATCCTCCCTCTCCTATATAAGTTGACGAATGTCATCATCTGTCCCTTATCTGTATGTGCGAGTGGCTTCATGGACAATCATCCTGATAGATTTCCTTCCTCTTCTCAGACCAGCTAGTGTCAAAGTTGTAGGATCACCTCTACACAGTTGGCTCTGGCACCCTCTGCCCCCATGACCTCGACCTCTACCCAGGTGTTATAGACATTTTTGGGCACTGCAACCCAAATCATATATGTCCATAAACCAAGGGCTTTTGAGTCCCTAAAAGTGTTGTTTCATGCCCTAAATTAACAAGGTTAGCTGATTACATCATCTCCCAGAAGTTTTCCACAGAAAACTGCTCAGAACTAGTCGAAGCTGGACCATATAGGCTGCTCACTGCTAAGGGTGCAATGCATCTCACCTGCCCAGTGTAAAAGGTGTGATGCATACAGGAAAGCCCTTCTGTAGGGTGCGATGGGCGAGAATGAAAAAATGGTAGAGACAATTTACGAGGTGGATGATCATGGAATCTTCTAGAAACTTCTCATGTGACACTTGCCTCTCCGAATTCGCCTAGGGATGAGTAAGAGATCATCAATATCCAAGTGGAATCAAGAACTATCAGAGAGAAGACACTAATCAAAATCCCAGAAGCTGACCCACCTCCCTGCAATCATCTATATATGGATCCCTCATCCCAGAGATCCAGGGGCTGGAATTTTGTATCTTGTAAGGAAGTATTGTTGGTTCCCTGGTGGAATATCATAGTGTTGGGTAATCTAATATTTTCATGAGGTGAAGAAGGGCTTTCATGCTGGGAGGATGACACTGGGTTACATCATGGGTTCTAATCCTCTCTTCTAATCTTTACATCAATAAAGCTATTCAAGTTTTCCTCCACATTCTTGTATGTCTGATGGTATATGCATTTGTGGGGCCAATAAATATATGGTTCTATATTGCTTATGATTGTAGATCTCTGCACTTTGAAGGTATTATGCTACTTTAACTTTACAGGTACTCTTTGAAGCGGAGTGGTCAAGGGAGAAGCGGCAAAGAACTATCGGTGAGGAGAAGAAACAAGAAAAGAACCAAGCGAAAGGTCGAGGTTGGTATTCTTTGATCCTCTCCTATCTACTTCTCATAAAGGAAAACGAAATTAACTTTAATCTGTTTGTTTCTAAGATAGCTACCTGCCTTAGTGGGACTAGCAGCTCTGCATAGACACTAGATTTCCCGATAACAAAATGGCGACTCCACTGGGGAGTGAATAGCTTGTTTGCTTGTTCATACTTGTTTGCTTTATAAACTTACAGACAGAGCCTGAAGTTAATCCAGCTAGCCTTCGAACTGCATTTTCTATGCAAGTGCAAAGTAGATCAATGTTGCTTCAGTCTATCTGTAGGTTTTGTTTATAAACTGAACAATCCATTTGAAAATATCCTAATTTCCCTAGTGGTGGCTCTAGTAACCTCATTAGATCAGCCCCTGTGATTTCTATTTACTGACTATCATTAGCTCGGCCTAAATCCCTGAACTAAGTTGCAAACTGTGACAAGAACTAAGTTGAAGTCTCGTCCCTGGACCATCGCACTTTCTCCTCTTGGGAATCTGAATGCATCACACCTCCCATGTGCAGTAGGTGCACTGCATCACACTTTCCCTGTGTTGCAGGTGCGCTGATCAGATAAGACCTCTTCTGCTTCCAGATTTTGGTTTCTTTGTTCACTCTCTTCAGGTTTATTTAGGTGTTTTGTTGTCTGTGATCATTATACCACTATGGAAACTCCCTTCCTTTGCATGATTCTGCCTCCATAGTACAAAGAATTGTGAACGTTTTTATGTATTGTGCACCATTTACAATTCTCTCTTACAAAAAGTAGCGTAATCAAACTGTCGTCTTTTGATTTTGAAATGTTGCAAGTGTCATTTTCAGTCAAAGAAAAGAATCCTATCGTTCTTGATGATTGATTATATAGTTACTCTTGTATTTGATTTGAATTAGTAGTTTTTCAAGTGTAGAAAGCAGTTTTCAATTCAAAGTTGCAAAGTGTCGTCATTATCTTCCTATCGTTTTTGAAGAGAAATTTGTTAATACTGTCGCTTTGAAAAGATAATTTAGATTTGTACTCAACATTCCTTATGTCATTCACACATTAAGAAAGCGGAAAACAAATACATGCATGTGCATTTGCATTTAGACTGCTTGTTGGTTTGACTTAGGACAGTGCATTTAGTGTGTGCTCTCTGCTCTATGTTGAAAGAATATCATGTCTCTTTCTTTAGTAGCTAGGATTTTCATTGCAAAAAGAAAATTAAACGATTGTTTATCATCTTAGATTGCATTTTGGAAATTATATATCTACATCACGTGAACTTGAAAGGGAAATTTCTTAAGAAAGATCAACTGTAAAATAAATTCAATGAGCATAAAAAAGCTTTGGAACCTAACACACAACATTTACAAGTCTAGGCTAGAGACATATTCTGGCATCGTAAAGCCTGGTAACTATCACTTTCATTGTTGGTTAGGTGATTCCTCCTCTTTGAGATGACAAGTGCCAGTACGGACTTGTGCTCCCATGTACTATCGAGTATATATTTGGAGACCACAATAGGCTATATCTTTTATCCATACGAAGCCATGTCTGCTTCCCTATCGATCAAAATGCACTGAACACAGCTTTTGGGAAGATTGAATGCTATACTGTAAAAAGTATTTTGCAGTTTTGTGATTGGTTTGGTAATCCCTCTCTATAGATTTTCAGGGTAGTCTCTTTTGTTCCTTTTCAAACTGCTTAAAGGAAAAGGTCCATTTGAGCACTTGTCACTTCAGGCTCATTAAAAATTGAAGGCGACTAGAGTCATCTTTTGTTTTTTCTCGACTCTTAAAAATTGAAAAAGCAAGTTGTGTCAAAGCGTCTAAAATGCATTGAATTCGGAATCATTTTCCCCTTTATTTTGAGTTGATCGAGAAATCCACAATCGTGGAAGAAAGTCAATCAAAACCCCGTCGTTCACGGAGGCTTACGAGTCAACCATCATTGACTCCAGAAACAAAACTATTCTGGGCAAAGCGAACTCGTTTAACTAGATCGAAGTCCCCTGCTTTGGTTGGAACAAGTACTTTGACATCCCCAGAGACTCCGGTTATTCCAAACATTTCTGGTATCCCTGCCTCTACAGAAGAAATTCCGTAGCCACAAAAGGACATTACAACTTATCCTAGTGTGATGGTAAACACTTCTATTCCTGAACCAACTCCATCTACAACTGATTCGGAGGGTGTTACTCCTTAAACATCTGTCACTCCAGAACCTATATCTTCTTCGGCATCAGAAATATTTTACGGACCTGACGGTCTACCTATTCCACCTAGATTTATTGCCATAAAAGAGATTGTGGAGGATGCCCCATCTAGCGCTCCATCACAATTTGGAGCTAGGATCACCCTATATCCTTCTTCATAAGAAGTTAGTCTCTTGCCATCAGAAGGGCTTGAAGAATCATTGGGAAATATTTTGGATAGACTAAATATGTCTGAACAACCGTCGACATCTAGGACTGTGTCATCAAACACATCAATGGTATAACTTCCTGCTGCTACTCCGACAATGTTTGCCGGTGTACCATCTGTCCCATCTAACTCTCAATCGCTGGATGGAGTCCATCCAGTGGCTGTTTCGAAAGTATGGTCTATTCCCGTTTGTTCATCCGTAATAGTATCTGGAATCTCTTATGTTGATTCTCAGCAAAGTGTTCCTTCAGAGTGTCAATTTGGGCAATCCGGTCCCCAAAGGCAAACCATTCCTTTGAGCACTGGATTACCATCGTATGGAGGGCAGTATACCCTTTCATTGTCTCCTTCGGGAGAACAACCATACGAGAGTTCACAACAGAGTTCACGTCATGCTAGAGTTACATCCAGCGGTTGGGTGCCAATCCTGCCTCAACAACCAATAGTTGTATACTTGATGCAACAAAGTTTACGTGTGTCAAATATCCCCACTACGCCGGCTATTGTGATGTTATCGCAAGTACAAGCATTGCCTGTTGTATGCCAACCTCAGGTTTCTCAAGTCGTAATACAAAAACCCTTTATCCCGACGACGCAACCGCAATCACCAACTAGTGGAATGACCCAGATTCAAATAGAGACCATTACCCCTCATCTTGGTCAAACAGTCAGTACTGGAAAACAGCTCATGGCTTCACAACCATGGCTGGTACAATACCAACAACCGCAATTCCAACAAGCTTACCAAGGATCTCAACGACAAGTATTTGCAAGTAATGGGCAGCCATATATTCAAAGCGGTCAACATCAATCATATCATAATGGTCATGCCCATCAACCTTACCAAAGTTACCAACATCAAATGCATTATGTTGGTATGCAAAGACCAACTGCTCAGGCGACCCATCTTATCCTGGGTATGCTTCACCGAACCTAAATCAACAGTTGCCTTTCATGGTGACTTTAGGGTTATCATATCTAAATCGGCTGGCAAATGATCCAATTTCTTACGCCCCTTGGTGGCCAAAGATTCCACATAAACTTTCATTTGATATTCCTAAATTTAATGGAAATCTGGGTGAAGACCCATCAAATCATGTGATTACCTTTCATCTGTGGTGTTCATCTAACACTCTAAATGATGATTCGATTAGGCTTTGCCCTTTTCAGTGAATGTTAACCGGTCCGACAGCAAAATGGTATATCGAATTCCCTATAGCTTCATTTGATAACTTCAGCACCACAGCCACAACCTTTTTAACCCATTTTCTGCTACCCATAAGGTACGAAACGGGAATAGAGCTTCTTACCAATTTCAAAAAAACAACGGTGACTCATATCTGATCATATTCATGAGTGGAGACGACATCGTATAATGGTAAAGGCATATGTTCCTGATCAAATGATAGCTGAATGGTTTATTAAGTCATTATTACCTTCTATTACGGAAGATGTGGAAAAGGGGGGAGTCATCACTGAAGAGCAAGTCATTGCTCGTGCGCAATATCTAGACTTGATATATACTCAGTCTGGCATGCTCTACGATAAAATCCCTGATACTCCTAGACCGATATTCTCCCTTTCTCGCCATCCTAAATCAAGCAAAGACTCTCATGCTCACGATGGCATGATAGGCATGACTAGCACGAAAACCGTAAAAGCTACATCAAACAAGGTTTGTATGATTTCAAGTGAAAATTCAAATGAGGAACTTCTCGCCTCAGAGGTAAATGCCGTGTCGACTGACAAAGGAAAAGAACCAAAGCAACGAGGGGGCAAGAAGAAAAAGAAAGGGAAGAAGAAAAAACAGGAGGAGTCGTCTCCTGAAAAATCTTCTGCAAACCCTTCTGGAGATATGAAGCCAAGTCATCCATGCTTCATATGTGATGAGGATCATTGGACGAAAGATTGTCCACATAAAGCTGAGCTTAGAAAATTCTTTAAGAATTCAAAAACCTCGGCAGTATTGACTAATCCATTTCCGAATCCAGGAACAAATATGGTTGCTAGGGACAATGCTACCCCGTCCCAAGTGCTAATGTTATCTGTTTCGAAGCAGAAAAATGATGCTTTGATATCGACAAGGAATAAAGGTTACAGGAATCCACAGCTGTTGGACAAAAAGGCTAATGATCAACCTAGCAATTCAACAACAACTTCGATCGGAGTTGTGCCACCCATCATTCCTGAACTAATGATAAAGCCACCAAAGGTATTAGTACACAAATCGACATTTAATACTCGTGCCAGAGCAGCACATCATTACAATATAGTGGAGGATCTGGCCCAATCGCCATCTGCTATGTCGACACTTGAGGTCTCCCAAAAGCAGGCTTTATTATCAGCAATAGGTGGGATTGACCCAACAGATTCCAATCTTGTGGCCTTTAATCATAAAGGATATGACCCTCAGTTACCATCTCAACTAGCTTTCCTTATTGAAGTGAAAGCCCTCAACAAAACTGTTCATCGAACAATTATTGATGAGGGGCCATCTACATGTATTATGTCGATGAGTTGCTGGAAAACTTTAGGATCTCCACCGTTGTCATGATCTTTGATGACATTAAAATCATTGGATGGACGAACATACACCCCATATGGGATTTTAAGTAAATTGCAAGTCGAACTAGGGGGCAAAACAATAGAAATTGATGTTGAGGTTATCGATGGAAACCTCGATTACAACATCCTACTGGGAAGGCCCTGGATTTATGCTATGGCTGCAGTTGTGTCAACATACTTTAGAAAGATTGCATTTCATTTTCAAGGAGGAATTACAATCATCGACCAACAAACATTTCTCCCCAACAGTTCACAAGTTACGGGAAGCATTCCGATGATCCAAAGAAGCCCTCATTCGCTTATAATATCATAATAGGCCTACTAAAAGACCCTACATTGATGGGGAATTTTTCCCTACAGCCTCCAAACAATTTGGTGGAAGTGGCCACGATGTGAACCTGCAACATGATATCTTCTAGATTTAGACGATTCTTGAACATTTTGTCAGCATGGATCATCACCCTAATAGAAATCTTGTAGCAATCAATTTTCTTGGGCTGGGGGGAAAACCCAAATCAACGCTCATCGAGTGTTTGGATAGATAGGTCTAAGGAATATGGCACCTCTTTAGATCCTTGGTCGCATGTACATTCTATAGACGAAGGAATCATTCAACCAAAGATGATAGGAGAGGCACCATGGGAAGATTATCACCATTTTTCCCATCTTCCGAATTACCACGAAGATTATTCCAACAACCTTAATCATCCTTCAGTTTTTTTTCTATCAAATATTGTAAATACGGTGGATTCCGAGGATGGTTCTTATCTTCTATCAATATCATTAAAAAATGAAACAACTCCCTTTCCAAGTCGAGTCTTTCAAAGATCTTGAAGGTAAACCTTCATTCCAACCACCGTGTTGAATGCAATGAAGCTTGGGGGGCATGAACCTCGATTTGCGTTATTATGCTGGGGGCATGCAAAATTATCACGAGCAATGTTACCACAGGGTTCAGGCTCATTAAAAAATAAACTCGCCATGAGCAGTGTTATCGAAAGGTTCAAGCTTGTTAAAGAATAAACCCACCACGAGCAGTTTTTATGCAAAGTTCAAGATCATTAAAAATTAAACCTAGCAATGAGAAAATGTTCCATCAGAGTTTAATCTCATTAAAAAATGAACCAATCTCCAGTAAATAACCATTGTGAATGCATTATCATAAGCTTTTGAGCCTTACTCGTGTTCTCATCATCACCTCCACTCTGTTTTAGCCGATCATACGCCTCCATTTGATTGTTTACCCTTTTTGAGGAACATCTGTGACGAGTGATTCTGTTAGCCATCCTTGTGACACTATCGTGATTGGAAAATTCCAAACCTTACCTGGAATCAGCTGCTACCCGAAAGAATCACTCGTTCCTCAAAAAACAAGTCTCCTTTAAGCTCTTTTCATCTGACTCGTAAAATATGAAAAGATTGCCGAGCGATTGGCCTCTCCAGCTCGTTAAAGCTACCAGAAGTGCTATCCCTCCTCTAGATTTTAATCTTTTTGGACCTGAGGGATAATTACACAAAAATATCGAGCACTTGTCTTGTTCGTCTCGTTAAAACTATCGAAAATTCATCCCTTTCGTATTATTTTATACTTTTTCGGACTTAAGGGATTATTTGACCAAAATGGATTATTGGAGTTTCCTTTCCGTTCCTTTTCAGGATCTCTAAAATTGAAAAAGGACTGAGTTGTCTTTGTCGTTAAACTCGTTAAAACCAATCGTGACAAACTTGTCCATGCAGACAAGAACGAGTTTCACTGTCGCTAGGCTCGTTAAAACATAACGACGGGTTTGCCCGAAGGGAAAATTATAGAACAAGAATATGTTATCCTCCTCAAGCTTGATAAAAATAAAGAGGTACTGCTCAGCAATGACTGGGGAAAAGTTGGGAAGAAAACTTGAAGAAACTTTATTGGTAGCGAGTCGCTCTTGAACATGACACTTTCACTCCATCACCATGATTGAGTCGGGTTGGGTTATTCCGTTCACCGGTCATATTACCATTGGTCCATTGTGCCATCCATATTTGGGGTTAACGCTACCAATCCATTTCAGTGTCGCAGATATGTTCAAGAGAAGTCGATCAGAGAATTCACCAACCCATCTTGTGCCTTATCCACTGCAATACCTTTATGCTTCATTCTTTCATGACTGCCACCCTGAACGTTGTATCATCAGATCGTTTTCACCTCCAAAAGTCATTTTCTCTGTTCCGTGTCATAGTTGTGGAATTCATTAAGTCCCTCCTACGATGAGTCACTTCTTGTCGACATCAGCTCATTATCCAAGAAGTCGACCTAGGAACAACCCTTTCAGTACTTTGAAGCTTGCATGCCTCAATGGCAAGTTTCTCACTTTCAGTGATAGGTTTACGTCAATGGCCATAGACCGAGAGATTTTTCACGTTGTTCAACGCCAAGTCCCATTTTCACACCACGCGAATTGTACTGTCGTACCTTGAGGGCCATCATCATTATCGGTGATTCCTCTCGCGCCCGTTAATAGCTTACATCATTGGCTGGTAATCAGGCAATGTCTTTCCATGTTCGACTCCAGAATATTTTTCACATGGATCGACTTGCACTTTGGGAGAAGATTGGACGAATTTGAAGACCCTAGATCTAGTTTCATCCATCCAGGTTGTGATATATTAAGGAAAATAAAGATATCAAATGTACATCATTGCTGCACAGATGATCATCTGAATCAAAGGATGATGGCTCTATCAGAATCATCAGTCTGCCACACAGACAATTGTCTATCCTATGTACATGAAAATGAATTTATAAAGCTGAGCATGGGAGTGCCTACCTCAGCTAGATCATGAAAATGTTATGAAGATAATGTATTGTATTGTATCTTATTATAGGTCGCCTTCCAGTTCGAAAAACATCGCATCCTCATGATAAAGGATTTCACCCGACATCAAAAGATTAATGACCTCATGCTTTAATGGGCAACTGTTATAGACATTTTTGGGAATTGCAACCCCAATCATATATGTCCATAAACCAAGGGCTTCTGAGTCCATAAAAGTGTTGTTTCATGCCCTAAACTAACAAGGTCAACTGATTACATCATCTCCCAGAAGTTCTCCATAGAAAACTGCTCAGAACTGGTCAAAGTTGGACCATACAGGTTGCTCACTGCTAAGGGTGCGATGCATCTCACCTGCCCAGTGTAAAAGGTGTGATGCATACTAGAAATCCCTTCTGTAGGGTGCGATGGGCGAGAATGGACAAATGCCAGAGATAGTTTGTGAGGTGGATGATCATGGAATCTTCCAGAATCTTCTCCTATGACACTTGCCTCTCTGAATTTTCCCAGGGATGAGTAAGAGATCATCAATCTCCAAGTGGAATAAAAAAGTACCAGAGATAAGACACTAATCAAAATCCCTGAAGCTGACTCACCTCCCTGCAATCATCTATATATGGATCCCTCATCCCAGAGATCCAGGAGCTGGAATTTTGTATCTTGTAAGGAAGTACTGTTGGTTTCCTGGTGGAATATCATAGTGTTGGGTGACCTAATCTTTTCATGAGGTGAAGAAGGGCTTTCATGCTAGGAGGATGACGGTGGGTTATATCAATGGGTTGTAATCCTCTCTTCTAATCTTTACATCAATAAATCTATTCAAGTTTTCCTCCACATTCTTGTATGTCTGATGGTATATGCATTTGTGTGGTCAATATATATCTGGTCCTATATTTCTTATGGTTGTAGATCTCTTCACTTTGAAGGTATTATGCTAGTTTGAATTTATAGGTACTCTTTGATGCGGAGTGGTCAAGGGAGAAGTGGCAAAGACCTATTGGTGAGGAGAAGGAACAAGCAAAGAACTGAGCGAAATATCGAGGTTGGTATTCTTTGATCCTCTCCTATATACTTCTCATAAAGGAAAATGAAATTAACTTTAATATGTTTGTTTCTAAGATAGCTACCCATCTTAGTGGGACTAGCAGCTCTACATAGACACTAGATTTCCCAATAACACCAGGCATGCCATCTTTTCCTTTACTGACTCCTACTTACAATTATCAACAACAAATGTTAGCTTTCTAGGAACTTATATCTTCCCATAAGCTAGCATGTCATTATCACTTAACATTCCTTCCCCACACCAGCCTCCCCCATCACTCTGGAGAATCGATGGTCGCTCCCCCCGTGGACTAAGGTTTGTGGTCAAGCCCTCTCCCATCCTGTCCTTCGCATGGATTTCAGCCTTAGTTTTCCCGGGCTGACCCTTTGCCCTGCTAATGTATTCCCTTGGCATGCCTATGCTCTATTCCTCATGCTTCCTCTCAATGCAATCCTCAAACCTGCTTAGACACAACCCCTCCCCTGCGAGTCTAATCTTTCCCCCCTCTTCCAACATACTATGCATGACATAGTGAATTGCAGGAGGTAAGCCAAAGGAAACATACTCGGAATTGAGCTTGGCCGTATAAGATCCCTTCGCCCACACTGCCTTGTTCCCCTACTTCCTTCACTACAAACTAGGCTCTCTTCCTACCCTTGCAACCCTCATGTATCCCTTCCCATCTACCCTATCTCCCATCCCACTACCGCCGCCATTTCTTCCTACCTCTCCACCCACACTCTTGCCATGTTGGTTCCTCGAAATTCCCACAGTCATGTAGGACGCAACCACATCTGATTGATCTAGATTGAGGGCAGTAGGTAGCCATCCTGGCCGTCCTCTCCCCTGCATTTTCCCCCTGCTCGTACGCTCCCCTTTCATCACCTTGATCAGGGGTTATTAGTAGTATTTGTTATACATATCATTATACTAATTTTTTTTACTTTATTTATGTAGTCGCAAAGTTTACATGAAAATTCAAAAACAAATGGTTAAATTGTTGAATGAAGATAGTTAGGATAATGTTGTATGCAACTATCCAGATTCAAGTTCTACATCAACATTACGATTTTTTTATTTTGTATTTAAAAAGGTATGTTGATTTATACATTCATTTATATTCATATGTATATTATTTTTAATTTATAACTTACACATATATTTTTTTATTTTATAAAAGATGAAGAAGGATGCAAATGGAGCACTAGATAGTTTTAGAACCTTTATTGAAAAAATTAAGATCGGAAGATTGAAGAAGAAACTTATTAAGAATGTTGAACTTAATCCAACTCTTACTCATTTCATTTGGAATGGGCTCGACACTATTGAATATCATGTAATACAAGGCGACTATGAAGACACTGCTAAACTCATACCTAAAAGGGATTATGCCCTCATTATTGTAGATATTCCCCATGGTTTCAATATTCCAAACGTTGACTATGATATTGACCCTTCTACTTATGAAGCTTAGTAAAGTGGTTGCGGGATTTCTAAAAGTTACGTCATCACCATTATGGAGATTTGTGACATTTCATTCAGACACACAATTGGCAATTTTATTGTCAAGCTTCAAGGGGAAATCATATTCAAGGATGTTGCTTACATGGTAAGACGTTTAAAATGTATATTTGATTAATGTTAAAAAATTCATTTATGTACAATCTATTGGAACTTCTACTATTTCATGTTACTGGCAAAATTCAAATCTTCTTAACTATGAAGATCAACTATTCAAAATGATTGTGAGTTCATCCATATTGATAGTTAGGCAAAAGATGATAGCTATATGTCTATGATTTTTAATTGGGTAGATGGAAAGAGTCATAGGCAAATACCAACTTAGGATGTTGTTGTAAGAAAACTAACATATGAGGACAAAGAAGAAAAATGAGAGATAGTTAATATTTATCAAAAACCACAGTTATTGATTAACTATCTTATAGACATATGTTCAAATGATGGAGATTGGGTTCTGGATTTATTTTGTGGCTCAAGTTTGTTTTATTATATGGAATTGAATTTCAATATGTTATTTCTTAATTCATATGTCATTGTACTAATTTACTTCATTATTTCTTTTGTGCTTGATAATTAGTTACAACACTAGCATGCTACCTTCAAAAAGGAATAAATTACATTACCATTGAAAAAGATCCAATACAGTGCAATTTTATTCAGCAAAGAATTAATACTCTTCAATTTCTTCCAAATGCAATGCAAGAAATTGGGTTGAAGAAAGGGGACTTTAGTGAATCATCTATGGAAAAAAGGCAAAGGAACCCCAACCACCATTACATGGAATGATTGGAAAGGCATACATTGGGAGATTCACAGACATCAAAGATCCATTAGAATAGGAGAATGAGCAAAATGAAGCAAAAAAATATTGTGGAAGAAGGCAATGATGAAACTCTAGAGGACGAAGAGTTTGGATTACGTGAAATTGTTGATTAAATTTAAGTTATACTTGGAAAACAAGCTCATTTTTTGTAACTATTAATTAGTAATACTTGTAATGTTTTGACTTTAACATTTTATGAGAAGAATAAGCACTCAATTAAGGTTGTTATGTGTTCAATATTTGTATTATGTGATTTTCACATTAATGTTTATGTTAATCATTATTTAAAAAAAAACAGTGATTATTATTATTTTTTGACATGAAATTCATAAAAAAAAAAACTATTATTTAACCTTTTTTAGTTAAAATTTTCCTATAAAAATTGTGATTTTGAGATGTCATTTCTAGCAAAAAAATTACAAAAAATGATCAAAACATGTAGTTTTTTTAGTTATATTTATGTTAAAAATGCTTATTTTTATTTCAATTGTTAAAAATTATTATTTTTTAGAGACAATTATTTCATGTGGATTGAAAAATTAATTAACGATCTATAAATATGTAGAATATCGTAAATTCAAAATATCGACCATATTCTTTAAATATGCAAAACAATAAAAACCTCACTACAAAAAAAAAAATATGAAGAAGAAGACCACATCGAAAATTATTAAATTTAGAAAATAATTATTTACATTTCATACATCAGAAAATTTAAAGTCAAAAAATATGTCTTTGAAAATAACTGCGTGATGCAGAATTACCACTTTTTAAAATCAGCATGAAAATCACTACCATTCTAAAATGCAATGTACATAATAAAATTTAAAGTGCGAAAAACTATGCTCTAAAAAAACATGTGTGTTCTACATCACCCCTTTTCAAAATTGGGTCGCTTTTTTGGTATCTTTATGAAACGGGTAACAATATCAGTTCTCGTTTCAAAGTTTACGTTGTTTTCTACTAAAGGAAAAGAATTTTGAAATAATAGAATCTAAAATGATGACCCTAAAGGAATATTATGAGAAGATAAAAAAGGGGAAAAGGCATTTGAGTCTATAGATAATTTCATTAATGAACAACACTCTCCTTTGATTAGAATGTGCATTGGGTATGATCATACATAATGTGATGAAAAAAACTAGTATAGTGTTGTTCAAGGGAAATCTTAATCAAGTCACACATCTCCTAGATCAAGGACAATATTTGTTCCTATGCACAAAGGATGGTTTGATGGATATTTTTTCTCTTGTAACTCATTTTTCCATAAGTCTATTGACTTAAAGTCAAGTATGCATAATATAACTAGGATGTGGGATAAGTTCCAACACATAATTAAAAATTGGAAGCAGATTTGGAGGAAGAAGGAATCTGAGTTAGAAACACAGGGAAGTTTGACCCTACTACAATCCATTGGTTCTTAAATATTACTTCTCATAGTGACTACAAAAGTGATTTGAGTTACATGACCTCATAATAGCAGAAGATGAATATCAGGTGCTTAGGATGAGTGATGTGTAATATCAGGGGCAGTAATACATATGTTTTCCTGATGATGACTCCCATTGTTTTTTTGATATTCGTGTTCCTTACATTACTGACAATGAATATGATGTCGTAACAATGAACATGTATAGATAGTACAGGCTCACGAGGAGTTGTGATTATGAAATTTCAGTGTTTTACTTTCTATACGTGGTATTATGAAGTACAATTGCATATATACGTGAGTTCTGATACAGAAAATCATGTATGTTTTTCTATGATGAAGAAATAGTAGGAAAGACTCAAGGAAAGGCTCTCATATGCTTCATACAATAATTATTTGGCCTTATTTTTCTAATGTTGATGGTTAGAGTATGCGGATGCTACCTAGAAATGGTATTGGCTTATAATAGTTTACGATTTATCGCAATATGACATGGATTTACTAACTAATGACCTTACTGATGGATGAGTTTATTTTATCAGACCTGACAGTGAAAAATTAGCACAGGTTCAGGTGGGAATTTTCTATGCTTCTAATAGTGCGTTGTTGGCATTATGATTTCCTGAGAATTTCTTGTTACATAATGATGCTTATATTATTGATGTTGCTAAACATACTCTTGTTGCTAAAGTTTTTGAACGCTGACTATATGTTGTATCAAGCTATGTTGTGGTCATGGGTTTCCCATGATGAAACCATGGATGATACTCATATATTGCTTGAGCCACATAGTTGTTATGATGTTATTGATTAGATTTATGATGATAGAAGATCCTTTTGATGATGCGTATGGTATAGTTATGAATGATGATGCCAATAGTGGTTGGTTCTCTCATGTACATGATATGCTGCATATGGTATATTTTTTAAGGATGATTTACTAACAAAGTTTGATAAATAATGGTAAGAAACTTTGGTGTTTAGGGAATTCTTTGTGACTTGGAAAAGAAACTTGGTGTGTTTATAGATATCTATAGGTCATGGTGACCAAAGACAGAGGTGGTTGACATCAAGTCCAAAGGGGAAGATTATTGGCATTATGACAAATGTGTTGATGTGTTGTCCTTGATGGAAACCTACTTAATAAAGATGTCAACATGATGGTAGAAGGATGAGTATCTAGGCTAGTACAAATGGGACAAAGGAATATCAGTTGAGAGATAAAGGAATGATAAAGATGGAGTTTGAGGAATTATATATGAGTTATGGGGAGAAAATATGCATACATATGCGGGTTTGGTGAAGAAATGTAGTGTACAATTTTCACGCCATGGTATTCTAAATAGCAGGGGTCTTAACCATGGAATTGGCCCATAGTAATGAGTGTGATAGCAAATATTTGATTCCTTCAAATAGTACCATCGAAATAACTACGGAATTGGCCTAAGGTATTGGCTAAGGCCTAAGATATATAAGGAGATGGAGATAAAAGTGCTAAGTTTGCATGAATGGGTTATTGATGAATTGTTTAATTTGAAATAAGTGTGCACCAACTATGATAATGGATCAGATCTATTAGATTTGAAATTACTATATATTGAATAATCTTCTTATGGTTTATGTTGATTGTGCTAGAAATTCGTTAACGAAGGGGATGTCCCTGACATGAAGTCCCAGTCATACCCCAAACCATTTGGTGTAGGAGTCATGTCCAGTATAAAGGCTCGGTTTCCAAATCCTTAACTATTTTCCTTGGCTCTACCTTTCAACACAAGAGAGTGATGTAATGGTGTCTTCCAAAAGAAAGGGAGGTGTGCTTGGTGAGTGTGCAGTTGCAACTGTGTCAAGGTTCTTCTAATTTAAAGGGGGGGGGGGGAGTGAGCCTCTAAGTGATAGGTAAGAGTACCATCCAGGAAGAGACACACGTCAACCAAAATACTATATCTAACATCTAGCAAAATAGTCCACACTAGATGCCACAATAATTACAACCAATAAAAAAGGAAAAATTTGTATAGTTTCACATGGAATAGTCCACAAGGATGGGATAGTAATAAAAACCCTTACAACACATTCTCAATAAGATAAGCCCTAAAATAAATAAAATACTTCAACTACCCTAGTACATGTGAAAAGAAAACATTAAATACAAAAATCCACACAATATCCTTAGAATCATTCATACTCCATGCATGAATAATGTGCTATCCTTAGAAGGCTTTTGTTATTAACAAAAAGTTGCTAGACACATGATTAAAATGTACATCACTAGCCCCAATACTGGGACATTGGAGCCACTCCTTTCTCCTCAATGAAATATTTGATCTCTCTCTAATTCCTTGTGGGAGGAGCCAAGGTGAAAAGTCCTTTGCTTATACAATGAGGGGGTATATATACCCAAGGGGTGATGCTTCCCCTTTGTGAATATCTGACTACGCTCATGAATTTTCAACTTCATATGACTTTTTCAACTTACATGACTCTCCATGTTCATGTGTGTCCTTTGGACTTGCACTTTACAATACATTTCAATATAATATACATGGTCCCCAATGATGATGTGGCATATGAAAGCTCATGACAAGAGATGACATGGAACTATTGATATGAATTAGTTGAGGGATATGGCAATGTAAAGCCATTGTTGTTACTGTTAATCATGTCTTCTTAAGAATACTCTTTTCCTCCACCTCCTCATGGCTTGGTGATAGGAATATTCAATGATCTCAAGTCTTAGGTTCTGGTTGCGAGTTGGTGTGCTTCTTATTTTCCTTGAGGGATCAACTTGCATTCTCAACTACTGTCAGGCCAGGTAGTAACTCCAATAGGCATTAAAACTGATTCGATTCATTCCATTAGGTATGTTATTGTTATATACAAAAGGGTGTGACTGTTCAGTTCATCTCCTGATGACTATTCACATTCTTAATTTAATTATTTACATGAATTCACCCCATTGTGAGGATTATGTGTCAACATTCCCCCTTAATCTGAAGGGATGTTGGTGAGTCCAAGCATCGTTTTGATTCTTTCAAGCTTTTCTCTTCCAAGCGCTTTGGTGAAGATGTCTGCAATTTTCTCATTTGTGGAACAATGATGGAGATGGATTGTTTTGGCCTCAACATAATGTCAGATCAGATGATATTTAGTATTGATGTGCTTTGTTCGATCATGGAACTTTGGGTTCTTGGCCAAATTTATTGAAGAGGTGTTGTCAATCATGAGTGGAGTTGATTGTACTTGTTTTACCTACAAATCTTCAAGCCTGAGCCACACAATTTCTTTTGTTGCTTCAGCAGCTGCCACGTATTCTGCTTCTGTTGTGGAATCGGCTGGAACTGATTGTTTGCGTGATCTCCAGGAGACAGCTCCTGATCCAAGACTCATAGCATATCCTGAAGTAGATACCCCAGTTTCTTTGTCTCCATCGAAGTCTAAATCAGAGTATCTGATCAAATTGAAGTCATCCACATGTGTGTACTTGATTCCAAAGTCTTGAGTTCCCTTCAAGTACTTTAGAACTCTTTTTGCAGCAGACCAATGTCCCTCACAAGGCTTTTGCATAAACTTGGAGAGGATTCCAACATCAAATGAAATGTCCGGTCTAGTAGTAGCTAGGTAGTCGAGACTTCCTACAAGTTGTCTACAATTTGTTGCACCCTCAAATTCCTTTCCTTCAATAGATGTGAGCTTTAAGTTTTGTTCCATTGGAGTAGTAAGAGGATTGCACTCTTTCATGCAAAACCTGTTCAAAAATCTCCAATGTATTTCTTTTGAGAAAGAAATAGGGACTTTGGATGTTGGGTTACTTCAATGCCAAGATAGTAATGAACATAGCCCAAATCAGTCATTTCAAAACTTTTCCCCAATTCCTTCTTTATGGATGCAATGTAGCTTTCATTGTTCCCTGTCATTAAAATATCATCTACATATACCACAAGATATACAACTCTTTTGCCAACTTTCTTGACAAATAAAGTTGCATCATCAAGATCAAAATGATTGAAATTGAGTTTCAGAAGATGCTCAGTTAGTTTTTCATACTAGGCTCGCGGTGCTTGTTTGAGGCCATACAAGGACTTCACAAGTTTGCATACTTTAGGTTCATGTCCTTTCACAACAAATCCTTCAGGCTGGGACATAAAAACATTTTCTTTTATATCTCCATTCAAGAAAGCATTTTTTACATCCATTTGATGGACTTTCCAACCGTTTTGAGTTGCTAGTGTAAAGAGTGTCCGGATGGTGGCCCATTTTGATGTGGGGGCAAAATTATCCTCATAATCGACCACTTCCTTCTATGCAAAACCTTTTTCCACAAGCCTAGCTTTGTGCTTTTCAAGTGAGCCATCAGCTCTATACTTGTTCTTGTAGGCCCACTTGCAGCGAATTGGTTTGATTGCTAATGGAGGATCAACCAGCTTCCAAGTACCGTTCTTAATGAGGGCATCATACTCTTTTTGCATCACTTCTTTCCATTCATCATGAGAAGAAGCTTCTTTAAAGGAAGTTGGTTCAAAATCTGTAGACAAGTTTAATTCACAATCATAAGAAACATCCATATCAACAGGTGAATTAGAGTCATCTACATCACCTCCATTTCGCTGGTTTGAATTTATGGTTCCTGTTTTTCCAATTTCATTAGGATGAACACTTTCAAGTGTCTTCGTCACCCACTTTGGGGGACCTTTCTGAGATGGTCCAGGCTGCTCTATTGATTGAGTTGGGACTGAATCAAGATTGAGTTTCCCAGTTCTATCAATTACATCACTTAAAGCATCATTTTTTTTTGGAGTTTCATGCGGGGGAGAGTGTTCTTCAGAAGAAGATTCCACATGTTGATCTAGAATCCCCCCTTCAAGATGTGGAATCTGATTATCAAATTCTTGAAATGATTTTGTTTTTGCGAATCTATCCAAGCGATCAAGTTGCCGCTCAACAACATTGTCAGATTTGGATGATTCAAGAAAAATTACATCTCTAGATACAACAAACTTTTTATTTACTTCATCATAGAGGCGGTATGATTTGGAGGTGTTTGAATACCCTAGGAAGATACAATTACGACTTCTAGCACTAAGTTTGTTTCTATGTACCTTTGGTATTAAAGCATAACAGGTGGAACCAAAGACCCTGAGATGTTTTACCGAAGGAACATGTCCATACCAAAATTCATAAGGAGTAATGTTTCTTATAGCATTAGATGGACATCTATTCTTTATATATGCAGCACATAGAACATCATTAGCCCAAAACATTATCTTTACATTTTTGAAGAAAAGCATGGATCGTACCATATTCAAGATTGTTCTATTCATTCTTTCAGCTACACCATTTTGTTGGGGATTATAAGGCACAGTTGTTTGATGTTCGATCCCATGTTGGCGAAGATAGTTTTCAAATTCATTTGATGTATATCCTTTTCCATTATCAGTGCGAATAGACCCAATATGAGATTGTGCATCATTTTCAATCCATTTATGAAAATTCTTGAATGTTTGAAAAGCATCAGATTTGTTCTTCAATAAATAAACCCAACACATTCTGGTGTAGTCATCAATAAATGTTGTGATATATTTATTTCCATTTGCAGAAGGAACAGGCATTGGACCACATAAATCTGAATGAATGAGTTCAAGCTTTCTATGTGCTCTTGAATGTGAATCATGAAAAGACTGTTTGCTATGCTTTCCTAGAATGCAAGCATCACATTGCTTAAGTTTTCTAGGAATTGTAGGCAAACCAGCAACACCATTTTTCTTCAATAAGCGGAGACTTTCATAGTTCAAATTTCCAAATCTAGCATGCCATAATAAACTTGATGGAAGTGTACCTTCTTCATGATGAGAATTGTATGAGAAATGTTGTGCATGAGCAGACGTTCCTTGCAGTTTGAGAAGCCTTTCTTCTTCTATTCCCTCATGAAAATTGAGTGGTCAGATGCTTTTCTTACCTCACGCTTGCCATCAAACATATGATTGGAGTGACCTTGCTGGTGGATGTGGAACAAGGACAACAAGTTTCTTTTGAGTTATGGGAGATATAGAACATGATCCAGAACAAAGTCTGGAAGATCAGGCAGTTTAAGCCTGATTGTGCCAAGCCCTGATGGCTTGGTTTTTGATTGATCTGCAAAGTATACTGCTCCATCAACATTGTCAGTGAAATTTTCAAAAAAATCTTTTCTATGAGTCATGTGACAGGTTGCTTCTGAATCAAGCAACCAATCATTTTTCCAAGAAGCAAGTGAAGTGTTAAACAAATCTTCATTTAATCCAATGTTACATTGTGCCTCAATATAGTGAGCGGATTCAGGTGCTTTACCTTTGTTTGTATCATCAGTTTTACCTTTCTGTTTGTTTCTTTTCTGCTCAATTTTGTCCCATGGTAGCTTGCATGTAGAGGCACCACGTGATCCATTTCTTTTGCAGCGAATGCAATGCAAATCTGCCTTTTTTGCTTGAGAATGTCTGCCCCCCTGCCTTCGTCCACCTCTTCCTCTTGTAGAATCTTGAGTAGGATGCTTTTCTTTATGAGAAAGGCACATAATACCTTCAGAAGATTAAGGGGCTGTCTTCTTTCCAAAAGCTTTCTCTCTTTCAGCAAACTTTTTCACAAGAGAGTCAAAGGTTATATCTTTGAGATTTCCATTTGCTTGCAAAGACTCAAGATAATTGGAGTAAGTAGGATAAAGTGCCTTGAGAAAAGAAATAAGAGGGATATCCAGCTCAACCTTAGTTGAATTGATATCATGCATTATAGACTTTACTTCAGATGCAAGAGCAAGAGGATCATTATTTTGCAGTTCAAGATTGAAGAGTTTAATCATGAGTTGAAAAAATTCAAGTGCAGAATGTGAGTCATAGAGTTCTTTCAGCTTTTGTAAAGCTTCAAAGGCAGTTGAATATGACAAAATATGGCGACTCACCTCTTCATTTATAGATGTTGTGATTAATGCATAAGCTTTGCTGTTCTTGTTTTCCCAAATGACGAGCTCTTTTTCCGAGGTAGGCTGTACTGGGTCATTGTCTCCTTCTCCAACACACACTCCTTTCCACAACTCATTGAATATGAGGGTGTGTTTTATCATCCGGGACCATTCAGGATAGTTCTCCTTGCCAGCGAGAACTATTCCTACCATGGAGATGATTGAATGCATTCTATAAAAAAAAAACCTCTGTTGATAGAAAAATATTTCTGCCAATATACAACAAAATTGTACTCAAAAAGGCAAAAATATTTCAAATCTCTTCCTCACGCTACAACTTTATGCAATATATTTTCTCCAAACTTATTTTCTTCAAATCCCTCCATTGTTTGATAAAATCATCTAGCATTTCTTTCAAATATTATGTATTTCATATCACTTCAATGTTTTAAATGTAATATATTTACATATTACATATCACTTCAATGTTGTAATATACGCCCATTATATGACATTAACACTTTAAATGTAATATACACCCATTATATTACATATGACATATGACATTACCATATAATGAAGCACACAGGTGTGATTGACTGCTGCTACAACTTTTTTTTTTTTGTTCAAATGTATGCTTTGCACTGTTCATATTCATCCTTGAAGACAGCGTTCAAAAATACCAACAGTCAGCAACATGTCTGCTTGCTGTTCATGCAACAGTTAGCAAGAAGTCATGGAAAACAGCGGGGAGATTGTGCTGAATCAGACAGAGGAACATGGAGAGCCAAGGGCAAATGTCGTCCTCCTACCAACGCTTCCCAACAATCAAGATTCGAGTTGAAGGATGATTACATGAAGTTCGAGCTGAGGAACACGGACCCCTCCATCGCCAACGCCCTTCGCAGGATGGTTATTGGAGAAGTACCCACCATCGCCATAGACCTTGTCGAAATCGAGAGAAAATCCTCTGATTCCTCGGTCCTCAACGATGAGTTTCGTGCGCACAGGCTCGGTTTAATTCCCCAAGGGATTGATTTGTGTATCTCACAACGGCGCCATGGGGATCGATCCGTAGACAAGATCTTTGGAATAAAATGACTGAGCTTGTAGAATAAAATGACTGAGTTTTAGATCAATGCGACTTGTTGTTGATCGATGGGGTAGGATGGAGGTGACTGAGCCTGCGGAATTCTCCGTGAAGGAGGAGAATAATCTCTGTCAAATGCTCAAGAAACAGTTACCCACTACAACAACCATTCCGCCAACAATTTGGAATATGGACAGATACTATGTCAGACCAGTGTTATGGACAGATACTATGTCAGAGAGCATTATGTAAGGACAGAGGCAGCGCTGGTGCGCTAGAGAGTATTATGTAAGGACAAATAGGTTATGGCAGAGACAGATGCGTGGACTGAGGGGATATGGCAGACAGAGGAGTTACAGGAGCATAAGAGCTAAAACAAGGAGCTGGCTCTAATACCATGTCAGGCCAGGCAGTAACTCCAATAGGCAGTAAAACTGATTTGGTTCATTCCATTAGGTATGTTATTGTTATATACAAAAGGGTGTGACTATTCAGTTCATCTCCTGATGACTGTTCACATTCCTAATTTAATTATTTACATGAATTCACCCAATCGTGAGGATTAGGTGTAAACAACTACAAGAATGTCCTTTCAATGTCTTTGTCCTTCATCTCCTTATTTATCATCCCACTAATTTCTTGTACCTAAAATTCGCTCGTGATGAGACGACATCAACCCAACAACCTTCTAGCCCAAGATGGTACAGTCAACTTGAAAGAATGAGCTGGAATTGAGTTAAAGGTTAGAGAGGGAGGCTTAGTGACTACACATTGCATAGTCCCAACAACCATGACTGAGGCTTGAGGCCTCGAAATGCACAATGCTCAGTCCAAGCTAGGATGAGAGGCTATCTTCTACAAACTTTTGGAGATGAGTGAGTCTGATTGAATGAGAAGCCACTATTGAAGATGTCTATACAATTATAGAAAGGAAGTATGATTAACTCCTATGCAGTTTTGGGACAGAAGGTTGACTGAAAAGATTGCATAATTCTCGAAGGGAAGGCTATGTCACAGGCTCAGGAATTGTGCAGTGAAGTAGTCATGGGGGACAACAACTACACATTATGTAGATCCAAGGATAAAGTTCACATCCTCTTGATTGGAACTGTGCAATGAAAAGTCCATGTAGGTTGGGTGAAGCCAATTTTAGGGGTCAAGAAGATGCTTTGGAAAAGGTTAAGTGTTGGAGGAGTAAGACTAACAAGTGAAGTGATGAAGATTCAACTATTTCCTAACACTTAGAATACTTGATGACTCAATAAAATTTATCACATATGACACATGAACAACACTTTCAGTTGTGTGTTCCTACTTCGTGACCAATTATGACAAGTGCGACACCTAAGGTAGACTTTATGATGACCATGATGACACTTGTGTGACATCATTCAAAACTTTGTGAATGAGTGCGACATGTGTTTACAGTGTTAGGAAAACTCATAAACAAAAACACGATGCCTTGAAACCACCAGAATTAGCTTATGCATAAAGTGTGATAAGCAACCTTCAAAAAGATGACATCTTTCCTATCTTGTGAAAGGGAGTGAAACACTTAGTGAAAACACATGGAATGAGTTTCAGTGCTTGCAACCATATCTTTCATTTAAGACATAATGATATGAAAATGATAAGATGTCCTTCATATCAAACTAAGAGGTGTATTTCAACTTAATGAAATATGTGTTTTTTTTTCATATCTATGATCCAAAGGGTTGTGAATCAGATGGAGCCTTCATTCGATCTTGATCTCTAATATTCTATCATAGCCGAGGGTTCCCTGGTGTTATTGTCTAATGATTATATTTTCTCCTCAACTCCTTAAATGTCATGTAGCATGTCCTCCTTCATCATCATTCCATAGTGTAAGAGAGTACCTACATATGTAGCTCATTCATGACAAAACAACATTATTCTTAAAACTCCTAGCCTAAGATAGAGAAATTGGGTTCATGAACCGGGATAGGAGTGAGTGACATGTTAGGGAAAAGACCCAGTGCCTATGAAATTACATAGTTCAATCAGCCAAGGATCAATGTTGATCATTGAGACTACACAGTGCGCAACTCAAGCTAGACTGAGGCAAATATCTACACAACACTCACTGAGGGAAACATTTATGCAGTGCCCACTAAGGGACAAAATTGCATAGTTCAATCAGGTAGTGGTCGCTATAGGATGGGGCCCTGGTAGGAAAAACTGTGTAGTTTCAGGAGGCAAGGGGGATTGGGATGCTGAGAGGCTTGAGGGTCAACGTAGTTTCTGGAGGCAGTGAGCTCTAGGTGAGGGAAGGACACCAGAGCAATCATCTACATAGTTTTGGAGGCAAAGGGATGCTGGCATTTCTACACATTGCACATTTCCAACAGATAAAGGAAAATATTGAAGGTTGGATGAGGCTAAGTTGCTAAGAATGCTCTGGAATTTGGCTAAGTGTGGAATCAGTGGAACTGATGTGAGAAAGGATAGAACTTAACTGTGACCACATACTTGGACCCTTATTTATACAACATAGATCAACCGAAACATATGAAGACATACTTACCTTATTGTAACAACCTTTGTGGCAACTTACGAAAGTTCGGCTCTGATTGTAGACTTTGTGAGGATAATAATGACACTTGTGTAATAGTGTGTGAAACATTGGAAATTAGTTTGAAACATGTCTAGGTGATGAGAACAACTAATTTTCACAAATATTGCCTCTGGAAGACAACCAAAACTCCCCTTTGCATGATAAGAAATAATTTTGACGTCTGAAGACGACAATTATGATATAACTATAAAAGTGTGGAAAACACTTGAGATCCGAGAAGGGAGCTTGAAATCATAAACTTACTAGAAAGTGACTAAGGAATGACCAATCAAAATACCCAAAGTATGCTACAAAATTTGAATGTAGGCCAAAATTTTGGAGGGTGTTATAGCCACTACAACACTTGGTGACGCACTGGTAGAATCAAGCTTTTCTGTTTTGGTTATCTCTTTCGTGCATGTCCTTGGTTCTTCGGAGAGTATTTATTCATTTTTTAGACCACTTTGGCATTTTCCACTTACCCCATGACTTGCCATGGTCCCTTCTCTACTTTATCAGTTAAACACAACATGTGGTTTGGAAATATCACAATGTTTCGAGTTGGGAAAGATAGTGTAACTCATGAGCTGAAGATTATTAGAGTATATGTCTTGATCTCTGGTGTTTCTCCACTTCCAGCAAGCCTAGACACTACCATAATGGAGTCACGTAGGAGCAAAAACATTTCTCTGCTACCAAGAAGGCTAGACACTACCCCAATGAAGTTACTCCCTTCACCTCTCTGTGCAGGAAGAGTTTCTCTTCTTTCACCTTCATTTATTTATTTAAAGAGAACTGTCCATTAGCACTTATTTGTTTTCAAGAGGAAGATGGATTCCAACTTATTGAGAGAATAAGAGGTTTTTTTCCTTCAGATAAGTATATAGTGACCAATGATTTAGGTTTTCTCGTTTAGATTTTTCCCTTTATCCTTCTCTACTAGTTGGATAAGCATGAAAATATAATAGAAGAACCAGCTTTAGGTGCAACATTCCCTGAACAGGAAAAATTTCATGGTTGGAAAAAAATCTTCTTACGAAGAGATCGTATTTTCGGAGGTAACTTCATTGACCAAAAGACAAAGCTAACACAAAGGAAACTCGGTGGAAGTTCAACCAAATGTTGCAGTGTCACAAGACTCTTTAGACTTCAGCCTCACACATACTAAGAAGTAGAAATGGGTCTAGGCACAACACTTATTTGCATGATGAAAACAAAGGGAAAAACTCAACAAGAAAGAAAAAAAAGATGAAAATAATTAAAACACCCAACAAGGAAATGTCACCAAGAGACAAGAGAATATAATGGCTAAGGTGCACATGATGCAAAATCATAATAAGAAAATGAGGATAGAACATAGGGAATGAGTGTAGAATGAGTGCAAGAAAGGGAAAAGTGGGATTTAGCTAATCCTACTCCTAACCCAAAATCTAGAAGGTTAGGGTCACTATAATGAAGTTTCTATTGAAGCCGCCATAGTCATTCCAGACCTACATACACAAAGATATGAATAGTTGAGACATATAAAAAGTGATGTGCAACAGAATATATGAAAACTTGAAAAACTTGCACAAGAAAAGGAAGGTCTTGCCTGTGGGTAGAAAGGTATCTCACAACCACTACTTTCATCCAATTCACATGCTTACCTTTTCAATCAATAACATTTTTCAATAAGCCCTAGAAGCTTCTTGCGGATGTGTCTCCATCTACACCATGCTCCTTAGAAAGTGCAAGGAAAGATCGAAACTTTTTGTTTGCTATAGATCTTTTCAGGTAAGATTGTTTCAATCATTCAATGATTGGATCGTAAAATTCATGATGGCCCTCTTCAAAACCCAAAAATATTGGAAAAGGTGAATTTACAATTAGAGGAGTGGGATCATGATGGGAACGTTGTGAGGAAAAATAGATCTGATCAGACTGAGAAGTCATGTAAAGACAATGAGGACTTTCCATAACCGTTAGTGAAAGCTGAAGTGCCTCACCTACTTGACAAAATTCTAAATTGAGAGATGTTGAGCAATGAAGATCAAGGGGTGTGAAAGAAATTTCATTGGATGTGCTGATGGGAAAATGATAAACTAAATGAGAATCATGAAAGATAGAAAATTGATCAGATGAGCTAATTAAAGCATTCGATTCTCAGTTTTAAATAAACAAAGAAAAACCAATTTGAATAGTCTCGCAAATGCTTTGAATATCGAACCAACTTCCTTGCAAGCCAAATATGACAAACTATTTTCCTGCAATTACTAACAAGTTGTAAAAGCATCATAGTCATCAAAAGAGTTTAGAAAGGATGTTAGCACCACAAATACATGAGAGCAATTGGGATATTGTGAACAGATAAGAACTTGATTCATGTTACAGCTTGTGCATTCATTACAACTGAAGATGATTTTTGATGCAATGAGAGGACATATTTGTAACATAAAATCTACAACAAGACCTAGGAGCTGATCATTAAGGGAAAAATTCAAAAAGTATGATTCCTTCACTCAAAGATAGTCCTTGGAATGATCAACTTCAAAATTCCATGACTCTATGAGAGATGCACATTCCCAACCTGAGTTAGATGCGAGATATTTTCATGGATATAAATGAACCGAAAAATATTACTGAGTCTCCTCAAAAGTAAAATATTGAGAGTTTGAAAGGTTACATTTGAAATACCAAAGATATGTGAGAAAGAGATTCAAACTGAATGAAACCATGAAAAAATATGGATTGTGTGAGAGAAGCCACGTTTGACTTAGTTCAGGGGGCTTACCAGAGTCGCAAGATCTTGACATAATTTTCAATGAAAGTTCAAGTGTCTCGACTCCCTCGCAAGTCCCAGGACATCCTAGGAATGTAGAATTTCATTTTGAAGGTTGGACTAGATCATGGATTTTTTGAGGATAATTGTTATTGTTTGTTTCAGCAAGACCACTACTTATCGGATAGTAGCCATCTCTGTCACAAATTTTACTAGATTTTTCAACCTCAACAACCAAATTTCTTAGGTCAGAAGATTATTCTAATCACAAATTAGAAGATAAATGAATTGTTGGGATATCATGCGCAAGATGATTTGAAGAGTTTTCCTCATGCAAGAGAAGATATGTCGAGGAGTGGGAAGGGTTTTCTATGGTTTGACCGTTTTCAATTTCATCATGGATAGCGTCACTGCCTTATGTTAGTCAAGGGGATACATAACTTGATGAAGAAATTGACGAGTAATGATTATCTCCCTTGCAAGTAGGTGCATTGCAAAGAGTAGGACACAAGTGGTAGGGAGGTGAGGAGGAAATTTAATATGAACATCTTCTTTGACCATAATAGATTCTAGTTCTAAATTAAAGTCTTCATGAGAAACCGTAATATCACGTGACATTCTTGGGCATTCATCATGACATAGAAAAATAGAGCCATCATCATTATAATGATTATTAAGGTTGGGGGTTGATTAAAAGAATTTATTGCAATGGATTGTCAACTGATATTAGCAGATTTAAAATCATCCAAGAATGGAAACACAATACCTTGGCATGGAATATTATGAAAAAAGAGAGGAAAGATTGAAAGTGTCTTCACCTTCCTGCTTCTCTACCTTATTAATCTGATTTCTTTGTACCTACTCACAATTTGAACCAACGGCTTGAGAATCAAGAGAATGTGAAGAACCAACTGGTGGAGCAGATTGATTAGGCTGGTTATGGTACAAAGATTCAGTATGTGTAGATGATAGAGGATAATAGAAATACAAATTAGCTTTGAAAATAGAGTTATGAATAGTGACATCATCTTGTGGGATGGAGGAGTGAGTATTCATTGTAGGCTTCATGAGGCATTCTGGAATTTCCTGCATTGAATCTGAATAATGAAAAGTGGAAGAAGAATGGGAAGATGGATTGGAGATCTGATTTGCAGATTTCTTAGTTTTACAACCACTGCAAGGAGGCACTCGCATCGGGGCTGGAAAGGGAGGAGGAAAGAGTATGAAAGGGGATGTAAGCTCCTCCTTTGAGATTTGAGGCATCTCATGACTTGCAAGAGTTGGGGAAGTAGAAAAATTAGGAGGTTCAGCTTCACCGTATTAAGAGACAAGAACCAAGTGCTCACACTCTTGTTTCAAGAAATCCCAGTTCAGACATTTTCTCAGAATTTCATAAAAAAGGTGAAGGAATCGGTCAGAAAAATCCTCAATCAATTCATCAGGCTTCATTCTTAAAATATTGACTTTTCCATAAACATCTCATTAGTTATACTTATTGAAGGATTTATGAAGAAACTTGGCAAGTTGGTCAAATGAATGGATAGAAGAAATGGGTAATGTATGACACCATCAATTAACATGACTTTCTAATGTGAGGGGGAGTAATCTAGCCATGAAATATTTTTAACGTATTATGTTATAAAAATAAAGATGGACAACTTGAGACAGATTTTCACGAAAAGTTCATTCACCCTCACCATCGAACCTAAATTCAGACAGGTTATGAATAACTTCCACATGGATGGTACAATTTAGGTCCTTAGAAAAACATCCTGGAATTATAATTTGGTGAAGAGTCATATTAAATAAGAGATTCAAAATAAACTCATCCGATCACCTAGCCCTAGTTCTAGTGCCATTTTTTTGATGGTGGTAAAATTTCATCAACCAAGGGGATCACCCTGATATGAAGTCCCAATCATACCTCACACCATTTGGTGTAGGAGTCCCATCCAATATAAAGGCTTAGTTTCCAAATAATTGAATATTTTCCTTGGCTCTAACTATCAACAGAGGAGAGTGATGTAATGGCATCTTCAAAAAGCAAGGAGGTGTGCCTAGTGAGTGTGCAGTTGTAACTGTGTCAAGGTTCTTCTACTGCAAAGGGAGGAGAGAATTGAGCCACTAAGTGAGAGGTAATAGTACCACCCAAGAAGAGACACATATGAACCATAAGGCTCCGTCTAACATCTATTGGAGTAGTCTGTAGTAGATGTGACAATCGTTACAACCAACAAACAAGGAAAGATATGTATAGTATCCCATGGAATAGTCCACAAGGATGGGACAATAATAACAACAATTACAACACATTATAAATAAGATAAGCACTTAATTAATTTAGGCTTCTATGATCCATATCAATTTTGAGAAGATTCTTCAGCGAAAATCACATAGAGATATTTTTGACAAAAATATCTCTATGTAATTTTCGCCAAAGATTCTTCTCAAAAAAGATAAGCACTAAGATAACCAAAATAGTTAAACTATCTTAGTACAGGTGAAAAGAAAACATGAAGGAGAAATTTCGACAAAATACCCTTACAAACATGCATATTCCATGCATGAAGAACATGATGGCCTTAAAAGGATTTTGTTATTAAGAAAAATTTCCATGACACAAGTTCACAATGTATATCACTAGCCCCAATAGTGGAACATTCGAGCCAGTCCTTGCTCCTCAAAGACCTAGTTGATCTCTCTCTAGTTCCTTGCAAGAGGATCCAAGGTGAAAATCCATTCGCTCATACAATGAGGGGTTATATATAACCAAGGGGTGATGCTCCCCATGTCTCACTCGTTGACTACCATCATGATAGTTCAACTTCCTATGAATTTTTCAACTTACATGACTCTCCCTATTAATCTGTCTCCTTTGGACTTCCACTTAACAATACCTTTGAATATAATAAACATGGTCACCAATGATGATGTGGCATATGCCATCTAATGACATGAGATCACATGGAACTACTGAAATGAACTAGTTTAGTGACATGACAATGTCGATCCATTATTGTTGTTATGAATAATGTCTGCTTGAGAATAATATTTTCTTCCACCTCCTCATGTCTTGGTGGCAGGAATCTTCAATGATCTCAAGTATTAAGTTTTGGTCCCAAGTTGGTGTCCCTCTTCTTTGCCTTGATGGCTCCGCTTGCATGCTCAGCTACAATAATTTTGTTTGCATGTCTTCCCCCTTCATTTACTTCATCATCATCCTGCTAGGTTGCTATATCTACAACTCACTCATGACAGGATGACATAATCCCTAAAGAATCCTATCCTAAGATGGTGCATTTAGCTTCAAATATGGAGCTGAAATTGAGTTTCAGATCAGAGAGGGAGGCTCAGTGACTACACATTCACAGTCTCAATAGCCAAGGCTAAAGCTTGAGGCTTAGAACCTCACAATACACAGTCTAAGCTAGGATCATAAGCTATCTTCTATAAAGTTTGGGAGATGGGTGATTTTGACTGAAGGAGGGGCCACTGCGGAGTATTTTTGTGCGGTTATGGAGAGGAAGGTTGACTCACTTCAGTGCAATTCTAGGAGAGAAGGTTGACTGAAAGGATTGCACAATTATGAAAGGGAAGTTTGGGTCATGGGCTCTGGATTTGTCGAGTTTATTAGGAACTGCGCATTACACAAACCCAAGGGTCAAGGTCACAACGTGCTGACTTGAACCACACAATGCGCAGACCAGGTAGGCTGGGTCAACATGAGTTGAAAGGCTAGGGAGTTTCTCTAGAAAAGGCTAAGTGTTAGAGAAGTAAGATTGAAAAATGAAGTGATGAAGCGTAGACTGTGTCCTAATACTTAGAATACTTGTTGGCTCAACAACGTTGATCACACATGACACATGAGCAACACTTTTGCTTATGTGTTCATGCTTCATGACCACTTACAAAAATTGTGACACCTAAGGTGGACTTTATGATGACCATGATGACACTTGTGTGACGATCCTCAAAACCTTGTGAATGACTGCGACATGTGTTTATATGGTTAGGAAAAATCATAAATGCAAAGATGAGCCCTTGAAACTACTATAATGAGTTTATGCATAAAGTGTGACGACCAGCCTACAAAAACACGAAATCTTGCCTATCTTGTGAAATAGAGTGAAACAATTAGCGATAAAACATGGAATGACTTTCAGTTTTTGAAACCATACCTATCATTGAATACATAATGATATGACAGTGATAATTTGTCCTTCATATTATACTAAGAGGTGCATTTCAAATTTATGAATATGTGCTTTGTTTTCATACCGACCTTCCAAAGGGTTGTGAATTAGATTGAGTATTCGTGTGGTCCTGATCTTTGATATTCTATCATATACTAGGGTTCCTTCGTCTTCTTCTCTGATGATTATCTTTTCCCCTCTTCTCCTTAAGTGTCATCTAGTATTTCCTCCTTATTCATCTCCCTCTTCATGATATTTCCATAATGTAAGAGAGTACCTACATATGGAGCTCACTGATGATGAGATGACATCAGTTTGAAAACCCATAATCTAAGATAAAGCACTTGGATTCATGAAATGGGTGAGGATTGGGAGATAGGTCAAGGGGGAAATCCTAGTGACTGTGCAATTTTGCAGTTCAAGTAGCCAAGTTTCAAGCTTCGTCAATGAGACTACGGAGTGCTAAACTCAAGCCATACTAAGGGAAATTTCTCCATAGTGCCCAGTGAGGGGCACAATTATGTAGTTCAAGTAGGTAATGGCTACTGTGGGATGGGGCCCTGGGAGGAAAAAATGGGGAGTTTCGGGAGGCAAGGGAAACTGAGCAGTTGAGTGGCTTGATGGACAAAACGCCACATTTTTTGGAGGTAATGAGCTCCTATTGAGGAAATGACACTGGATGAAGCATATGCATGGTTTTGGAGGCCAAGGGAGGCTGGGATTTATGTGCATTGTGAAGTTCCAATAGACAAAGGGAAATCATGATGTTTGAAGATGCGAAGTGTGTAGTTTCGGAAGGTTGGATGAGGTTAGGTTGCTAAGAATCCTCTAGAATTTGGCTAAGTGTGGGATCACTCGAACCAATGTGACAAGTGATAGAAATTGACCTTGACCACACATTTGGACCCTTAGTGATACAACAAAGATCATGCATAACATATGAAAACATACTTCCCTTAATGCAACAACCTTTGTGGCAACCTACGACAAGTGTGGCTCTAACAATAGACTTTGTGAGGATAATGATGACACTTGTGTAATAGAGCATGAAACTTTGTAAACAAGTGTGAAACATGTCTAGATGATTAGAACAATTCATTTTCACAAATAGTTCCTCTTTATGAAAACCAGACCTCCCCTTTGCATGATAAGCGATAATTCTTATGCCCAAAGATGTCACTGGGTATATAAGGATAAAGTGTGGATAACTATTGAGATTCAAGAAGGGAGCTTGAAATCATCAACTGACTAATAAGTGACTAAGGAACGACTAATCACAAGCTCCATAGTAGGGTCCAAAAATATGAATGTAGGCCAAAACTTTGGAGCGTGTTGTAGCCACTACAACAATTTGATGAACTTGTGATGATGATACGAGGTGTGTCTTTTACAATATATATCATGATATGGGGTTTGAATGATGTTGTATTATGTAGTGAATGTAATGATTCAATAGTTACATATATATATGCAAGTTTTATTTAGAAATGTTGTGTACATACATAGATTTACTTCTTGGTAGTCGCGTATCATTTATGCAGTATGGACAGATCTGCACACACGTATGCTTCTTGAAATGCGTGGAAATGTCTTATAAGGGTCATGTACATATTGTAGGTTTTTTTAGTATAGGATGTGTAATCAATCTTTTTGTGTCTAGTTGTCTATCGATGAAGTATTCCATGATGATCTGTGTTTGACAGTACTTGTTGAGATTGAACAAACTGTGTTATGAAATGTTTAATAATAATGATTCTGCTATGATATGATATGTATTTGGTTCAAAAATATGTCACAATGTCAGTATGTGTTTTAGTGATTGATTTCACTAGTGCAATAATTCATTTTTAGGGTTTAGCATTTTGATATTTGTACATGGGTTATCTCAAGAGAAAGTTCATATCTACGCATGTATGTCTCATAATAATAGCATACATATTTTGAAATAAGATTGACCATGATTTGTAGTGGCATAATCTAGTTTGTGTGATGAACAGTAAGTGGTATAACATTTTGATGAAGAGTATAGAGTGACTTGAGATGATACTCCACTAATTGGGAATAATATCCAATGGGAGGAATGGGCAATGGCGAAACTCCTATGGGAGGGAGAAATAAGCAAAAGAATCCAGTGGGGAATAAGCCAATGAGAGAAGGAGCTCTCCGCTACTATAATCCACTTGGCTTCACTACTAATACGATGGAGAAGAGCATACGATAGTATTCTATAGATTGTCTAAATCCTTTCCACTATTACCAAAAGTATGGGAAGGTACCGAACCAATTGGGGTGAGTGAGGCACATGGGTTGTTCGCTGAGACACCAACATTACACCTCAAGGTTGTCACTGCTAGCCAATAGGAGGAGATCCCCCCCAGCGGCTTCTACTGATTTTTGGTTGTTAATAAGATAGATAGACACTAGTCAATACAAGTGTTGATGCCGTGAGTCAATCCCAGGAGGCAATGCCCCCTTGTCTATTTGGGAACCAATAGAAGATTTATTCTTGGAGGATATCTTCTTTTCTATTATGTATTTTTCTAGGTTTCTGAACCGATGAACCATCAATAGTAAGGATCATTTCTCAAGCTTAGCGAGAAATTAGTGAGGAACGATAGATAATGAAAGCTGAAATAATTACCCTTTTTATGGGATAGGATAAAAAAATATGCTGCACCTTATGAAAAAAGCTTCCCATCATTCACTAACCAATTATCTCTCTCACTTAATAATAATGATCTCAACCAACATTAACAGCCCACAGACACCTGAAAAGGAAGTCCATGTCAACCAAAGGTCTGTATGTGTAAGGAAGGTCGATAACACCCAGGACAATGAATCCAAGCAAGGCCCAACACAATAAGTACATGGCTTACCAGTATGTTAGTTGGTACCAATTAAGAGTTTTTATTCAATGGGGCCATAGTAGTTAGGGGGGAGGCTCAGACACTTATTTATTTTTTTCGATTGAAGGAAAATAGAATTAAAAATTCAATCCTTTCTCCCAATCGACTATTACTAGGAGGTAAAAATGTTTTGCAATAGATGCACCTAAAAACATCTGCAGAGAGGGGAAGTATCGACAACAAAGAATCCCCCATCTTACAAGTGAGGTGAGTTGATTCAATTTGATTCTATCCACTTATTAGTACCTATGGGGGTATGAGTTCCAACTAAATCATATTATAGGATATGAGTTCCAACTTAACCATCTGTCAATATCACGTACCCTTCATTCACATCTCACGTCCCAATGCAAGGGATAATATAAGCACAAAATATAAGAGAATAAATAAGGTTACGTAAGCCCCACTTGGTCAAACTACGTGCTACCCTCACCCTCGACTCTTTATTGGTGGGGGGTTCGCTCGTCTTCATCTAAAAGAAAGAATGAGATGGAAGTGGTTGCCAGGCATCGGACATAGCATTGAACATGGACGTCATTGAACATGGCATGGGATGGAAGGGGTCAACATAGCCTTAACCAAAAACAGAGAGAGGAATAAATAACCGGTGCTCACAATGCTTATCATTAAAGTATAGCCCTAGTTCTTATCTATATATATATTATATATATATGACTCACCCAGTAGTTATTATAGAGCCCTCAGTTAAAGAAGCCCCATTAAGGTAATCCTGCCCCCATTCAGTTATTTATAAATTGAGTTAGCATACATATTCAGTCAGCCTGCATCAAGGACACATCACTCATTACCATTATCTCCCTAGCATACTTGTCGTTCAATCTACATTCCCCATTCCCCTTTCACTATTCCTCTTTCAACTTCTCCACTTTCACTTACCATTACGGAACAGGGTTACCACCCACCTAATCCCCTTTCAATTAGACTGATGGAACACAGTTCCTATAGATACCCAACGCGACTACGGGGATACACATTGAGCTACACGATGAACTTTGGTTACAACATGTTGCAGGTTACGTGATGCATGCTTGATGTTACACAATGAGCTTAGTGAGATGGAAGGTTACACATTTTGGTTTACATAATGCAAGTTGCAAAATTAGCTATATATTCCATACACACATTGCAGAAATATATATATATATATATATATATATATATATACAAATATTACAAAATAATGTTGAATATACTATGCTAAGGTACAGGTGCCTGAGCATGTTACTTGGCTTTGATACAGGGTAAACTAGGATACTCAAATGCGGGATACTCAGATGGGATGGTGTGCTACTCAACTTGGATTTGATAATACCCAGCTCCTTGAATTGACTTCTTGGCTTGAATACTCTGCTTTGATACTCTATGCTAATAATCCTAGCTAATCGACATAGCTACCATGATGGGCTACTCAACTCTTGGCTTTACTCAATGCTTTGATCCCCAACTACTTCACTTGGCTACTTCGCTACTCAGCTTGCATTGGTGACTCGGAATGGATCCCTGGCTACTCGACTGGACTACTCAACTACTAGGCTTGATATTCAGTTCCTAGAAGCTACCCTCAATGCTTCTATAGTCACTAGTTATTGATTGAAGTCCTTGTCGATACCCATTTCACATTACCGAGAAAGAGAAAGGAATTACTTGTTGGGGAGTCCTTGTTGGGAGACTGAGCACACCATTCCAAGAAAACTAGCAAGAAGGCCTTGCATTTTAGAACGCATAGTAGACATACATTTATGCTTTAACTCGACCCTCTACAGAAGGAGCCATATCCCTATAAGTTTACCTCAAGCCTCTACCTCACTTACGCACACGGAACACAAGTTCCTACACAAGAATGACTGAGAATGCATTACATGTGTTGATTCACAAGAGGAAGGTTAATACAAAAGACATACACAGGGAGGGGACTGCCTCAAAGAGCAATCCGACATAGCCCCTCCTACTAGCTGAGTCACATTTTCAACATATAACTGTGATAAGGAAGTGGGAAAAAATGCATAAATCACTTGCCCAAAGAAAGAATATGCCCCGATTGAGCCACCATACCTGAGAGAGAAAACCCCCTTCACCACAGACTCGTGTCACCTTTTATAAAGACCCAACATAAGGAAGTAATAAGGAAATACCACATACATAAACATTGGCTAAGAGGATAAGTCACCCAAGTTACCAATAGACAAGAGAAGATGGCCCCCCATATTCCCAACAAATAATATAGGGAATTACTTACCACCAATTGATGAGAGAGAGACCCCATCATTGGATACCCATTCAAAGACCATACCCAAGAGAGAACCATACCACTCTATGAAACCTACATCTATGGAACACCGGTTCCTACTTGCAATGAATGGAATGACAAGAAGCATTACATACTTCTATATTTTCAAGTTGATACCAAGTTTTTATAGAAATTGTGGCCTCTTTTTCTCCCCTACAAACTGGATCCTCCCCGCAAGAGAGGAAACCTGGAAATTCCATCATCTAATGAATACCTCAAGGGCTTAAAATGTTATGTTATACTACGTTGGTTATAGGTGCGTTGAACTCAAGGAAGAGTTTACTTTCAAAATGTCAACTTCCCTTAATGGGTAGATCTAAGAATTAATTGAACTAAACTAGGTTCAAATTTTTATGTCCCCCTACTTGATGGAATAATTTGACGAAAATGTTATCTCCCCCTATCGAATGGAATATCTAGAGGAATCAGAACAGACCAATTACTAGTGACCACTGCCGACATAAGAAGAAAAGGGATAATTAGAGAAGTGTAAGCCGTTATTGACACATTATGAGGTTTCTGATTTCCACCAAGAACCAAAAAGAAATCAAATTATCCTTTAGGTGCTTGAACTGCGTTATGGGTAGAAGAAGCTAGTACAAAAACAACTAGCTTATGTATGGGGTCCAGAATGGTGAATTGAGGTCTAGTAGACTGATGATCCATCATTCAACCAGACCATTTTTTGGTCAGATAGGTTTCTCCTGCTCCCCCAAACATGATTTCTCTCCAAACCTAATGGGTGTTTCACTATCTAGTTAGATACTACGAGTCCTCCATCCTAGATTCCCTTCCCTGCGGCAACCTGGTTCATAGGTACTACCAAAAACTCTCATGCTTACATTACTTATGTATGATCTCGGACTAGTAGTGCGAGCGAAGACCCTAGTCGTGCTTCCAGCGAATAAGTAACTTTAAGAGGATGTGGAGTGGGGATATCTATTATCAAGGTAGTTGCATTTGAGTGAACACATATCATTTTGGAGTCATCTTGCCCTTCTTCCCCAACATGGTTTATGGGGAAGAAAGCCACATTTGACTTGCATGTGTTTAGCATATAGCTAGTGTTCGTTCTGAGCTAGGATCAAACTCTTTTTTGTTTGAGTATGATCTATTTTGAGCATCAAATTCCCTTGTTCTCGGAAGAACATGCAGCTTCAACACCTTCTCAAATTCCAAAAATGCAGCCATTCATGACTTAATAGTAGTAATGACGCATTTAGTGATTAGCATTTAGCATACAAGTTCATTCTTATTATGTATACACATCATTTCGATGCTTTATCAAGGAGACAATGCATTCCATTCAATATATACATAATGATGTCTCTTTCGCTTGTTCGTTCCAACACAGTGAGGAAGAGATATTTATTAGAGAAATAGATGATCTATTCCTTGAGAAGTGATTTGATTCACTAAATACGTAATTACATCATGACTTGATAGTAGTAATTACCAAATTAGATAATGCATATATTATATACGTACTTATGCATTTCTTTCTTTCCTTTCCGACCAAGCCAAGAAGTAAGATATGAGGATTCCAGTCATGAACGAGATATATTATATTAGACGAAGTCAGTTATACTACTAGGCTACTAGCATTGAACCTCGTCCTTATTAGGACTTTGGAGGAAGGAATACTCATATAAGGAAGGGGGTTTATTGCATTTGGTCACGCAGATGGAGGGATGTTGCTCTTACCAGTCCCCCTTCTACCAGAATTCTTGAAGCATCTCTCAGATATGAAAACAGTTATTTCCTTTATCCCTTTTTCCACTCAAAGTTTTGCCTCTCATTGTAGGCTTGAAACTCAAGCCCCATTAGCCTATCAAAAAGTATAAAAAATTTGGGAGAAAGAAAGCACCCATAACTCACACGTAGCAAGAAACATAGAGGAAAAAAGGTATGAGAGTGAGGGAAAATTCTCAAGGGATTTTCGATTCAACATCAAGCTAGTTCTTTCCCTAGCTTTATGACCCTAAGTTAGGACCATCTAGTTTATCGGGGCTGAGGCGACAACCCTGAGCAAGACTGTTTCTTATAAAATAATAACAATCTCACTACCTGGTCTCGGATTGGGGGACAGGCCTAAAACAATTTCCTGGTTTGGACCGCTTATTATTTACCTCAAGAAGTAGAAAAAATGAATTGTTGAAGGTAGTTCAGACTAAGCTTTTGAAGAGCGCATATTAGCATGCTCATTTGAGGTCTTGTAAACTTATGTGTTACTATCACCCTAAAGACGGGCAGGCGGTCTTTCCCGTAATAGGAAAGGTAAGGTAAGGATGCAGAGGTTCCTTTCCACAGCCTACTTCTACTTTCTTAATGAGGGCATTTCAAGGTCCCAAATTCTGATCATTACAAGACCTTGCCTAGAACTTACTTATGAAGTAAGATGTGTTGCATCAACTTTGAAGTTATTGAAGTTCTTTAGGGTAAAATTCATCCAACCTGAGAATTCAATAGGTCAAAAGGAAGTATAACCGAAGGTCCTTGAGTGATGTGAAAAAAATAGGTCAAGTGGGTCCTACGTAGCATTACAACCACTTTTCTCATAACGCTGATGCACTTCTAGCGGTTGCTCCTAGAAGCTAAGCGATGTGTATTTATTTAAAGTAAGTCCATGCACTATGATTATATATAGGTTATGGGTTGGACAAAGAGTGTCCTGCTAACAAGACAATAGTTCAGGGTCCACAAACAAGTTGGTCTATTTTGGGCAAGGAAACCCTTCGTTGTGTTAAAGTCGAGTTTGAGAAGGAAGGCTCTATAAATGGTTCTTGTTCTAGCAGCAGCAGAAAGGTCCATTATACCTGACTCCTCCAAATGAAATAGGCCACTCCAATAGCACTCTCACAATCTATCTACCTTTGATGAAATGCATTATGAAATAGATGTGAGGGAATGAGATTGAGATAGCAACAATGCTTCGTTAGGACAAAAAGTGTGGCTTTGTTCAAAGCATCCCTTCCTTAAATGTAGAACTCAGGGTAGCACAATGGGTATTTTATTGAGCCATGAGTAGTTGTTAGTTTGGTTGATCGGGTGGGTGTCAAGGTCCTCTATCGTGAGGTCCTAAGGTTCACGGTTAGGGCTAATGGTTGTCAAGGGTGGTATTATTCAAGAAAAGTATGAAAGGGGAAGGTCGAAAGGAAACAACGAAGTGGTAAAAGTCTTGATTGGAAGGTGGAGGACAAAAGGGGTAGGTAAAGTGAAATAAGCGGAGGTGGGTCATCCATATATAGGTAGGGTTTTCAGTAAGCATAGGTGTAGCCAAGGCAGCGTATGAAGGATGGTAATTTGTGTACTGAAAAGGGGGCATGGTCACTAAAAGGTAGTAGCCGAAGAAGATGGGGAAGGAGGGCCAGTTAAGCCATTGTACATTTATACAATATTCCATGGCATCTCTTTTCATATGCCTTAGAAGATGTGAAAGCTTGAAACTAAGGCCACCTTATAACTAGACAATATACCAATTCGGGGAATGAACCAACTAAAGTTCCAGATTAATGTATATCAATCTACCATATGGATATGAGGGCAAGACCTATTGGTTATCAATTAGATGCCAACTGAATACTGCTATTTTTCACTAGAAAAAGGGTGGCCCAAAAGCAGCTGGAGAGCCTGTTGGTCGAGCAAATTCAAAGCAAGGGGCATAGGTTCAAGATGGAGCATAGCCTGTCCCAATGGGCCTTATTAGTTACTAAGAAACAACAACTATTGATCCAACTACCTGCTTACCTAGCAACAAAGGGATTTTCTAACCTAGCAGCGAGGTAAGAAATAGAGGCAAGGGTAATGTAAGGATAGGAAGAGAGTTTACCCATAATCACTAGAAATGGGTATAGGTGAGGGGGTAGATGGAATGGTATAAGAGTCCGACCCTTGCCCATAATATCCAAATCCTAATATGGACCCCATAAAAGTTTAACCCATTCAAGAAGGTGATTATCTTGATTCAATCGAATAACCAGAATCCATTGACTATGAAAAAATAGCATCCCCTTTTCTTTGAGTGTATGTGGCATCCTTTCCAGAGTGATTTTACCGAGCAAAAATAGCAGTTTCACCATTCTTTTTTTCATTTCTAGGCTTATGTTGAATGGCTCTAGCCCTTCCCTACTGGCTCTATCCCCTCCTGGAATACTGGCTCTAGCCCCCCCTCCCTGGTGTGTTGGTGGCTCCGGTATAGTGACTCATCTAGCTCCACCTCCTCATTGAGATCCATTCAATAAAATCACTCAATATCGCACCTGGCTTCCCCGATTCGGGGGTATAAAATGAAAGGCAGAAGCGAAGCGTTCCGAGTTCATTGTGCCAGCAGTGTTGGCTATGGGGGAGGGGTAAAGGTGACAGCTTTTGGTGTGGTGCTGCTCCACAATGGGGAATGGGCTTGTGGGAAGACGGGTAACGATATCTAGCAATAAATCAGAAAAAGCACATAGACTGTAGCAACATATATAAGATCGAATTATAAATCAAAGCACAACATCCCTCGAAGAGAAGATTCAGTTATCAATCCGTGCCAACTTTGGTGAACTCACTCTCTCGTCGTCAGTTGGCAACTCGGCTAAATCTCACTCATCTGGTGTGAACATGGGGGAACTGAATCTCTTGCGTCTAATGTGATAGGGGAAATCTCTCCCTTCTGGTGGAAACTTGGTTTCGCTCATCTCTTGCATATGGTGGCTCCTCGGCTCTCTCCCTTCTGTTGGCAACTTGAACTCCCTCAATTGATATCTTATCGTCTGGTGCCAACTTGGCTCTCTCTCTTCTGGTGAAAGGGGGACAACTCAACAAAATATAGTTTGGTGGATCTAATGGGTGAAGTGTGATGGTCTTGCTAACATAGTCACACATATTCATTTATAGCACCTAATTGTTCACTAGACATAGCCCCTCCCTCTATGTAGACCTCATGGTAGCCTCCCGTCTATGTATCACCACCTCACCTCATTGTTGCACCTATTGTTAGCACCTAAATCACCTCTGCATGTCCCCTGTTATTAGCGCCTTCGGGTAGCCTCTCCATTTTTCAACACCTCTCTCCGTGTATCGCCTTCAGGTAGCACCCATTCATTCGTAGCACCACCTACCGTGTACCACCTAAATTGAAGATTTTGTTAGATCAAACATCAAAATTTAAGGAGTGAAGCTGCCTGTCCGCATCGAGAAAGGTTTTTGAGATGAAGATTATGAAGATTAAGCTTTTAATTCTTGCTATAAATACCCCTTCTTCCATTCTGAGACCCATAAATAAATACAATAGCCTAGCTAGAAGTAAATCCAACAGTATATCCAGTTTCAGTAGTTCATTATGATTCTGATCTTGAACATTATACTTCAGTAGCAGAGCCTAAAGCAGTACATGCTGGGTCAAGAAAAAGGTATATTTTCTCCTCAATAATTGCTTTATTGTGTATTTATCCTTACATGATTATCTCTGTTTATGGATTGAAATAAAGGAAATAACTATTAAGGTTGGATGAAAGCACTTGGTAACAAATTAGATAGATATAGCATAGGAAACTGACTTTTTACTATCCTTTTGTACAGAAGACGTGGATTGGTCAATAGTCGTTCACTTGATAGAGAAGAACTAGGCCGTAAAAGGGAAGGACTTCACCTGAAGTAGGCAAGGTAGTGAGAGAGTAGGAAGACCAATACTATTTCATGATAGAATCAGATTATGTTTTGCGAAATCTTCAGGATCCCCTAATCTTGAGTATTTTCTTTTGTCTAGTTTACTATTTTACTATTATATAAGGCTGAAAGGAAAATGAAGTTTAGTTCAGACTTATGTAATTTATAATTATTCTTTTTGAGACATATAATATTGTTATCTCAATGATGCTGTAATCTAGTTACTTATATTAATGAAGAAAGACTGCGTATGATCTTGACTTATATTCTAAGTATACCTTAGCGGAGACTTCTAGAGACTTTGGGCCTGGTCAAGAGAAGTTCTACTACTTTTTTGTGTTATAATATTTCCATTTGAATCTTTATTTATTTTTAATGTTCAGTTAATATTATTCCACTAATTGTGAGGATTGACGATTCCAATTCATATTGCTGTTTATTTCGATTCATACTTAGTCGTGCGTTGTATCTGAGTAATGCTTTGATTTGATTGGTTATATTAGCTTCAATAGTAGATTTCTATTCATTCTAAGTTATGATATAATATATCTTAGAGATATTATTAATTGATTTCCATAATCTTCTTACATAGAACAATTGTTGTTTAGAAATCATTTATCGTATTTGCTTGCTTGATGTTCAATTCACCGTTGCCGTTCAATTAGGATTTTCCATTTAGTTATGATTTGCTATAGATGAACATTGTTGTTCAGTTGTTACAGTTATCTTTATTCATCGAGTGAGTTATTTTTAATTCTATTTGAGGGTTTCCAAGTGTGATTCTTTGCATTTGCATTTAGATTCATTTGATTTTCGAACAAGTAGATAGAATTGTAGAGTGTGTTAAGAGTTCTTTTAGAGTCATTTCCTATTTAGTTATTTCTTTAATACTTGTGTGAATTGAGTTGAAGAGAAATTTATTAGTGATTACAACGACTTACCATTGACTAACCTCTGAATTCACTGCATAGATTGTGATGACACTCTTGAGGTAAAAAGACTTACCTTGGGTTGACAGTTAATGTAGGGATTAAGATTGCCTGTAAAAGGACATCTTAGTGCACCAACATTTTGGCACCGTTGCGGTGGAGAGTGTTTCAAGTGATTTTCTTTCATCTTGCTTTGAAATAATTAGGTTTTCAAAATGGATGGTAAGAAACTGTATACCTAGCAAGTAAAGTTCTTGCTTACCAGCCTGCCTTTAAGCAAAAGCTTAGAGGTTAAATAGGAATTGGTTTTATGAATGACTAGGAATAGAAAGATAGAAAAAGAGAAGAACCCCCCATCTAAATCTGCAAAACCCAAAGGATCATTGAACCATGGGAGAATTACCTTTACAGAAGAAATCATAAGAAAAGCAGAATCTCAAGAGTTATTAGGATTCCAGGTAGTACTTGGAAAATGTTCTACTGTTATCCCTTAAGTAGCAGGCTCACCATCTGCAGCTTACACTGAGATTCAAAGCCAAGTTGGAGGATTAGAACAGAGTCTTCAAGCTACAGTATGTTTACATTTTGATCCTCTACAAGAGGGAAAATCTTGTAACTTAAGATAAGGAGAAGGAGAAACTAGTGGGACTGCGAAGGCAAAACCATAGGTGTCTGAACAAGGATTTACTATGATCCTAGATCTAGGTAGTGCTACAAATCTAGATTGGGTTTCTAATCCTCCTCTTACTCAAAAATCACCCCTTGAAATCCCCAAAGGTTATTGACACATCTTTGACCAAATGGTAGATCAACCACCTCAATATCAAACCTTGATATTAGAGTATCCCATAGTAGACAAAGTGGCCAATGTCGCCATGAAGGCTATTCCTCTATAGAGCATCCCAAATTTCCATGGGATGATCACAAAGGATCCCAATGCTTTCCTGTTTGAGTTTGATGTCCTCTGTAGAGGGAATGACTACAACAATGACCCCCAAAAGCTAAAGTTGTTTCCTTCAACTCTGAAAGGAGTAGCCTTAAGATGGTTCATGGGTCTGGATGGGTGAACTATTAATTCTTGCGACGAGATGAAAATCTCCTTCCTCAAAATACACTAGGACTTTTGTAAGACTAGGGAACTGAAAGATGAAATTTTTAAGATGATTGCAAAAGATAATGAAACACTAGAGGAATATGTATAACGGTTTTATTATAATTTGCAGAGGTCTCCACACACTCCCTTACTGAAAGAAGTCCTAAGAGCTACATTAATTAAAGGAATGAAATAGGAAGGGGTAGAAACTCTAAATTTAATGGGAAAAGGAGATATTTCTTAGGAAGATTATGATGAAATCATTCACTTGTGTATCAGGTGTTTGCGAGGAAGCACACGTATAGGAACTGGAAGGTGAGATTCAATGAGAAGGGGAAGCAAACCACACAGTGGAGGCATAACGCGGATGGAAATTGGTAACCTCTTGGAAGAATTTAAGATGGAAATCATGGGCACTCTTAGAATGTAGCTGGATGTCTTACAGACTAGACAAAAACAAGCCTTCATAGAACAAAACTTGGCCATCTTCTGTCCACGCTGTCGAAAAAAGCACAACCAATGAGAATGCCCATTAGACATGTTATAGATGTGCACTATGTGTAATAAAGAGCATGCCACTGAATAATGTCCATCATTGTCGGGGTTGAAAGTGGTATTCAAGGAAGCATAAGAAGAAACAGTGGCAGTATATCAGATGAACCAACGTCGATAGTGGCAGGATAAACCTATAGCTATGTCATAAGACCCATCCAAGTTCTTTCCTTCTTCATAGTTTAATTAGCTACAAAACCTTGGGACAGCATGGCAGGGCCAATCAGCTTACCCAAATTGGTAAACCCAGCCATTCCCTATGACATCCTGGCCAACGTAATCTTTTCTGGGTAATGGCTGGAAAAATTTCTCCTTTTACTCTTGTTTGGCAGGGAAATCCCTATCAATCCTAGTGGCCTGCCTTGACCTCTCAAAATCTGAATTGGTCTAAAAATGGACAGCGAACTCTGGGGATGTCTAACGTACCTACGGGGATGTGTGCTCAGCCTCAACCTACACTATCAACACCGTATACATTACGACAAAATCCCCAACATCTTTTGTGGCCTCAATTTCCAGCTCAACCGAATCCAAATCATAATAACAGATTGGCCCAGTTGATGAAAATTATTGAAAGATCAGATTATGAGGTTGAGGAGAAATAATGTAGTGAACTCAGATTAAGGTCAAGACGTATCATTACCCCTAAGGAAAATAGGGATCAGCCTTCAATCGAAATTGAAACCCCACTTGTACATATACCACCACCTGTAATTAATATCGAACTGAAGCAAGGAGAAGAGATAGATCAGTATGAAGACCATGAAAAACTTACAGTCACTTCGCTACAGTTCCCCAAAAGGTTAACGATACCCAAACCTATTGTTTATATAGATTTCAATATTGTAGGGTAGCTAAAAAATATTTGTATTAAAATCCCCCTCATATAGGCCATTCAAGACATACCCATCTATGCTAAAACAATTAAAGAGCTATTTGTAAAGAAGTCCGCGAGGAAAGTTAAAAATTCACACACAATTCACGTTGTAGGGACCTTATCTGATTTACTCTTGGGAGGGGAAACTCCAATAAAGTATGAAGATCCCAGAAATCCCACAGTGACAGTTCAAATATATGCCACCTATTTTCCAAATACTCAAGTTGATCTAGGTGCGGCCATTAACATTTTAACAGTAGAATCCTGTCAAGCACTTGGTATTACAGTCTTGGAACCAACCACCACATTATTATAACTTGTTGATCATTCGGTGGTAAGGCTGGAAGGAACCTTAGAAGATATTATAGTTTCTGTTGATTCGTGGGAATATCTAGTAGATTTTCTTGTCATAAACCCAAAGAGTAGATTAGATGGGAACCCTTTGATTCTGGGCTGACCTTGTCTTGCGACAACTGATTCTTATATTGGCTACCGAGAAGGCAGCATGACTATTGCAAAGAGGGAAACTGTAAAAAATCTTGTGTTGTATCCTCCTGGCAATCCAAGTCTGCCCATTGTAAAAGTATGTAAACAACCACTAGAGTACATGGAGGAGAGCATCCGTTCACCACTCATAGTAGTAGAGGCACTAGAATTTAAAGATCTGAGTGAAGATGACGTTATCAATAATTTTATGAATCAACCTGCTAATGTGAGAAATCTAAAGTGTCAAATGCTGAAAGAAACCCTGGATAATGAAGCCATGGAGGATCCTCTGAAGTATACTGATGATCAGCATATTCAGACAACTGTTGTTCATAACAACAAACTGGTAGAGATCTAACCTGGAAAAATTCTAAATATTAATGATGGTCGGGATAACGATCAGCAGCAAAAGCTCATATGGGTCCTACAAAAATATAAAGGGGTTTTTGCATGGGATTATCCTGATATGAAAGGAATAAACCCACATCTATGTACACACTACATCTATACTTAGAAGGATGCTCGACCCATTTGGAATCCTCAATGGATATTGAATCTTCATCTTAAGGATGTTGTGAAAGAAGAGCTACGTAAGTTGTTGGATGTAAATTTTATTTATCCTATCTCAGATAGTAAATGGGTCTTTCCATTGGTGGTCATCCCTAAGAAAAATGGTCAGTGGCGTATCTATGTAGCCTGCAGAGAGTTGAACAAGGCAACACAGAAAGATCATTCCCCCCTCCCATTCATTGATCAAGTCCTTGATACTTTGGCAGGGAAGCAATTATTTTCCTTCTTAGACAGTTTCAGTGGCCACAATCACATTCAGATTGCCCTTGAAGACTAGGACAAAACAACCTTCACCTATCCCTGGGGTACGTTCACATACAAAGTATTACCATTTGGGTTGTGTAATGCCCCAACTACATTCCAGAGGGCTATACTCAGCATATTTTCTGATTTAATAAATGAAGGACTTGAGGTGTATATGGATGATTTTACTCCATATGGGGATGACTTTGAACCAACATTGCAAACATTAGAAAAAGTCTTAGAACGATGCATTGTTACCAGGTTATGTTTAAGCAATGTCAAGTGCCACATGATGATGGCCGAGGGCATAATATTGGGACACTATATCTCTGCAACAAGAATACAGGTAGACCCAACAAAAATTCAAGTAATTCTTTTACTGCCTACCCCCTGAACTAAGACAGAGAGACATAGCTTCCTAGGATATGTAGGCTATTATCGTAGGTTTATTATAAACTTCTCCCAAATTGTTGTGCCTCTATATTCTTTGACTAGACGTGCTGATTTTAGTTGGTCTGACAAATGTGACACAACTTTTACATGTTTAAAGAAACTAGTCTCAACAACACCAATATTATGTGGACCAAACTAGGAGTTTCCTTTCTACATATCCATGGACGCATCAGATGTAGCTATAGGTGCTATCCTTGGCCAGTAGAAGGACAATAAACCTTATGTTATATATTATATTAGAAAAAATCTCAGTTCTGCAGAACTTAATTTCATAGTGACAGAAAAAGAATTCTTAGGTGTTATCTATGCAATAAACAAATTTACACACTACATAATTGGCTACCTAGTCTTTCTATACACTGGTCACTCTGCCATTTGGTATCTAGCTAAAAAACCTATCACAAATGGTCGAGAAACATGATGGCTATTGGTTTTACAGGAGTTCGATATTACTATCAAGGATCATCTAGGGAAGGAAAACTTGGTTGCTCACTTTCTATCACGAATATCGAAGGCGACTGATCCACTAGGAGTAGATGACCAATTTATGGATGAACATCTAGTTACCATGGCAGTCAAGATGCCATGCTACGCAGTTGTGGAAAATTATCTGGCAGTTAGGAAGCTACCTAGGCATTTGATAGCAAGATAAAGGAAGATGATCGTTTAGTGCAGCACCTGATTCTCTTGGATAGTTGGATATATTTTTCACATAGGGGCGGACATGTGTATATGCAGATGCATTGGTGAAGATGAGATTCATGAAATCCTAAAAGCTTGCCATGACAAGCCCTACGGGGGGCATTTTGCATATCGAAGAACAGGGCATAAGGTATTACATATGGGTTATTATTGGCCCACTATTTTTAAGGATGCTAAGAAATATGCCTAGGCTTGTGATAGCTATCAAAGGATGGGTAGGCCTGGCCAATATGATTAAATGCCTCTACAACCCCATCTAGTCAGAGAACCCTTCGGAAGGTGGGCATTAAACCTCGTTGGTCCATTCCATCAGCCATCCAATAAGAAGGCCTACATACTGGTTGCCATGGATTATCTGACGAAATGGGTGGAAAGAGTAGATTGACCAAGAGCTACAGAGGAAGTTGTGATCTACCAAGGATTAAGATGTTACCCAGGCTTTTCCTATATTAGAGAAGAAAAATGGCTTCAGACATTATAAGGAGGAGGTATATCCTACCTACTCCCTAACTCAGCTACATATCAACTATTTAATTGCATGAGGACATGCAACAAGGTAAGTTGGGGAGTTTGTTAGGTCAAGAAAAAAGGTATATTTTCTCCTTAGTAACTGCTTTATTACATATTTATCCTTACATGATTATCTCTATTTATGGATTGAAATAAAGGAAATAGCAGTTAAAGTTGGATGAAAGGACTTCATACAAAATTAGATAAATCTAGCACAAGAAACTAACTTTTTACTATCCTTGTGTGCAGAAGATGCAGAATGGTCAATAATCGTTCACTTGAAAGAGTAGCACCAGGCCATAAAAGGGAAAGACAACATCTGAAGCAGGCAAGGTAGTGAGAGACGAGGCAGAGCATTATTCTTTCATGACATAATCAGATTATGTATTGTGAAATCTTCTGGATCCCCTGATCCTGAGGATTTGATTTTATCTAGTTTACTATTTTACTATTATATATAAGGCCGAAAGAGAAACGAAGTTCAGTTCAGACTTATGTAATTTATAATTATTCATTTTGAGGCATATAATATTGCTATCTAAGTGACACTGTAAGCTAGTTACTTATATTAATTAAGAAAGACTTCATTTGATATTCACTTATATTCTGAGTATTCCTTAGCGAAGACTTCTGGCGACTCTAGGCTGGATCAAGAGAATTTCTACTACTTTCTTGTGTTATAATCTTTCCATTTGAATATTTATTGATTGTTAATGTTCAGTTAATATTACTTCGCTTATTGTGAGGATTGGCGATTCCAATTCATAGTGTTGTTCATTTCAATTCATACTTAGTCGTGTGATGTATCTGAGTAATGCTTTAATTTGATCGGTTATATTAGATTCAGTAGTAGATTGTTGTTCATTCTGAGTTATGATATCATAGATCTTAGAGATAGTATTAATTGATTTCCATAATCTACTTACAGAGAACAATTGTTGTTTAGAAATCATTTATCGTATTTGCTTGCTTGCTGTTCAATTTTTAGTTGCCATTCAATCATGAATTGTCATTCAATCGAGATTTCTGCTCAATTAGGATTTTCCGTTCAATTCTAATTTTCTATATATTAACATTGTTGTTCAGTTGTTACAGTTCTCTTTCTTGATCGAGTGAGTTAGTTTTAATTCTATTTGAAGGTTGCCAAGCGTGATTCTTTGCATTCGCATTTAGATTCATTTGGTTTTGGAATAATTAGACATAATTTCACAGTTTGTTAAGATTTCTTTCAGAGTCATTTCTTCTTTAGTTATTGCTTTAAGGGTTGTGTGAATTGAGTTGAAGAAAACATTATTAGTGATTACAACGGTTTACCATTAGCTAACCTCTGAATTCACTGCATAGATTGTGTTGACATTCTTGAGATAAAAAGACTTACCTTGGGTTGACAATTAATGTAGGGATTGAGATTGCATATAAAAAGACATCTTAGTGGACCAACACTAGTTTCAGTCATTTAAGCATTCGTTGATCACAGGGCCAATAGATTCGATTGACTTAGCAGCAACTATGCCAGGAGCCACCATGATAGCAGAAGCAAATATGGAGACCGTGAAAGACGTAGGACTAGTTCTAGGTTAAGATGAAGAAATCGTTTCAACAACACCAACGATAGGATAAGTCTAACCCTAAGTAGAGTCAGATCCTAATACAAATCCTTAACAAGAAGAGCTTGGAGCAGATTCAATTCCATTTGTTGATCCTGAATCAGAACCAATTATAGAGCCTCCCGTTTGATAGATGAATATAAAAGGTGAACACCTAGCCTATGAATTTGATGCTAACCAAGAAAGCACCCTCACCATCCCAAGAAAATCCACCATTGACAGACTTACTACCCACCATCCATTATATTGTAACTATGTTTGTATAAGTCAAGTGTCATTACCCTCCATAACATGATCCATTGGCTATGATCCCGATGGGTGGTACAAGTGTGACATGCAAGTTTGATGGTTACTGAAGTGAAACATTTCAACTATTGGTATCCTAGGGAGCCTATCCTCTACCAATCAGTGTACCAAGTGGGTAGGGCCTGTCTTGTGTGGGTCTACGAATGACTCAACAATAATCTATTCTGTGTCCTTGCTAGGTGGAATGTATTTCCGAGCTGAATGCCAAGAGATAGATGTTGGTAAGGCTTTAAGGTTTTCTTTCTCTTCCTTAGGATCAAGTTCCCTTTAGGGAGAGCGAAGACCTTTAAGGACTTTGATTTCTTCCCCTAAAATCCCATGGGAGAATTAGTCATTTCACGGGAGATATCTCCTTCATACACATACTATGAGCGGATACCCTTCCTAGACTAAATATGGAGGAATGTACTATATTAATTTATTTAAGGTCAAATGGAGGAATGAAAAATTTCTTACGGTATTTATTACCTTCCTTTGATTTGATTTAGGGAAAAGGCACCTTCTTTTCTATAAGGACCAGCAGTGAAGCACAAGACGAACACCTTTGTATTGTAACGAAAGTAACTAAATCTAGTAGGGATCAGACAAGCAGAAGGCTAACACCTTCCTACTAGACATAATAATACTCTCTGGTAGGAACAAACCAACTAAGCCAAACCCCATTTCTTTCTCGATATAGATACTAAGGATCGAACTAGGCGAGAGAGAAATTGAACTAAGGATGGGTGATCAAACACAAAAGGAACGAAACGATGGGAGATAAATCGAAGTAAGGATGAAGGATCACTTCAAGGAAAAGCATCCATTCCTTATTATTTTCATATATAAGTAATATGAATCAATCGAGTAGTGTAGTTGGGTCTGAAGGAAGGATATCTATCCATCACTGATCGATAAATGGATGGACGTTAGTTGGATCTTCTCCCTCTTTTTTCTAATAGAAGGCTCTATCCAGCAACCAGGTTCAAAGCCTACTTATTGTATTATGAGCAGGGAGGAAATAAAATAGTACCCACCCCACTTTGATTCACCTGGTTCAGAAGGCTCGAGCTTGAATTGAACAACCAGATAGTGCTAACCCCACTATCAATTTGTTCCCACCCTGACGCTGCTCAAATAGATTGTCTAAAATGGAGTATAGGCTTTTTTATGTGTGTGTTCTGGTAGGTTTCTTTCTTAGATAGGATCTGTCCCACTGCCTTTGAAAACTACGGAGTATTGAATATGTTCATGTTTGAATATGTCTGCCTAAATATATATGCTTGCCATTTGATTACCTCTCAAAGTGAATCCCACATACAACCATTTATCATCCTTGGTCACATATTTGTATTTTCACACAACGTTCCCATATGCAACAATTAATTCCTAATGGGCCCTTATATGTACTCTTGAACAACTTGACTCTTGTATTATTTACTCTGATCAACATGAGCCCCTGACTTGTGCTTCCCCTCCCTTATAATAACGCTATTGCACTTACCAAAATAGGAAAATAATTATCTCCACCCACATGGCTTAATGTAATCATAAGATGGCATCTACTGGTGCTCTTCACAAGGGGACATCCTGCAATCAACTAGGATCATGGTGCAAGTAGAGGGTTTATGGTAAGTGCCACGGGTGGTTGGCCTTGCCAGGCTCGTCTCATGGGGATTGATTTTGAAGTTGAGAGGGTGAGAAGAAGTATCATACATTGGTGGGATCCTCCTTGGTGGGAGATAGATGGATGGTGGGCTGGATAAAGGCCTATCTAGTTCCATTCTTAATAGATATTGATCCTAACTGAGCTCCTGTGAGAACGGGAATGCTAGGTTTGAGAAGGTGTGGAATGATGGCCTCAACGAAGCCTTTGACTTTCCCCTTATCCCTCACATTCATCATCGATATAATGAATCAGATTGCTGAGTAATAAATACTACGCCTATATGAAATGAATAAAACAAAGGCTTCCTTCTTTCCACTTCTTGGGTTAGCGTGTGGTTGGGCTAGCCAAAGAATTGGGCTTGTTAAGGAAGGTAAGACCGAAGCTTAATTGTGTGATGAAAGTGCTTTGATCTATAAGATCTGATGGTATGGGCTACTAGATAACAAGTTTGACCACTCGAACAAGATTTTGGAGCTATAGACACCCTCTTCTCACACTGGCAAAAGACACTGGCCTAGGTAAGTGAGTGCAGACACCCCAAAGCCTGATGATTGGCTTGACCTGATTAGATCATTTCATTAGATTTGATTTGATTAGGTGGGAGTGTGTTTGTTATCATCAGATATATAACAAAGATGGGGATTTGATGTATCCCTCTTCGGTGCCCCCTATATGCCTGCAGAATCCTCCTGTCTTTCATGTTCTTATTGGTCCTATTGGAACTCGACTTTATGCAAGGTCTATAGCCATGGGTCTAGCCGTATGAGTCCTTTGTTGGTCATTTTCCTTTTAAGTAGCAATCATGGGAATAGGAAGGCTCCAAGAAGGATGTTCTCACTTGTTAGCCCCTAGTTGCATGTAAACACATTGATGGGGTCTCATTATTGATAGTAATTAACAACCCAATTCAATTGCTTCAATCTCTTTTTTCCTATTCATATCATTTATAATGAATGACTTCAAACACTTAGTGATCAAATGACTCTTATTACATCTATAACGAATGAATGGAATACCTTCCCCTCCTATGTATGTTGGGAAAGCCGCTTTGCATGGTCCTTTACGAGTTGGCCCTTGACAAGTCTTCCCCCCCCCCTCATGCAAGGAGATTTACTTCTTCCGTCAATAGTAGTCATAGAACTCCCTACTAGTAGTTTCTCCACAACATCTTCTGAGTATTGGTGACTACTCCTTTATAATCATACAAGTATAGGTTACAACTCCTTATCAATCAATCTCTATTGGTGCTAGCTCCACCAAGTACGAGAATTTGCTTAAGGCTTACTTCCCTACTATTGACCCTTTACGAGAGGAGTTCCATACATAACAGAGGAGCCTTATTGTTGTCTACTACATTATAGATAGCTCCTTCACTTTACATACGCTCTTGTCAATTGTCGGCTTCATAAGATCTCCTACAATCCAAACACTTGAGAACAAGTTCCGTATTTATACTTATGCACATAACCAAACTCCTTTAGACACTAAATCAAGATACATCCTCACATAGATAATGTAGCCCCAACCTGGTAATAATGGATGGATGGTAATAATCTCTGGTTGTGTCTTAAGCAATAAGAATCTATCCATCCTCTTATTTTCTACCCTCTTAACTCCTTCTTATCATCCTTCATAGTGGGAATTCTAACAAGCCTTTCTTATTGGTCCGTTTATAACCTTCTCATCTTCCCTAACATGTAAGGATCTTCTTATCTTATTAGGAAGGATCTTCTTAAGGATATTCTTTAGAATCTTGTTCTGGTATATTCTTATAGGAAGCATCTTCTTATCTTCTGTAAAAAGGGAGGAATTCTTAACTTCACATACCTTTATCACCCTTTCTTCCTCCTCATTTGTTAGGAAATAGAGTGAAGCTTCCTTGGCTCCCATCCCTCTAGCTGACTCCCATCCATCTAGCTAAGGACCCTCATATACCTATCAAGCTAATTCCAAGGACTACCTTAGCCTTAACATCGATTCAATCAATTATGACCAAGATACTTGGTTGTTCCTAGATGTGCTCGGTAATGGGTTATTACTAACATAAGGTAGAATAGCTAGAAAGGTCAAAGGGTTCTTCTCACTGAAGTGACCTCTCACATCATACTCCGTCTTTTCTTAGATCCTTTGCCAAGATATATGCATAAACTAATGTATACACTGAAAATATTAAGTATGATTATGTATAAAGTAAGATTAGCAAGTTGTAGTATGTCTATCAATAGCATTCTTATTGTTAATAGGTTATAACTAGTATGATATGTTATTATCTGTTCTTATCAGTTCTTCTCTATGTGTTAGTCTAACTATGTAAGTGTTAGTAAGTGAGATTGAGTGTGTGCATGTGTGAAGATAGACTAAGTGTTAGTTGTGTGATGATAGAGTAATTGGTAATTATTAATGAGTCTAATGGTTGTTTGTGAGTGTGCTCTTCTGATGGTTGTCTGTGAGTGTGCTTCTTGGGTATAGTTCTATCGAAAGTGTCAAAATTGACATTCAAGGAAGTGCATGCATCCCACCCTAACTTATTCCTCCACACATTCATGGAGCATGAGTTCCTACCTCAACTTGATGCTATGACTGTTACATACGATGCACCTTTGAGGATATTAACCCATTCATAGCGCATAAACACTAGTCTCATAGCCAGTCATAGCCATTCATAGTCCAAGCATAGCCAGTCTCATTGCGAGAGGGTGCCTTGGTTATATATTTCCCATAGCCCAGTAGTCGTAGCCAACTAGTCATTTCTAGAAGGGCATTTCCAAGAGAATAAGGCCCCTGACATACCCAAGTCACTTGCAACACAGACATGAAAGAGATATGTACCCCATGCCCCTGAAAAGTGACTAGGAACTATGAAAGATGGGTAAATGCAGTGAATAATGACAGGGAGATACCTTCAGACCAAGATACAAAGTTACTACTGCGCTTATATATGATTTACCCATTGAGGATCATACGCACAAAGGAAAGGTACTTCGGGAAGGTTATAGATAAAGACTTAATAGAATGGAGGCTAGTTGATCCATTAAAGATAGGGATAGGGGCTCAATAGATACAGTACGAGAGGGGAGGTAGGTAGACCCATTCTCCGAATTCACCATTCTATGTTTCCACCAGATAAGAGAGATGTTCCCCATCACTGGCTTGATACCTGAGAGATTGAGGTAACCTTCAACAAAAGCCCAAAAGAAGGAAGGACCAACCACTAGCCGACAAGAGAAGTACCCTATTCAAATAGATCCCATTCAACACATACCCAAACTTAATGCTACAGAACATAGGAATGTTCCTACTTCAATGGGAAGGAATGAAAAAGCTTATATACGACGAGTCATAATTTGTTGAGAAGAAAGCAAAATCCAATTGATGGAATAACGTCATACAGAAGAGGGGGTGGATGCTTCAACCACGGAATGTCATGATTTGATTTATACATCAACATTTTTATATGTCCATTTACCATTTGTTGAGGAAGGAGCATAGCCAATGAATAGTTGCAGAGTCAAATGATTGATATAGTACATGTTGAAGAGCAGAGTATAATTAATTATTTTAGGAGTTGGAGCAGGATGAATCCACGTCTATGTGCATGTAGTTAATGAATGTCTTTGTGTAGTGAGTGAGTAGTGAATGGACGGCTTCATGCAAAGAATGAAGGGTTGGTTTCTTTGAATGGGTTCTATGTGCCGTGAACGACAGGTGCATGGGACTGGGAGCGATACCTTCACATCAAGAGCGAGTTACTATAGCTTGTTACATACAATTTACCAGTTGAGGATCATGCAATAGTCATAGGTGATCATTTCCAATCACTCAAGGATTCCCAATCTACATGTTTACACTTTTGGCATCACACTAGGTAACGTGCTAGATCTACTAGGTGAAGGTATGATTGGTCAACTAGTGTACTTTGGTAGCCAAAGATTTTCGATGGTAGAAAAGAACAATATTAATATGGAACATGAACAGTTACCAATGGTCTTTGTAGTCCATAATTTTCTATACTACCTACTAGGAGGACCTTTTAAGTTCTTCACCAACCATTCAACATGAAAATATTTGGTAAATAAACCAGTGCTGGAAGGCCATATTTGTAGGTTTCTACTACTATTCGAAAAGTTTGATTTTGAGGGCATGGTCAAATCAGGGAATCAAAATGTGGGTACTAAAAACTTGTATAGAATCCAAACTGGGGAATTTGTAGAGGCAATAGACAAATTTCAAAATTTCAATCTCTTTTGAATGGCAGAGGTTCTTGAAATCTTCTCTATGATCATAAAATTCATCAATTTTGGATCTGCATTGGAGTAATATGATTGAAGATATCGTAGACAATTGATGGTTCATTCTACAAACTATTATTTGATGATGGGGAACCTATCTAAATTAGCTATAGAATTTATCCTCTATAGATGTGTCCTGGATCATGCATGGTATGTCGTCAAATGGGAAGTAAACAATGGGTAGATTGGGGGACACTACGAAGGAAAGGCAATCATGAGGAAAATGCTCAATGTGGCACTTTGGTGCCTGCGATTCTTTCAAGAGGCCATAGACTACACTAATAACAACATTTTTTTCCAATAGGTGGGCCAACCTTCTTCCTTCAATTATGTGTTGTTGTAGCTCATTATGGTATGGGACCCATTCAAGGAATGGGTTCAATTGGATACACTATGAAATATTACGAAATGTGTTTCATAGAGGGGTTGAGGGTTGGAGCCTTGAGTGAGGAAGTCGAAGCTTCCTTCTAGTGGTAGCTGATAAATTTGGTCAAGGGCTAGGAGCTCCCTTCCTGTCAGTGTTGGTAAACGAGATCAGGGGGTTGGAGATCCCTTCTAGTGGGTGCTAGAGAAAGAGGGAAGGTTGTATCCTTCTATAGGTTGGTTATTGCAGGCTATTATGAGTCTGTTCCAGTGCAATATTGTAAGTTGTTTTCTTTATAATAAAAGATAAACACAAAGACAACAACAACGACGGTTTTCTCCCACATTGGGTTTCCACCTAAAAATCTTGGTGTTCATTTGTGTGGACTTATTTCTTATGTGTGATGGTTTATTTTGTTCTTACTTCACATGGTTACTATTTAATTAATGTCTAAAGAAGTAATGATGCCCTGGCTAGAGTTAAACAGATGTTGAATTAGTTGAAAAGTTAGTTAATTGGGCATACACTACTTATCCTCGTCACAGTCATGTAGATAAACTAGTTCATTGAACTAAAGTCGCATACACAAATACGAATACGAGATTTAAAGGTTTTAACGTGTTTTAAAATACTGATTCAATCTCCACTATCAATATTTTTCCCAACATTCAAATTCTCAAAAAGAATGTACTCGAATTTGCTGGAATTTCTTAAGAATGTCACCATGATCCTTATGCATATATCCATGAAACAACTCAGAAAAAATGATGCATGGTTGTTGAGATATGGTCAATTTTTTTTTTTTTTTTTTTTTGCGTTGTGTATTTTGACAATCTTGTATCAAAACAGAATTTTCTTGTAGCACTCTAGGGCAATGAGGAAAATGAATGGGAAAGGATTGATAATTATGGGTAGATGTTGGAAATGGATGAGGTTGATGGATTGACATGGCCTTGGTCCTATTGGAGCATCTCATCAAAGTTGGTTAAAGATTAAGTTTTACCTCCAAGGATGGATTTTTGATAAACTTTTTTTACGATGCTAACTTGTTCTTGCTACTTACAGAGTTTGGAGAGAACCTGTGTTCATTAGAGAGATACACCTAGAGAAAATGATTATTTTTCCTTTTCATTTTTTCAATTTTTTTTTTTCAATTTTTTTGGGTCTACTAGCTGCCTTAATGAGGGCTTCAACAAGTAGGTCTCCTTAGATGCCTCAAAGGAGGTTTTCACCTAGGATATCTTTCCTTTTTTTTCTCTTTTTTTCATTCTTACACACTGACTGTCTCAAGGAGGTTTTCAATTAGTAAGCCAATCTCAGGTGCCTCAAAAGAGGTTTTCACTTGAGATTTTATTTCCTCTTATTTAATTTTTCCTCTTTTTCCTTTTTTTCTTTTATTCATCTATCCTACTCTACTTGAAAAAAAATCTCTTTCAAGTATAGGAATACTTCCAATGCAGCCATGTGCATAACAAGATGACAGATATAATTATGTGTAGTCTTGAAATATATGCTTTGACATGTACCTGAATATGAGAGACCAACTGCTTTGATGATGTCAAGAATGGTTCAAGAAGGGAGTGGTCCTCCTGCTTAGTGATAGTCAGGAACCAAAGTTCAATATAGCTTTGATGCCCTTAGTTCACTTTCTCATTTGGATCATTACGCAAGCCTTCTTCTTGCATGCAATTCAAATCTTATGCTTTTTTTTATGTTAGTACCTTGAACACATAAAGGATCTAATGATAAACAAAGTAGAAATTTTCAATCAGTCCATGGTTGTTTATTATCATATTGATATTCTTTTCTTGATGTTGTTCTTTAATGATCGAAGAATAATCTTGTTTTTGGAATACTCTTCTTGATATAAGATTAATGTCATTTAGATGAAGAGGATTTGTTTGAATACTTTTCATCTCAACATTAAGGGGTTGAGGCATTTTATTGTTGGGGTTGGGAAATGGTTGTATTGGTAGTTGAGTGGGATTAGGTCTCTGAAATTGTTGTGGTTGATGATTTCGTTGTGGTGGAGATGGATGGGATGGCTAGCATTGAGTTTGGTATGGAGGATCTTGAGGATGCTAATGTAAATATGGATCACCCCATTCAGGAGGTTGGTGTTTATATCGATGAAATGGAATAATGACATATTTTGGAGGATAAGACAATGCATATGGAGGAAAATATGGATCATCCCGTGGGTGATGATATGGGTGAAAAGAAGGAGTGGCATAATACTATTGATGTGGTTGAAAAGGTGAGAGAGGATAAGACCCTTGTTGATGTGGATTGACAAATTACAGATGCTCCATGCATTCTTCTAACTTATCTGCCACATCTTCTTCTTCTACATGCACATGATCAAGTGGGTGGGGGTCTGTGGTATTGAAGAATATAATTTTTTTGTTTTAAAAAAAATGAATGAGAATTCTAATGCAATGAGAGATGCCTATATCAATTTTCTTTGTTTTTACAGAAAATATGAATGCAAAAAAGAAGAAAGAAATCATTCCAAATTCCAATAATACAAGAGTGCTTTCTTTGACACCCTCCCTAGCAACATCGCCAAAAGGTGATGAGCCCCAATATTGCAACAAGAATGTTGCAACCCCTAAGACTATCAATTTACATTATCAACCCAAGGTTTGTATAAACTTAAGAGGGGACGACATAGTATGTGCATCAGAAATATTCCTATTTCTATTGTGACTCCATTTAATGTAAGAGAAATAAGGAAATGAAAAGGCTACAAATAAACAAATATCTAAGTAAGCCACCAATCCTAAGCTGCAAAAGGTAAATAATAGTAATCAAACCTATTCTACCTTTTTTGGAAACTAGATTATAGAAAGGAAATCTAATCTCTTTGAAAAATCTAAAGAAAAAGGAGATCCAAGGAAATTTAATCTATCTTGCTGGAACATAAATGACATTAAAGGAAATATTTCTATTTTACAGGAAATAAAATTCCTATATTCCTTTTACAAAAAGGAAATCACACTTTCTTAAATTAAATTGTTGAAACAAAATCTAGACTAATTGCAAAACTAAACATTCAAAAAACAAGCAATGTAAGACCTAAATGGAGAAATAACCAAGCCTCATCTCAAACAAAGTGGTCTCAGATAATTCATAGGCTACAAATCTACTTCTAAAATGAATTTGGAGTGAGTATGGGCAAGGAATATCTTGAAAAAGAATTGCTACATGATTGCTATAGGATTGTTACAAGATGTTTACCTCTCGAGTTAGCTTGCCAGATTCCCAAGAAAATAAAATGAAATGAGTTGGGGTAGTTTCTTTTATTATTAAATAGGATATCCTAGGACTCCAATCGATGTGGATCATTTTAACATACCATTGTTAACATGTCCTAAAAAATGGCTGAAAGTTACTACTCTAAAAACCAAAAATTATGGAACAAGTGAGCTAGTTAACCTACCAAATGCATAACCCGATCAAGTGAAAATTCTATAGGATAACTTTTTTATTAAGTAGAATATTTAATTTAGGGCTAAATACAATTGGAATCACTCAAAAATACCCTTGTTAATATGTTCTTAAAAATAGAAAAAAATTACTATTGTTTTCATAAAAGAGACTTCCAAACATTGTAGATTTGTGAGCTAGTAAACCAATTCGGGTAGCTTAGGATCAATATGACTATTCAAATTTGTCCTAAGGATGCATAATTCTTATGAATCTTTAAATAAACTAAAAAGTACTTGAATTCAATTATTTAATACTAATTGCAAATGAATACTAAATGCAAAAATAAGAGATGCAAGTGAAAAGGACATTGAAAGGAAATAAATAAACTGTACAACATGGCTCTAAGGCTCTTGGGATGGGCAAGCCTAAGGATAATCATAGTCATATGAAGGAAAACAATATTTATAAGATATAAATGTCATCAAACTTCATTATTTGAATCAATCCAAATACATATCTGATATAAATGAAAGTGGGGTTGCTAAATAACATTTCTTTCGAAAAGAGGGCTACATAATACATGCTCCCTAGATGAAAATTTGAGTTGGTACTTATAAAAGTAGATAGGGAAGCATTATCCTTAAAAGGAGGCAACCTTCCCCTCCAAAATCCCTTAAAAAGTGGATTTGGTTCCTAACACTAGGAATTTTCATTAAATGAGAGGGAGCATATTCCTAGTTTTTCTTAATCACTCAAGCTCTTGAATATGTTCAATAATTTCATCATTTCCTATTCATTTATTATCCAATATTGGTCCTCCTTTAGCATAGAGAAATTCTCGATATTATCTCATCCTCCAAATCATCATAATCTACCCAAAGTTCTCACAATATTCTATAAAAATAAATAATATTAGACACATAGTATGAAATTATCTCTAAATCTTCGTGATGGGCATATTGAAGTTAAAAATATGTCATATAATGCAAAAATGTAGGTTTAATGTGCTGAATGATCATCGAAATGGCCTTAAATTGTATCTAATTTGGAGGCCCGTCAAGGTGTTCTTTGACATTTGTGCTTATGTGGAAGGTTTTATGCTAACATATTTCATTTTCTAGAGAGATTTCATTGTACAACATTCCTATATTATCACTTTTCTCTTTCACAATAGCCATTAGAATGATGATATTCTCAAAATTCCAGTGTGCTAATATTGTAAAACATAAAGAGAAACATAAAATATGTACATATGTTATGTGGTATTTCTTCAATTAGGGCTCCCACAGTGAGAGAAAGGTAGTAGTGGCTATTGAAATTATATTGTATTGTTTGATTTTGGGATTTTTCCATTGAAAACTTTTGCAGATTTAATCGTGCAAAACAAGAGTTGAATGTATAGAGGATGTCATATGTGCATCATAACAGGGATACAAAGGACACTTTATTCCGTAATCTAAATAGAAACATAAAGTCTAATTTAGATTAAATAAGGAACATTACGATTTTATTTTAAATAAGAAACAATAATTTATTGTAGTAAGGACTTTAACAAAAATAAATAAGAAACATCCATCTTTTGTTTTAAATAATATAGAAAATGTTGGTAAGTTTCAATTTCATGAAACTTACTTCCGTTCAATAAATATGATGGATCATTGACCAAACTGTTCATTTTGTCGATTATAATGTTTTGTGTTGATATATGGTAGCACTATTAACAATAGGTTGATCAAGGTGTTCATTTTTCCATGAAACAAGATTTCTAGTGCATTCACAACTCATCATTTCCCTATTGCTAACACAGAACATTATGATCAACCAATGTCTCTAGAAAATTGAAGGGATTTTGTTTGGGGCCACCTGGTGTGATTGGATCATAACACATAAGTAAACAATATAGTCTCTTATTCATTGTACAATTTTTATCACTATCATTCCTTTAACATTTCTTTGTATTAATAGCGTGTTTTTATCTTTTCCTAGTGTAGTTGTTGTGCTACTTTTCTTTGTAGAATGTTCTATTTTGTTAATCTATTAGTTCTTTTGTTGGGTTCATTCCATTGCATGTTGTTTTCTAACTCTAAACAATTGCAACATTTGCCATTTTTTATAGACAACAATCACGTGGGCTTTATCATTAGTCCTTGTAGATCTAGATTGATACAATTATGTGTGGAAAGTGCATGGAACCTTTTTCAATTAAGTTCAAAAAGGGCAACATACGCGTGCCTTATCTGAATTTGATACCAATTCCTCCTAGTGTAATGTTTTTTTGGTCATATCATGCTGATACCCAATTAGTTGAAATAGCCATTCATGTGTTGTTGCTTTTTTTATTGTTAGTATGTGATTCAAGAATAACACCATCTACTTTCTTGCAATTTAATTTTCACTACTAGAAAAATTATGGTAATTCCTTTGTGTTCAGACATGGTTGCTGTCATATTTCTTACTATCATTCTAGTTGTTGCCAAAGATTTTAACCAAAGTAAATTGTTGTATGCCATCAATATTGCATCGAAAGCATTGGGATGATTAAAAAAATAAATAGTAGTCTATCTAGAATTTTTTTTATGTAGGGATGTGTCATAAATCTATCATTGTGTTTCCTTGTCTACTAACGTATCGAATCATCATTTGACACTATTGTTACTTCAATTACGATTTCTTATTGTTGTATACTATGTGCAAATTCTTTTGTGGACAACTTTTACTTTTTGAAGAGAAAAAATTGTGGTCATTCAGCTGCTGAATGGTTTTTATATTTATGATTTATTGCAAAATACATCCTCAATTATCAATTGACCTTGAACAACGTATCCAATATGTATTAGCTTTTATTGGTTTATGTTCATCATTTTGTGCTTCTCATATGTTATCTAGAAATGACATTTAGACCCAATTGAAATACAAAGGTGTGCTCATATATGAGCTGACATCCTGTGGAGATCCTCCATTTCGTGCATAATCTGAGTGTTGAAATTTGCAGCAAGAAAGTCTCAACTTTGATTTTGCCTTGGGAAAATTGAGAAAATTTGAGTTTCCACATCAACAAATAACTTCGATGTAGTTAACCTTTGTGACATGGCCTGTGTCACCTGTTTTACTCAGTAAATTCAATTTACAGGGTTTGGAGTTCATTTAAGCATGTGTGATTGCTAATTTATAGCAATCAAAATTAGTTATTTTAGTTTGTTTTTGAGTTAAAATAGTTCCAACTATTGGTGGAACTAGTCGAAGGTTAGTTGTGCAATGAGACTTTGATATAACTCAGCGATCATCTATGTAGCTAATCAATCAACACAAAATAACTTGTGCATGTAGAGAAATTGATTTCCCTAGTTGTGGTGGAGATTCAAAGATAGTGTAACATCAGTTGTAGACTAGTCTTGAGTTTACATGCTATTGGGAAAAATATTAAGAAGGGGGGATAGGGTGAATCAATATTTTGAAATCATTAAAATTTTCAAATTCATATCATGATTTATGTATGTGACTTTACTGAAGGAACCCACATGTTTCCGCAAAAATTATGAAGACAACTAGTGTATAGACAATAAACTTACTTTTTAGTTAATTCATCTTCTATTTATCTTGAGCCACTACATCATTACTTCATTAAACACTAAATAGAAAAAAAACCATATGCAGTAAGAAAAAAAGAAACCAACACACATGAACACCAGGATTTAATGTGGAAATCCAATCCAAGAACAAACCACCTACTATTGTTGTCTCTATCTTATTTTTAATATAAAGAAAAAAATTTATAATCTTGTAGTGGTGCAGACTCATATCAGCATGTAGGAACACACCTGCAGAAGGATACAAACTTCGCTCATTCACGAGCACCCATTGAAATGGAGCACCAACCCCTTGATCTTTTTTAGCTACACCCACCAAAAGGGTGCTCCAACCCCATGATCTGATTTACCAGCTACCACTAGAAGGAAGCTTGAACTCCCTCATTCAAGGCCCCAACACTCAACACTTCTCGGGACTATGTTTCATAAATTTTCATACTGGATCCACCTGCTACAACACATCACAAGTTGTAGGCCACAGTTCATAAAATTTTCATATTGGACCCACTACCAACATTTAAGCCCAAAACCAATCATCAAAATGGAAACTTATGACTATAACTCAACCATTGATATTTGGACCAACTGAATCAACTCAATCACTGAATCAACTTAATCAATCAAAACTCATCCAATCAATTGAAACCAAAATCAATAAACTTAAACAATCAGAACATTAAAATCATTATAACAAGAATACTGATCAACATACTGCAAATCACAAAAATCAGATTCTATTACTGCAAACCCTGACCAACCATATGTCAAAACATGTAAGCTACTTTAAAGTAGAAAACCCATGTGTGTACATGCTTTCTATGAAGCATACACGTGTATAGATCTTAAATCATTGATTTCTAAAAACTTAACCATTGTCATTACGAAACAAGTACTAAACAATATACATATTCTCTGCATCATTCTAAAACAACCACAATATCTTCACTGGTATTTATTCACCAACAACAAGTAACTTAAACATTCCTCAATTAGTCAACCCTTAATCAAAACGTCATTGTCTAAGCCTAGATCATCAAGAAGAATTCAATAAAAAACAACCCAAAGAAAATAAGACTAATTAAACTGATCAAACATTCTTTTAATCAAAACCCTACTTTCTATAAATGCTTTCCTCAAAACATATCCTCGTGTATATGATATTTTTAGGAGACAAACCCATGTGTAAGTGACTTACCAATATCGTATCCTTGTGTCTACGCTCCTTGCAAGCTATAAAACCTATGTACATATCTACAATTTTAGAATCAAACCTTCACTGCAACATAAAACTTTAGACATGCCGAGATCTCAGCATACCGAGAAATATCATGTGTCAAGACACTAACAACACAGATCAAATCACATCATAATCCGTTAGGTCCCTGTACTACTAGTTGAACCTCTTATTGTTATTATTGCAACCCCCTTATTATATTCTTGGGTGCATGTAGTCCCCATATTGTTATTATTGTACCCCATAGAAGCCCATCATTGTTATTATTGTGCCCTTACATTATTATTGTTATGTCAGCTCTGATTATATTATGAACCCTTAGACTCCTATATATAGAAAGGAGCTCTTGTCATTTGTATCATCCAAGAATTGTTCATTTGTGTAATGTAAAAGAGGTTTCCCCATAGAAGAGGCTTATTTATAAGGCTTTGATCTATCTTTTCTATCTTTTTGTGAGCTAGTTTCATAACATTTGGTATCAGAGCTTTGGATTCTAGGGTTTCGCTACTCCAAATAGGCCATAATGGAATATTCGATATAACGTTGTGTATAGAACATTTTAGAAGCTAACACAAAAGCCCATTTGAGATGAGATTCACTGAACCTCAAGTATGAATTTCATATCTTTTCTCTCTATATTTGTGGAAATATGATGTGAGGAAGTTAGGGTTTTTTAAATTTGTAGAATTACATCTCAAACAGGTCATCGCGACATTTCCACTATAACTTGTTTTCTACGACATTTGAGATTGTAAAATTAAAACCCATTTGATCTACAATCTTGGTGAGGCTCAAACCCTAATTTAAGATTTTGTTTTGCTATATTTTTAGAGATACAGTCCAATACATTTAGGGTTTCAGCAGGCCCCTGAATTACATTCCAAACAGGTGACCTTGGGAAAATCGTCACAACTTTCCTTCTGAGCATTAGATTGAAGTTTCGTCAAAAGTCACAGAAATTGGATGGCATTTAGATTTTTGTGTATCAGTTTCACATTTGAAGGTTGAAACAATGATATGTGGTGCTTCATACAAGTTTGCTCTTCTGAAAAGTTTTATAATCAGGTTATCTCGCGGGATTGTGCATAAATATTTCTTGGAGAATCTAATTTCAATCAGACTGGTGGCATTAGAAAAAGGATGCAAAGGGTTACCATAGATAGTAATTTTTGAACTAGAAGATCTGGAATTATAGATCTGCAGTTGTTTCAAAATCAAGCTCTTAAAATCAAGAAAAGGTGATATGAGGAATTTTGATGGCAAGGATTTGGTAAATTCAATACTACAGATGGAGCAATTTTTTGAACTACATGAGGTGCAATTGTTACAAAAGGTACATATTACATCTTAATATTTAGAAATGAATAAATTTTTATGGTATAAAGGGCTCTGTTCTCGTAAACCACTTGTCACTTGGTCAATTTTCACAGAGGAAATGATAGCACATTATGAGGATACAAAGAGAAACACCCTCTTTATCCAATTGATAAATCTTAAACAAAAGGGTTCAATGGTAGAGTACATTGAGGAATTTAAAAAATTGAATATAAGGGTAAATGCGTTTCCAGAGAAGCAAAGGATTGATGTCTTTATTGGGACCTAGCATCGGTCTTAGCTACGATAGACTTCACAAAAACATTTATTGTGGAATATGATGCATCCGGAAATGGAATTGGTGATGTTTTAACACAAAAACAAAGACCCATTACTTTCTAAATTCGTCCAATTAAAGGAAAGTATTTACAAAAAGATATTTATGAGAAGGAAATGTTGGCAAGACTACATGCACTTAAGAATTGGTGACCTTACATAATGAGAAGATCCCAGTTCAAACAATATTGCCATAACTTGATGAGGAAGGAAAAATCATATTGGAACCTGGTGCACTCACAGAAACAAGAACCCAAAAGCTACGAAATCGATCAATTTCAGAGTATCTCATCAAGTGGAAGAACATACCCGCTGAAGATTCCACATGGGAGGACAAGAATTTTATACAAAAGCATCTAGAACTAGTCAAGCATTAAGGACAACACTTTTTGAAGGAGAGGGGCACGTTAGGTCCCTATACTACTAGTGTAACCCCTTATTGTTATTAGTGCAAGCCCCTTATTATATTGTTGTGCCCATGTAGTCCCCATATTTTTATTATTGTGCCCCATAGAAGCCCACTATTGTTATTATTGTTCCCTTACATTATTATTGTTATGTCAGCTCTGACTATATTATGACCCCTTAGACTCCTATATATAGAAAGGAGGTCTTGTCATTTGTATCATCTAGGAATTTGTCATTTGTGTAATGTAAAGGAGGTTTACCCCTCAAAGAGGCTTATTTCTAAGGCATTGATCTATCTTTTTGTGAGCGAGTTTCATAAAATAATCAATATTGTCATCTTAAATCTACTGGATCTCATGCATCATCAAATTGCAAGGTGCATACATAGTTTTAGATCAAGAAAAACATCAATAACCCATTACATGCATCTTTTCTTCAGATCTAATTATTCATAATATATTCATCACTGGCACACCCTATAACATTTTGATCTTCATCTCCTTATATATCTTACCCCTTAAAAAATACCACAGGTTAAAACCATACTCTAGCTGATGGTTTTCCTAGATGGGATAAAAACATTCATTACTGGCCTCAATACCATAGGGAAATTCCATGGTAAGAACCCTTCGTATTTAGAATAGCACGGTGGGAAAAATGTACACACCTTTGCTTCTTCATACTCGTGTGCGCACATGACTTTTCTTAACATGAATCACATATACTTCTTGAAATTTCAACTTTATCATTCCTCTGCCTCTGAACTACTATGCCTTTGATCAAATGCTATGTCATATATGTAAACGCATCTTGTTGACATCTGTATCAAGAAGATTTATATCAAAGGAAAACTCATCAAGTAGGTTGTCCTCAAGGACAACTCATCAGGTAGGTTTCCATTAAGGACAACAAATAATTCATAATGTGAACAATCTCCTCCTTTGGACTTCATGGCAACCACTTTGGTGTCTGGTGACCACAACTTACAGATACCTGTAAAACACATCAAGAAAAGCACCAAACTTTTCAAACACCAAGTTACTCTCCCCCTTTGACGTTAACAGAAAAGGGATGACCAATACTGAATTAAGGCTTCTCCCTTGAGTGTTGTAGATATGTACTACTGAGTACTCAATACTGACCATGCTCCCCCTAAGCACATGCTGAAATTGATCAAGGATGTGCTATGATGTACATGACTCTATTATTCAGATGAATTTTCCTACCACCAAGGACTTAAAGTTACATAAATCACCCAATCACAGTGGGTTTATATATTTGACTGCATTATTACATCAACTTCCCAAGCATAGTGGGTTTGAACATGTCCAAAAAGACTTGACCATAATAGTCCATACATGATTGAATTTTACAATGAGTACATCATATGTACTTTAATGATCTTTACATCAAATGAAATTTATAACCATGATAAAAAATACCATGAAAGTCATGAGAAGCTATCATACACCACATATGATCTACATCATGAGCATCTGTCAATAGCACCAAGAACAACAACCTGTACATTTCCATCATCAATTCACAAGATAAGACATTGTAGCTTCAATATCATCAACCTGTCACTAGGTATGCAATAAGAAGATCATAAGTAAGGACCAATCATATCATCATAAAGTAAGATAGGGCAGTGTAGCATCATTCTTTATCATCATAAAAATTGTCACGTTTCCAAGTATCATCGAGCAGATGTTGCAGTAGCATATCAACAACCATGAATTAGCAACATCGTTCTTCATACAAAGAAGAATTATCAAACCAACACCACTTCATCAAGAACTTATTTCACAAATATGTATCTCAAGTAGGTGTAATGAAGAACTTAAGCAATATCACCTATTAATAATCATCATTATGTGTCAATGCAAACATAATTCCAACAATGCATTATTATAATAATAGTAAATCCTACACCTGAATCTATGCCAATTGATCACTGTTGGATCTGATCATATCAAATCATTGATCAATTATGACATCAAAGTATCTTCTTCAATCATCAACCCATCAAAAAATTATACAAGCCAAAATAATCTTCAAATATCATCAATAGACTATAATCATCAACCATCAGAATAGAAAAACCAATCAATTATTGACTGAAGCATATGAGACACTTTTGCTGAGTCTATTCCATTGTTTCTTCCTCATACCAAAATATATGTGACTGTTCAGTTTAGAACTCATGTATAAATGCAATTTTTCTTTATACAATCCTTGTACAGAAAGTGAAATACTGAAGTTTCACATCTTCAGCTCTCGCTGAGTCTGTTACATTTTTACCTGTTTACTGTTACTACACCATAGGCACTGCTAGAAGTATATGAAACATGAAAAAAAAACATGGGATTCATCATCAAGACAAAACATGTCTTACTACCCCTGAGATTACACAACACTCATTCTGAGGACCTCATAATCATCTTCTATTTTCATGAGGTCAAGGCCTCTCATCCCTCCTGCAGTTACTGTTAGAAGTATTCATTTAAGAATAATGGACTGCAATAGGCACCATCTTCTTTTACTCTAGGTGTGAATATTTCTCATATCTATAAGAATTATCTTCTTCAAACACATATAATTTGTCTCCATTTCTATATCCTCTTCCTATTACTTTTCCAGTTACTTCATTCATAACCTTACATTTGGTTGATGAAGAGACAATTATATTTCCCGTATATATCATTTAACCTACAATTATAATCTCCTACTTTGGTCCTTGAACTAACAAAGCACCAAATACTGCTCTAGTTTTATTATTTATGGCTTTACATTGTCCCAATAATTTTACAAAAACATCAGTTCCAAGAATAACATTTCCATGTTGGTTTTCCTTGAGAGACTCCATTTTACTCTTATCTCTAGTCATGTGATGAGAACATCCACTATCTATGTACCATTCGTCTTGATCTTCAAATGGGTAGAGATAAATACCACACTTTATCTGTTCTTATTTTTCTTGCTTCTTAGTGGATCCATGTTTTTCAGGTCTTCTAACATTAATGTTCTTATCTATTTTCTTACCATGTTCTCTATGATGACCCATAGATTTGTTCGTGCATGTTTTTGCTACATGCCCAAACTGGTTACAAGCATAACATATTATATGGTTCATATTCCTTCTATTGCAATCAATGGCTTTGTGACCAAACATAATGCAATAAAAAAATATCCCTTAAAGTATCTAGAAGTTGTTGATCTTTCTGTGAGATGGTTAGTAGCTTGAAACATTCTACCTCTACAATTAGCTGCAACATGTCCATAATTATGAAATATATAACATTTAACACTGTTGATCACAGGAGAAAATTGATTAAGACTTCTACAGTTAAGAGTAAATGATTTCCTTTGAATATTTTCTTTCCTTGATAGTTAATGAGGTTGACTTGCTATCTCTTTGTTGAGTATTTCAGATTTTGCATTATAATTCCATGCCTCAACTTGTCAACTAGATTATCCTTCAACTGTTTCATGAAAACCAAGACTAGATTTGACGGCAAGAGACCTTTGACTATGAAGAATATTGTCCAAAATCTTAGTACCATGTTGAAATCATAAATGTTTATCCTTTTATTCTAATTTACCTTTTAGGGCATTTATCTCAACCTGATATTTCTTTTCCTTTTCTAGATATTGCTTCTTCATAATTTCTTAACGTCTTATTCCTTCCTCCATTTGCTGTTTTAATTTGAGATTCTCTTCCTTCAACCCATTTTATTGCTCTTCAAATGCTTCAAGTAGTTCTTCATTTTTCTTATTTGATATTTTAAGATATCATCTTAAAGAGCCAACCTCAACTTCAAGACCTTCAAAATATTGGTTAGACACCATACCATCATGATCCTTCTTATCATAAGCTCGCAAATTATTGTTAATATTAACAATGTTTTTCAAAGGAATATCAATTTTTTTTCTAAGATCAAAAGTTCCTTCTGACTTATCTTCTTCTGAATCAACAACTCCGTTTGTGATTTTTTACACATTGTTAAATATAAGATTACTTGAGATATATTCCTTTGGGAATTCTTCATGTATTGCCTGTAGTTTATCCCACACTTTTTTGGTAGTAGTATAACACATAAACTTATTCAATATTTAATCATATATGCTAGAAGAGATGTTACTCAAAGATTTACTATTCTTTTGTACTTTCTTGTCTCATGGAGGAAACTTGGTGTAACCATTACACATTATATGCCATACAGCTAGGTTCATTAGATTATACTTCATGTTTCCTTTACATTTTTGATAATTATGTTTTCCTATCATAGGCACATCTTTATTATCCATTGATTCTAACCTTCCTTGATTTGCTGCTTCAAGAGGCATCATTTTTAAATCTATTTTCTCTTTAGAGTTATTACTTTAACTTTTACCCATAAGTACAAGCTTAGCGGTTACACTGTCATCACCATTATCATTATTTCATAGACAAAAAAATAGATCAAATTTTCAACAAGAACCCATACCTGACGATGCTTCATCTTCTTCATTCCTGATCAATGGAAAGCGGGTTGCTCCCAAACTTTAATATTTATTGACATTTGTAATTGTTAATATATTTGATATATTTATATCTATTTTTCAATAAAAGTACCCTTTTCTTCTAGGCCATCAAATTCATTATTAGTTTTATCTTCAAATTCCATAAGTAAGTAATAATGTTCATTGGACTCACCTTATTCACCATTTGAATGACCATCACTAAATTCATGTGTATAAAAGTTTCTCTTGTTTTCAAACCTCTTCCTATTTATTTTTGCATCTTCTTTTCCTTTATCTCGATTTTATTTATAGAGACACTTAGCAGCATACTGACCAACTTTATCACAAGAAAAAAATTGAAAAGAAGCTTACCTCCGAATCTTCCAGTACCAACTTGGATTTTCTTTGCAAAGTTTGCCTCTTCTTCTTCTAATACATAATTTGATTATTCCTTTTCGTTCCCTTTTGTAGTAGGTTTGAAGGATGTTTATCTCATTTCTGAAGGACCACCTTTCCTCATCTCAAATGTTGTCAATATTCCATGGATTTGATCAAGTGTGAGAATTTTCAGATCCTACATTTCTTCAATAGCAAAGACTTTGGAGTCAAGCTTTAGAGTAAGAGATCTCAAAATATTTTCGACAATAGTAGCTTATTTTATTTCTTCACCAAGATTTCTCATGAAATTAACAATTTCATCTACTCTAGGAAAAAATGTTGCAATTCTTTCATCATCATGCATTTTCAATGTCTCATTCTATAATCTAAATGTTTGAAGTTTAAGACTTTTTAACTTGGTGTCGCCCTCATAACTTTGGATAATTTTATCCCAGATTCCCTTTGTTCTATTCAACTGTATTACCTTCACAAAATCAGACTTGGCTAGACTTCCAAAGATCACATTTATATCTTTTGCATTGGTTTCATACTATTTCTTTCCTACAACATCTGAAGGAATAGAGGTTGGATATTGATATCCACTTTCAACGATTTCCCATACATTAGCTCCTGGTGCCTCCAAGTATGCTCTCATCCTAGATTTCCAAAAGAAAAAGGTAGTTAAATTAAATATAGGAGGTCTGATAGAAAATACTCCTTTGTGACTGCTCATCTTGATGGATCTCCTTCAAGAGATTAAGATTCTCACAAAGGACTTACTTTGACGCCAATTGTTGGGAAAAATATGGGGGGGGGGGGGGGGGGGGGGGGGGGGGGCGGTTGAATCAGTATTTTCAAATCATTAAAATTTTCAAATTCATATCTTGATTTATGTATTTGACTTTAATGAAGGGAACCCGCCTGTGTAAGTGACATTTATTAAGACAACTACCGTATTTCCAGTAAACTTACTTTTTAGTTAATTCATCTTTTGTTTATCTTGAGTGAGTGCATCAGTACTTTGTTAAACATTAAATACACAGTAACCATGTGCAGTAAGAAAAAGAGCCATTACACATAAGAAACACACATGAAAACTAATATTTAAGGTGGAAACCCAATGTGGTAATATAAACACCTGCTACTATTGTCATTGTGTTCTTTTTAACATAAATAAAATATTTTTTAATGTTGTAATGGAGAAGGCTCATACCAGTATAGAAAAACCCACCTGTAGAAGGCTATAACCTTCTCTCATTCTTCAACACCCATTGAAAGGGAGCACCAACCCCCTAATCTCATTTACCGGCACCCACTAGAAGGGAGCTCCAACCCCATTATCTAATTTACCAGCTACCACCGGAAGGAAGCTTCAATTCCCTCATTGCAAGCTCTAACCTTCAACACTTCCAAGGACCACATTTCATAAATTTTCATACTGGATCCACTTGTTACAACACATCAAAACTTGTAGGCCACTTTTCATCAAAATTTCAGATTGGATCCACTACCAACATTTAAGCTAAAAACCAATAATGAAAACTGAAACATATCACTATAACTCAACCATTGATCTCTGACCCAACTAAATCAACCCAACCACTGAATCAAAAAAATCAATCACAACTCAACCAATCAATTGAAACCTAAATCAATCAACTTAAAGAATTAGAACAGTAAGATCATTGTAACTAGAATACCAGTCAACATACTACACATCACAAAAATTAGATTATTTTACTACACTCCCTTGTCAATCATATGTAAAAATATGTACGCTACTTTATAGTAGAAAACCTATGTGTGTATGCTCTTTCCATGAAGCATACCCGCGTACGTATCTTAAATCATTGGTTTCTGAAAACTAAACAACACTCATTCTGAAACAAGTACCGAAGAATATACAAATTCTCTGCATCATTCTAAAACAACCATAGAACCTTCACTAATATACATTCACAAACAACAAGTAAATTCAACATTCTTCATCAATCAATCCTTAATAAAAACATCATTATTTAAGCCTAAATAATCAAGATTACTTCATTGATAGACAACAAAAATACATTAAGACATATTAAACTGATCATACATTCTTTTCATCAAAACCCTACTTTTTGTACGTGCTTTCCCCAAAGCACATATTCATGTATACACACTTTTCAGGAGAGAAACTCGCATGTACGCAACTTACCGGTATCACACCTACATGTGTACAGGCCATTCAGGCTACAAAACCTTTGTACATATCTGAAATTTCATAATCAAACCTTTGCTGCAGCACAAAACTTGAGACATACTAATACCTTGGCATCCGTAGAAAAATCATGCATCAAGATAATAACAACACATATCAATTCACTTCATAATAAAGGTTTAGATCTCACATCTATTGGATCTTATAGATCATCAAATTCATCGGTGTATACTTAGATCAAGAAAAACATCAATAGCCTATTACACACATATTTTCTTGAGATCTAACTATTATAAAGATATTCATCACTTTCACACCCTCTACCACTTTGATCTTCTTCTCCTTATATCGCTTAGCCTTTATCTAATACAATAGGTCAAAACCATAGTCTAGCTGATGGTTTTCTTAGATGGGATCAAAAGATCCGTTACTGTGTTGAATACCATAGGGAAATACGATGGTAAGAACCCTTGGTATTTAGAATACCATGGCGCAAAAACTGTGCGTGCCTTTGATTTTTCATACTCATGTGTGTATGTGGGTTTGCTTAATAGAACTTGTATGTACTTCTTGAAATTTAAACTTTATCATTATTTTTCCTTCGAAATTCTATGCCTTTTATCAAATGCTATATGACATATGTAGACACATCCTATTGACATCTATATCAAGAAGATTTCTATCAATGGTAAACTCATCAAGTAGGTTTTCATTAAGGACAATTGATCAGGTAGGTTTACATCAAGGACAACAGATAATTCATAATGCCAACACATGTGTTTCATGTTGTCAGATGATCAACCTTGGTAATAACACAATCATTTTGGATAAAATTCCTAAATAATAGGGGCCTAATTACCATAGGAATTGTGTAAAAGAAATATGGGGACAAGTAGATGTAGGAATTATGTAAGTCTAGGCCAGAGCTTCTTAGTGAGTAGAGAGAGAGGTTATTCACTTGCAGGTTGAGCTTAGATCAATCTAGAAATTGTGATACATCTCTATTCATCATATTAATGCAAACAAGCATAAGGGTTTTTAGTTGATTTATTTCCCCTAGATAAATATTGTGTTCATTTTTTCTATTTATAATTACATGTTTATGATTGATTGTCTAAATTGTGAATTGAATTCCATAGAGAAATAAAGTAGCTTTGTATCTTGTTATTTTGATAAAAAATTCATGAGCAGCTGCAAGTATACACCATAATTTCTACATGGTATAACAATTTGATTCACATTAGAACAAGAATTTCGAAGTTGTTTATGAGGAGGTTTGAATTTGTAGTTCATTGTAGAAGGATGTCCTTAGAGTTGGGAGGATGACCTTCAACGAGTTGTGACTAGAGTATACCTTGGAAATGTAACTCTAATTTCATTGCATGTAAGGATATCATGGAGGTGGTTCTTGATGAAAATGTATTGAAAAAATATTTGAAGACAAACATTACTAAACTAGCATCAGTTGATGCCTAAAACCTAGATCAATGAAGGAAAGATTTAGCGAAGGCAAGGATAATAATCTTGGAGGGAGTGTAATTCAAAATTGTGTCACTTATCCATGGGAAAGAAACTGCTTCACAATCTGGGAGGAACAAAAGAATCTATTCGAAAATAGTAGTGACAATAGGAAACTAGTGTTGAAGGATAAACTTTGAAATATCAAGATGTAGAAGAGTGACAATATTCTGCAGTATCACGAGCAGGTTCACACAAGTATATGATGCACTTGGAGGGGTTGGTGTTAATGTTGTAGAGTATTACTTGGTAAGCCTAGCTCTTTTATGCCTTCCCAAAAGTTCGCATAGCTACCAACACCTGGTGAAAAGGAGGGAAGACTATTGAAATGGGAATGCTTATAGTCCGATTTTGTATAGGAGGAAATAAGGAAAAATACAAGAGATGGAACTTCATCCAAGGGTGAGGATGAGGGAAAAAATGCATTGGTTAGAAAGAGAAAGAAGAGAAAATGGAAAAAAACCTCAAACTAAACCAAAATTTAGCCAAGGACGAAAGAAAAAATATTTGTCCAAAATTGCATGCTAAAATTTTTATGAATTCCGGCACTATGCCACGAATTGTCCACATAAAAATTTGAGGAAGAACACCCTAGGAGGAGAAAAAGGTGAGGTATTTTGTTTCAAATTTTGAGATTGACTGCACCCTTATCGCCTGCATGACTAACACACTAATGGGCAATGTATGGTACTTCGACAATGTTGCATCATTTCACATAATAGGGCAAAGAGATATTTTCAGTGACCTAGAGGAGAAACATATTCAGATGCACATTGACATGGGGGATGATGAAATGTACAACATGATAGAGATTGGTACAAATACATTTTAGATGGAGTCAGGATCCCCTCTCAAATTGAAGGATGTCATATTCGTTCCACGATAAAATAAGAATCTCATCATTGTTGCAGTTTTGGAAGACCATCATTATTATGTGATATTCATCAAAGGGAAATAATTCTTGAGACACATAGACACTATGTGAGTGAAGTAGATCAGGGATTATGTGGAAAATGTGTATAAGATAGATGTGGAAGATTATGTTTCATTAACCACTAAGGCAGAGAAAATACAGAGTCGTGATGTTAGTGAACTTTGGCACATAAGACTTGGCCATTTGAATGATGGCACCTTATAGATTATGCAACAAATAACCACTAGCCTCCCTAATGTGGCACTTCAACAACATGTTGTATGCAAAGGATGTACATTTGATAAGTACAAAAAATTCACATTTCATGATTGGGATAGTAATGCACATGTAGTCTTGGGAAGTATCCACTATGATGTCTATGAGTCTTTATCAACATCCTCCACTTCGAGACAAAACTATTTTATAATTTTTGCTGATGAATTGTCAAGGAAGTGTTGGATCTTCTTCATGCAGAGGAAATATGATACATTCTTGAAGTTCATAGAATTCAAGGCACTAGTTAAGAAATAAACTAGCAATATGGTGAAGGCTCTCATGTGTGATAATGGAGTTGAGTATGTTTTGAATGAATTCATTTTTTTTTTTTTTTGCAAAATAAGGCATTCAAGGAGTGTTGAAAACATCCCAAAAACCATAGCATAATGGGGTGGCTGAGAGAAAGAAGCATATCATTGTGAGAGTTGCGAGAGTTATGTTACATGACCCTGGCCTACCTATGGATTTTTAGTTTGAGGTATGCAAGTTGGAGGTAGCTGGCCTATATAGTATTGGATAGGATTTCCCCCCCTACAGGTGTGGGGGATATACATTCAGTTTTTCCTCATGGGAGGCATATAGGAGAGTTGTTTTATCACCATTATGTACTAGGTGTTCATGAAAAGGGTGCAATTATTCATATCAGTGACATAGAGAGGCTTGAGACACAGGCTATAGCTGCAACAATGTTGCAGATCTTAGGTAGTCGTGTCTTCCATCACATAACTACAGAGCAGATGATGCTGGTGGAGAGTGTGTTGGAAGGGACATACTATGGGTGGGAACAAATGACGTTGTCGTCATTGACATAAAAATTGACACTATGTAGGTGAAGGATAAATGATCACTATTCTTTTGGTACTCTATTATGCTCAATATTATTTGAGAAGATCTTGACCATTCACCCTCATGTACAAATGTATGATGGGGGTGCACAAGAGCTTAGGACACACCATTGGGGGTAGCTACTATAATGAGGGGGAGGAGGGAGAGTTGGAAGGGTCTTTCAACCTGAAGTATTTTCACGTTAGGACTAGATTCCACTATACATAGATGATTATCTGTATAATGGAATGAACTATTAAGGAAATCCTAACTTACTGTTTCCGTTTGGATGAGCATGAGGTCTAGATGGTAAGCGAGAGTTGCTATATATTTGATGTATTTATAGTTTAAAAAATATGTGTATGTGGTATTGATTTCTAAAATTTTTGGTATGAATATATATTATCAGTGAGGCCAACAAGATACATGGGATGAGATGGCATGCTTCATGCTACAGATCAGGATGGTTCCACATCACAAGAAATATTAGGTAGTGATTCTCCACTACAGGATCTATGATGTAGATTCGATGTGCTATTGATCGGGTGACATGGCGTGGGTGGAATGAGTTAGAATATTAGTATACAGATGAGTGCATTGGTGGTCCCTCAGAGTGGGGAGGAATCACGTAGTGGATCGCTATGGACAGTTAGGTAGTATGAGACCTACAGGCTGGTGGGATGGATTCATTGGCTTAGGAGCCTCCAAATGATAGTGGTTAGGCATAAGGACATGTGGGTTCATTTTTTTATAACATGTGAATGAGAATTTTGGACGTATTTATAGTAGTGGAATCCAAACACGATATGTCGGATATACGCAATATGGTTATCCATCTTTTTTGTGATAATTTTGGTTCAGCATTTGTTTATGCTATTGATGTCTTCTTGTATATGCATGTTATTAATACAATCTAGAATATTATTTTCAATGTTATCTACATAATGATTTTGGGCTCTAGGAAAATCACTCACTGTAATGGATGCATGTTCACATGCCAAAAGATTAACTTATAGATATTTTCTAAATAGGATAGAATTATGTACATGATAAACGTCATTCAATTGCATGACAAATAGCAAGCAATCAAGAAAAACATGAAGATGAAGAATGTGATGATCAAGGTTAGTGGGTAAAAAACATATAACAACATCATATTCAACCTGATTATTGGTGGTAGATCCAATGTAGAGGTTCTTGTAGTGCACTAGAAAGTGCAAGGGGTGAGAATGTCCTAGGCTTTTGAGGCCAAATTCCTGGAGAAATGACTCGCACCATCGGCATAACCAATATGCGGTGTGGATGTTGGATGCATATGAAAGACAGAAGGAGATAATGAATAAGATGGTGGGAGATGAAATCTCCCTAAATGCAAGAAAAAAAATGATACACACATTTCAATGGGAAATTCTATGGGCAAAGTTTTTTGAGGTAGAGTTCATTGTGAGGGTTAGGAAGGATTTCTCCATCTGGACCCTCTAAGAGGGATTTCCCAATTTCCCAAACACTTATGGATGATGTAAGGTCCTATCCATAATTATTCAAACTTCCCATGCATGAGGACATCATGAGTTTGATGATAGATGAGAAAAATATTACCTTCATTTCAGTCATACTAAGATCTGGTGCACTTTTTAGCGCTTTAATGGTTTCGAATGCAACACGACAGTCTTCATTATTATAGAGGTTACGTGTCTAGCAATAGTTTGACGGTAAGGTGGAGGGAGGGGATTTTGAACCGAGTGGCAGTTTTGATAGAACTTATATAGGCCAACAAACCAGGGAAGAGCATAAGATGCTATTTGGTCTTTCGTTTGTTCATCATCCACTGAAGCGTGATTTTGAGTATTTTGTTGATAGCTTCAACTTGGGCATTTCCTTGGGGTAGTAATATGACCAATATAATTGTTTGAAGCCCAATAGAGAAGATGGATCATGCCATATATCACCTTCAAAGTGTCGAGCATTGTTGAAGAATCATTTTTTTAGAACCCTAAATCAACTGATAATATGCTTAAATAAAAATAAGGTTGCGATAGCTGCATCTTATTGAATGTTAACATGAGTTCACCCTATTTTCTAAAATATTAGATGACCACAATAGCATACTTATGGTTATTCACATATGGTGGTCGACAATCCATAAAGTCAATAGCCCATTTACAGAAAGGACCGATTGTAATGACAGGATGGAGGGGAGTAGGTGGATCTCATGCCTTAGGGGTGTATAATCGACAATTGGGACAATGTTCGAATGCCTCAATGAAATTGCTAAAGGGAGAAGGCCAGAAAAACCGACGTGCATGATTTTATAGGCAGTGGTCATTCTAAAGAGGTGACCACCACAAGAACCACCATAACAAGTATTGATGACTTTCTCCACTTCCGTATGGGTGAGACAATAACAGAAGATAGTGTCGACACTACAATGATAATGATCATCACTGATGAGAAGGTAGAGAGGGGTTTGATGTTGAATAAGTCATCAATCATTAGGAGTGAGATGGGGGGAAAAATATGGGTTCGTAGATAGGTAAGGATGTCACCATACCAAGGATCATCTAAGGCAATAGCGAATAACTGTTCATCTAGAAGATCACCATTTACTGATGGATCAGGTACACCAGTGGGAAATTTGGAAACGAATTCAACAAGGGATAAACCGTTCTTACTGTTGGGTGTGACAAAATCCACATCGAATTCTTGAAGGATTATGACCCAAGCGGCGTACTTCTAGTTAATGATTTGTCGACTCAATAGGAAGGCCATGGGGTTGGAATTGTTCACAACTTCAATGGTACACATAAGGATATAATGAAGAATATTTTAAACAAAGAACACAATAGAAAACAAAAAAAATTCTTCATATGAATAGGACATGGGGTGTCCATTAAGTTTACTACTGATGTAATAAATGACATGCTCGTTTCTAATATAATATTCTTGTATAATGACCCCCATGACTGAATACGCATAAGTAGAGATATACAAGATGAAATCCCTCTCAAAGTCAGGTGGGCTAATCAAGGGAGCAGAAGTGAGAACATGTTTAAGGGAATTGAAATACTGTTGAGCCTAGTAATCAGAGACAAATCGAATGTTATATTGAAGGAGTCTAATAAACCCATGCATCATGGTGGCATAGTCAGGGAAAAACCTATAAAGAAAGTTGTCCTTTCCCTGGAGGCTTTACAACTGGCGAAGGGTATGAGGAGGAGGATGTTTGAGAATGTCTTGAAATTTGAGAGGGTCAAGAGTGATACCATTTTTGGACATGATGAATCCCAAAAGTTGGCTGATAGGAACGTAAAAGACACACTTAAGGGGATTGTGGAAAATTGTATACTTGTGACATCAAAGAAATATGGTACGCAAATAGTGAACATGTTGTGATCGATGTTTGGAACGAGTAGTGAGATCATGTAGATATGAAAGGAAAATATGAGCTAGGTCATGAAAACAGTAAGACATGGCATGATAAAAAGTGGCCCCAACATTATTTAAACCAAAAGGAATGACCCTATAAGTGAAATTTCCCCATGGACTAGAGAAGGAGCTTTTAAGATGATCAACATAATGGATATGTATCTGATTATATGCGTAGAATCCATCCATAAAGGAAATAATATCATGGCCCACACACTCATCAATGATTTGATCTATGAATGGCATGGGAAATTTGTCTTTGGGACAATATTTGTTCAGATACTGAAGGCCCATGGTGCCTTGTTTCTTAGGAACGGGAACAAGATTGGACGCCCATGTTGAGTATTCGATGGGATAGATGAAACTAGCTTGCTTGAGCTTATCAATTTCAACTTTAATAGCTTTACGTTTGGAAGGATGGATAGGCCTTTGATTTTGGTTGATAGGAATGGAATCCAGCCATTTGTCGATGTGATGTTCAACAATGGCAAGATCAAGTCTAGGAATTTTAGAATAATAAGAAGTGAAAACATATCAATATTATTTGAATAACTTGGTGTAAGCATCATTTTCTTTCGGGGTGAATTGTGCCCCCAAGACGATATTTTCTTCAATGCCTGCTTTAACCGAAATGTTGATTTTGATGGTAGGGGAAATGTTAGCCATATTTCCTTCTTCAAAGGAATTTTGTGTAGGAATGGGATTTTTTAAACCAATCCAATTGACCATGAATGAAGTATTTTGATTCCACAACATATTTTGCATGGATTTTTTTTGGAAGGAAGTATGCATGATGGTGCATATCATCCCAAGGATAACCAGGGGTGGTCATGGCTTCCATGATGTCTTCATCATAATGGAAAATGGGGGGACTAAAGGAAGAGAGACCACATGATGAATAGGAGCTACCTAAGAAATCTTCACTAGAGACAAGGTTCACCTACACATCGTCAAGGCTGGGAGACATGTGACTAGGAGATGGGATATCTACTAATGTTGAGATCAGAGTGTTCGATGACGAATTTTAAAAAAAATCACAATAAGAGACATCTAGGGAGTCCTAATAAATCAATCCCAGGGATGATTAGATGTAGATAATATGAGCGGTATTATCCTTCTTTTCAATATCTGGAGGAGGGATCACAATGGGTGTTTGAGAGAGATCCTCGTCTCGCATAGGAGTGGGAACAAAACCTATAGGTAGAGGAAAAGTGGAATCGCTACAAGTCGCATCTGATTCATGAAGCACTTGAAGTATATCACAAAAATATCCGAGACAGGGATAGCAATGAGAATAATGGCCATGCTTATCACACAAAGCACAAGGATGATTTGTGAATAATGGTTTTCTATTTTTAGCTGACCCAAGTAAGGTGACATGGACCTCAGGAAGGTTAGAATCAGGAAAGGTATCAGAGAACACATTCTTGATATGGTGGAGTTTAGGATAATTATTGGTCGCATGACCAACAACATTAGACAAATCACATGGAGGAGTAGGCTTTTGCAACTTAGGAGGAGAAGTTGTTGGTTGGGGTGTCTTGTCTTTGGTTCCCTTTTTCTAGGCTTTCTACCCCTCACCATATGATTTTGTAATAGGATTAGTTTTTTGTTGAGGTCTTTGTGGAACTAAAGCAAAGGAAGGGGTTGGAATAATGGGTTGAACTATGGTCAAAGCAATGTAAGGTTTGAGTTGATCAGGGGTGACTTTCGTGTGAGGATTAATGTACGTATTGTAGCGGCTACAACCACCCTCAAATTTTTTTCCTTAGCTTCGTTTTGGAGCCTCCCTACTGACCATATTTAGCAGCATATCTTGCACTCTCAAGTGCACAAGATTTAGCAATTTTATAGCAGATTCATAGCCTATGTATGATAGCTTATTGCATCCCCCTCACAAGTTGTTTCTCCAGAATTGGTCCAACTGCAAGTTGAGTAGCTCCCTCAAGAAATTGCACAATTCTAGAGGGGAACCAACCTTCCCTCTAGAAATTGCACAATACTCACTAGCAGCCTATTGGGCTCTAGAATTGTGAAATCCTACCAGTCAAGATTCACTCAAAAAACTATGCAATCTAGCCCACTGTGACTGCTCGACCCATAAATTGTGTAATTATGGGAAACAGTCAGTTGCTCAGCCCAGAAATTGCACAATCCATATGGGACAACCAACCCAACAGCTAGAAAAAATTGTGCAAATCCACCTAGGACAACTAATCAGCCCTAGAACTGCACAATCCCTCGGGGTAGGCAACCCAACTGCCTTAGAAAAATGCGCAATTTTTCCCATGAGTTAACCAGGTTGTTGCATATGCCTTCAGGTTGATCAGTTCCCTCTGTGACTGAGAAAAACTAATTTGCCTGCATGGATTGCTTCTCCCAAAGCAACATGCAAAGTTATCCCTTGATTTAGGGATCTATTTTTAGTAGGCAGAGGTTACATGCAAGGATCATTTTAGAAACCTCTCGCCAAGTGTTGCTTTTCCTAGATTTGTGGAATGCGCGTCACAATGCTGATTTTATCAAAACTCATCAACTAGATGTTGCAATTTGACTCCTCACATTGACCTTCCAGCTCTAACATACCACATTGTATCTAGGTGTCATTGACACATTTAATTCAGTTGTTTTGGGGTAATATTGCTTCTCATTTCTTGCATTCTGTTTCTGTCGCTTTATGTGTTTCGCTTCATGTGAGTGTCTTCAGCTTAATTTTAGTGAGTGCTTGCTATCGTTTTGATGTATGTTAGCTTGCAAAAGCACCGTTTTAGTTTTCATTCGCATCTCATTTTTGTTGCATGCATGACACTATTTTGCATGGAAGGTCGTCATTGCAACAAATCGCTTCACACACATGCATGCTTTCCCATTTTTTGAATCGTACACTTTTTGTTTGCATGTATGTTCATTAACTCTTGTTTGCAGTAATCTCACAATGCATTCAAACTTCTCATGTTTTTAGTCACCCGTCGACTGGACGTGGCTGCCTTGGCCCAGACCGTTCCTTACCTAGCTAGCATTGCACATTTCTGGAAGAGAAGGTTCTACCTTCCCTCCAAAAATTGTGCAAGTCTCGCCCAACACTGACCTGCAGGCTTGGATTAAGCAATTCTTGGAGGCATTGTCTTGATGGCCCCAGAAACTGTGTAATGCAGTTTGCTGGTTGCATGTCATTGCTGACTAAAATTGCGCACTGTGCACTTTTAGTCCTCAAAGGCCATGCTGGACTATGCCTTGTGCAATTCTAGTAGCCAGTTAGCCTCCTACTAGCCCAGACTGTGCCTTTCATTATTTTGGTAGTCACTCGTCTGACCTCCCGACGGAAATTGCGCAACCCTAATAATTAGTCACACAGGTATGTTGCAAGTCAATTCTCAAGTTCGTTTTGGTTTTTTACTGACATAATGCATGTCATGATTGTTTCCATATATCCAAGTATCACAGGTGTTCATCTACTTCTTAGCAGCATAGGTACAATGGTTTCTAGGAGAGAAGAGTCAAAGACACTGTTCCAAAGCACACTAGGGGATGCAGTTGATCAAGTGTTTAGAAACTTGCCTACCAATGAAGACATCAAGTTGTTCATAGACAAGGACATCAAGATAATATGGCAATAGCATTACAGCGAGCAACACCATCAGCAACAGCAGAAGGCAGTACACCTACATGCAAGGAATGCAAGAGGAAGGTTGTTGACAACACAGAGGTGGAAAATGTTGCAAGCTCAAGTAGATCCAGTTGTGATGAAAGCAACTTTGGAGACTGAGACTATGAGGTGATGGCATGACATCAAGATCACAAAAAGTTAGAGAACATAATAGAGAAGTATTTGCCTATGCTAAATCAATAACTAAGGAAAGTACAGGAGCTGCATAGACGAAAGAATGAGTTACAGCAGGAATAGGTACAACAGCAGGCTTAACATGCACATACGGATGAAACTGCAGTCGTACTATTTTAGATCCATCCCAGCTATTGACACGGAGCAGAAAATGTGAGCAGTAATGTTGATCGCATGCAAGGGAATCCAGCAGCATGCATATCATTGTGTGCATGCATGCGATCCCACCCATTTGGCACAGTCACTAAGTTGATGACAAGAAGCAAGTCCAACTGGAGCTGAACATGTATTTTGACAAGTTGATGCACACGACCACCAACACATGCTTGGAGAGTACCGTAAACACCATGCATAAACATGTTGCTGGTGTGGTCACACTAGGATGACCATGCACATACTATTAGACCAGTTGGATAGAGCAGCCATATCAGTGCAGCCGGATGCAACGAAGGCGAGAGTTTGCTTCAACAAGATGTCACCATTGAGCGTAGAGACACCATCATGGACAACCAAGGTTGGCATCAGCTCACCACCTTCAACCATCATAAGGATGTCAAAGAGTTGGTCTCACCACAATGGTCCAAGTGTCAATGATTTCTTGCATGGCTTTCTCAATCCGTTTAGTCTCACATGGGCACGTGTGCGTTGTAATGTATTATCTTGTCAAGTGGAAGTTTTAGTGTCGATAGTTGAATGTAACAGTCATAGAGTAGTTTAAGAGGCATGAAGATAGATGAAGGGTATCAAAGGGGAATGTGAAGGATCACCCCACCGTTTTCTATAAATAGTACCTCATAACTCATTATATAGTCTTTTTTCCAGCGAAGCTTTCAATAGGAATAACTTAGAGAGAGCTTAGATAGTATTGTAATAAGCCTTGGCTTATTCACTGCATAGAGCTAGTATATCACTTTAGAGGAGTAGGTGGTTGTGGCTATAACGTTCCATTCTCATAACTAGCAGTTGGACTTGGATGTATTGTTTTACTGGAACTTACACCTCTTAATATAACAGAGCCAACATGTTTCATGCATATGTTGTATTGTATTTCAGCTACCTTGAGTACTCTAAATGATAAATGTATATATTTTCTTACGCATGCATGTGTATCTATTTTTGTATATGTATGTATGAATCTTTCCGAAATGTGTTGTTGGTTTAACCATCACTTTGGACTGCTAGCCAGCTCGCCTTCCATTTTGTGATGCATCTTTTCTCATGTGTTCCCTTCTTAATTCTGTGTTGTCATAGGTTTCCAAAGGGCGCACTCACCTCACCCTTTTTGTGTTATAACCTCTCATGTACCTTCCTTGACTTATTGCATATGTCATACCCTTGCTACCAACAAGGACATATTACTTGCCTCTGTGAAAAAATACGATCAAGGCATTACCGTACAACCCATTGCTAGGAATCCTACACCAAATGGTCTGAGGTCTAATTAGGATGTCTTACTGGGGAGATCCCCTGACATGTTGGCAGGTCTAGCACTGTCAACATTTTGGTGCTAGAAGGTGGGTCGGATGAAAAGCTGAGTCCTCACATATGTTTTGAATCTCTACATATTTATCATCACTAACTACATAGCTGCTCTTTCAGAGTGTATGTCTTATGTAAACGACTTCATTATCTCAGAAAAGCTCTCAGATAACTTGTCACATAAAACATATGATGGTGGAGGCCACATAGCCTTAGTTAGGAATGTGGTCAGCATTGTAGGCTCATGCAAAAGACATGGAATCTTTGAAGAATACATGAATTGCGCGTTGTTCATCTACAAGCCTTGAGGGCACCCAATGCACTGGTGTGACACGCTACATGAAAAATCTATTCATTATCTTGCTCATCTTGTTGCTGAGATATACCATGCTTTTAATCACTTTGACTATAAAGCACTCGATCAAGAAATTTTGAAATTACGAAAAGCACCTGATGAATCCATTGAACAGTTTTACACATGCTTTTATAATGTTGCATGCTGATGAAATTGATTGGAAATTTCTCGATGGAAGATTTTAGTATCTTCTTCACATACCCAAGCCCTTCTCAACTCGCTTCAGTGACGAAGCTATGAAATTACAGGTAGGCACAACTACTATCATAGGTGATTTTCTGCCTTCACCTCATCAAACATCTCCACCACCGCAGAGTCATGTGGGATATTATGCACAAACATTTGTTGAACTATCACATACTCCCACCCCACCTGCTCTTGATATCTACGTATATTTGTCTTGCAAGCCTGTTGGTTGTCACAGGGATTCGTTCCCTCAACCTCCATCCATGCTTTCTATTGAGCCTTTAGATTGTAATGTCTTGTCTTCTTCCATTCTGTACTCCTCACCTACTATGAAAGAGGATCAAGTTTTTTATGTAGTTGGTGTTATGCAGCCAACATGCACCATCATTCATGATGAGTGTGTGTGGGAATATAAAGAAGAACCCATGGTGAAGGATGAATCTGTTCCATCTATGCGTCATCCACTCTACGATGACATCCCTTACGATTCTACCACTGTTGATTTCCCCTGTGGAAACTCATTTCCAAGTGTTTATACTTCTGACCATTCACAGAACACGTCGGATGTCAGTCTGTCATTACATTACAGAGAGGACACATATTCCTCCAAAAATCTGTCCAATCTATCATATGTCATTTATGAAAACACAGAGGGTGAACTTCCTTGCTCCTCATCTACCCCTCTACATGATTCATGAAATCACCAGGATGCTGAAATACATCTCGACTTTTATGATCTTTATTGTCCTGATCTCTCTACTTCATCCGGTCATGATGTTGATTCAATCATTGTTAATCTGTCTAAGACACTGGTCTATGATGATCTATCTATCGACGAAGTCAGAACCACACAAAATATTGTGCACTTCAGCCTGAGCTGATGGTTATGTCAGGCCTTCACTGTCCTGAGGTTGGTTTCACTTCCGATCAGGAAATTTTTGAAATACATAAGGCTCCTCATCACTCTTTGCTTTGCATTGAACATCAACCAAACATTTAGATTTCACTTCCTCCACTCGAACTACTCGATCCCATCACACATGCATTAGAGGAATCATACACAACAAGCACACATGCACAACATAAATGGTCTACCTTTCTCATGTTTTCTTGCATGTCACAGTAAAGGGAATGCGTACACTCAACATCTGCATGTAGTGTAGAACCACACCATGGCAAGTCTGTAGAGTACATGTCATGCACTTCCACTCATATTTGTTCTATGGTCACTTGTAAGCTCGAAGTATGTTCGCCTTCATCATTATATCTTTCATGTGTGCTAGTTTGCGCAACTATGATGTGCACAAACTATGCCTTCACCAACATGGTTCAATCAATGTGTCAGTGGCTGCATTGGAAGTATCACTTTATGTGATATGACCTATCCATTGCTAGCTTAGGAGGAGGAGTGTTTTCTTTTGATTTGTTTTCTTGCATGCATGTTTGCTTCTTTCTTTGGGTGTTTGTTTGCTTGCTTGCTTATTTTCTTACATGCCTTGCTTCCACATTTGCTTCCACTTCTCGCTTTGCTTTTTGGTTTTCTTGCTTGTTTATGTCTATAGGTTAGTTTCGCATGGACCATGTGAGACTCTTGAAACCAGTTGGGTAAAGTACAAGAGGACTTGTAGAGCTATCAACATTTGGTTATCTATTGTCCCCTCTCATATGTAAGAACTTGTTGTCCTCATTGCATGATACATCAATGGAAAATAAGTATTTTTCTAAGTTAACCTTGGTGAAAACACAATGCTTGTGCGCTAACTAGTATCACCTACTATAGTTAGTTGTTTTTGGGTTAATCCTTGTCAGCTCAGTCAAGTAGAGTAAGGTGAGGGGGAAAACCTTAACAAGAGCATAAGGGGTATACATAAACTACTTGTTTAAAGGAACAACCTCTTATGCTCTCAATAAGTCGGCATCCCTCTTCTGCCTTTGAAATGAATAATTGCTATCCAAAGTTATGAAAATAAAAAATGAAAAAAATGAAAATTTCAAAATTTCAAAAAATGAAAAATGAATAAGGTGAGAGAAGAGAAAGGCTTCATGCGCAGAGAGGTGATGCAAGTTACTCCGCTTGGGTACTAACCAAGCTCACTAGAAGTGGAGCGATGCTTGTGTTCCTATGTGACTCTGCCAGGGTATTGTCCAGGCCTCTTCGAAGCGGAGAAACACCAGAGATGAAACTAAGACTCTGACGACTATACTGCATGTGCACCAATATACCCCTCAACCGAAATCGAAATAGCAGTGTTGGCTTCGCTTGGAATGTGTGTTGGCCAACCATGGGCTTGGTAGATGCTACATCCTACAATCAAGGAAGTGTGGAAACAAAGATGACCAGAGAATTGAGCAATACCTCCAGAGGTGTTAGACTTTTTTTTCACAAAAAAAGTCAATTGAAAGAGTTGGAGTTCTACCAGTGTGTTGCCAAGTGTTGTATTGGCTAAAATCACATTCCAAAATTTTTTCTTAGCTTCATTTTCGAGCCTTCCTACCAACCGTATTCAACATCATGTCTTCCACTATTAAGTACATAAGCTTCAGTGGTTTTCTAGCATATTTCCAGCTTATGCATGATAGCTTGTTGCACTCTCCTCACAAGTTGTTTCTCTGGACTTGGTCTAGCTGAAAGCTAGGCAGCCACCTTAAGAAATTGCACAATTCTGGAGGGGAACCAACCTTTCCTCCATAAATTGTACAATCCTAACTTGCAGCTGCTGGGCTCTACAATTGCGCAATCCTCCCTGTCAAACTTCATTGGAAAAGCTACACAATCCAACCCAGTAGGACTGCTTAGCCCAAAAATTGTGCAATTCTGGGTAGTAGTCAATTGCTTAGTGCATAAATTGTGTAATCCCTCTGGGACAACCAACCCAACAAATACAATAAATTGTGCAAATCTACCTAGGACAACTACTCAACCCAGAAATTTTTCAATCCCTCTAGGCACCCAGCCCAGCTCCCTCCTAGAAATGCACAAATTTTCCCATCAGTAAAGAAGGTTGTTGCATGTGCCTTCAGGTTGACCGGTTCCGTCTAGGACTGAGCAACATTGATTTGCATGCATGGACTTATTCTGGCAAGGCAACATGCAAAAGCATCCCTTGATTCATGGATCTATTTTTAGAAGTTGGAGGTTACATGCAAGGATCATTTCAGAAACCTCCCACCAAGTGTCGCTTTTCCTAGATTTGTGGCATGCGCATCACAACCCCAATTGTTATCACCAAAAAATTTATCATCTAGGTTAATTTACTAGATGGATTGAAGTACACCATGTAAAACCAATTTTACGATAGTAAAATTGCTTTCATTGTGAAAAATTACCTAATAAACCACCTTTATTAAGTAATTTATAGTTAAACCCATGAAGAATAATTAAATAAATCAATATTTATTTGATTTTCTTCTAGCAATAATTAATTAAACCATTGTTTTATTATTATTCCTTATTAAATTTGACCCAATGATGAAAAATAAACAGATAAATCATTATTTATCCTATTTTTATATAATAATAACTAACTAATCATTAATTAATTACTACTCTCTATTAAAGTTGATTAAATCCCTTGGGAATAATTAAATAAATCATTATTCGTTTATGATTCCTTAACTAATTCCTTGAGATGATAAAAAAAACATTTATTTATTTATTATTTCTGAATAGAAGTTTATATACCTTTTCCCTCCTAAACAAATATAATAAAATAGTCCAATTGGTAATTCCAAGAATTGGATGAATAATATTTTATTATTTCTCAGTATTCGATGATGACTCAATATTTTGCTATAAATAAGAGGGTTTTCCATTCATTATTCACTTTTTATTATTTTCATTGTTACACTCACTATTGTAACTCTGATTATTTTCATTATCGCACACCATATTTTTGCTGGGTTTATGCATTATAGAGGAGAGGGACTCTACAAAAGCTGAAATTGTTTGAGGATTGGTAAGAACCTATCCCATAGAGGGGGACTGGTAACATATATTTGTTCCCTTCACAGGTGTTATAATAAAATAATTCTTTAAAAAATCTTGTTTCCATTGGATATTTTGGGGTTATTACTCTTCATTTTACTGTTTAACTATGATTGTAGCATAGATCAGGATTTTGGCAGGTTTTGTTTATATCAATAGCTACAGATCTACAATGTTTAGCAGTTATTTCTATTGTTGATATTGTTTCTCATCCATGATCTTAAGTGGGTTCTTTTTCTACATCATTGAGAAGAAAACACTACAACAATGATTTTATCGAAACTCATCAACCGGACGCTGTAGAGCTCATTCCTCAAATGAAACTTGCAGCTCTCACATCCCACATTGTATCAAGGAGTTGTCGGCACATTGAACGTAGTTGTTTTTTGGTAAGCCCGATTTTCATGTCTTGTGTTGAGTTTCTGTCGCTTTGTATGTTTTTCTTTGTGTGAGTCTTGTTTGCTTCATTTCAGTGAGTGCTTGTTGTCATTTTGATGTATGCTAGCTTGTCGAAGCACCATTTTAGTTTTTTGTTTGGATCTCACTGTTGTTGCATGCATGACGTTGTTTTGCACAGACGATCGTCTTCATGGCGACTCGCTTCACAAACATGCATTCTTCTCCATTTTATGAATCCTACACTTTGTATTTGGATGTATGAGCATTCACTCTTGTTTACACTCTTCTCGCCATGGATTCAAACTTTTCATGTTCTCAGTCTCTCGTCGGCTGGACTGAGCTACCTTGGTACAGAACATGTCTTGCCCAGCTAGCACTGTGTATTTCTAGAAGCGAAAGCTCTACCTTCCATCAAAAATTTTTACAAGTCTGACCCAACAATGACCTTGAGGCTTACGTTGCGCAATTCTTGGAGGCAGTTTCCTGTTGGCCCCAGAATCTGCGCAACGCAGTTTGATGGTTACATCTCACTGCTGACTGAAATTGTGCATTACACAGTTTCAATCTTGAGTAAGCCTGGTTGGACTGTGCATTACGTAGTTCCAGTAGTTAGTCAACCTCTATCTCAGGTTGTGCCTTACATAGTTTTGGTAGTCAGTCTCCTAACCTCATGGAGAAAATTGTGCATCCTTCATGATTAGTCCCACATGTATGTTACAAGTCAGTTCTCAAGTTCATTTTGAGTTTCGACTGACAAATTTCTTTCCATGAGTGTTGCCATGTCTCCAAGTATCGTAGTTGTTCATTTTCCTTTTAGCAGCATAGGTACAATGGTTTCCAAGAGATCAGAGTCAAAGAGATTGTTTAGAAGAACACTTGGGGAAACAGTCAATCAAGTGTCTATGAACTTGCCTACCAATGAAGAAATCAAGTTGTTCATACAAGACGACATCAAGATAATATGGTAGCAACATTACAGTAAGCAGCACCATCAGTAGTAGCAGAAGGCAACACACATGCATTCAATGAATGTAAGAGGAAGGTTGTTGACAAAACATAGGTAGAACAAACTTGAAAGGTCAAGTAGATCCACTTGTGATGAAAGCAACTTTGGAGACTAAGGCTATGAGGTGACAGTGAGACATGAAGATTGTATGAATGAAGAGAACGAAATATATAAGGAGTTGCATGTGTTGAAGCAACAACTCAAGGAAGAATAGGAGTTGCATAGACAAGAGAATGAGTTGTAGCAGGAACAGGTACAACAGGAAGCACAACATGCACAGACAGATGAAATTGCACCCATAAAAGTTATATATCCATACCAGTAGTGCTATTGATGATATGCAAGGCAATCCAATAGCATGCATGTCATTATGTGCCCGAATGCGATCCCATCCATTCGGGATACTCACCGAGACGAAGACAAGAAGGAGGTACAACTAGAGCTGAATATGTATTTTGACAAGTTAATGTGCACAACCACTAGCACATGCTTAGAGAGAAGTGTAGACACTATGAATCAACATGTTGTTAGTTTGGTCACACCCAAGATGACTGTGCTCGTGCTATCAGATGATTTGGACAGAGGATCCATATCAATGCATGTTATAGGAAAATTTGGTCACATCAACCCCAACTTCTAGATCTATATTTTTAGCGTATATCAACCACTAATTCAGTTGTTTTCATTCCCTAATGAAGTTAACCTACATCATGCTTTATTCCCAAGAGTTTCATGACACCATTAATCCAAATAATGTCCCTAAATAGACCATCGCAAGTGGCCTTCTATATGGCCGCAATGAATGGCAGGCACTACACTATCAGGTTACTATGCATAGCACCTGGCCTTTGTATCACCTGTGATGGGCGAGATCCATCAAATTTTTCAAATGAATCCATTGGATTCCTCATCCAATGGATGATTCTAGATGTTTCTAGAGGGATTGGACTCACTTTGGATGAGGAAGGAGATAAATGAACCTTAATCCATTATCACTTCCTCCATGTAACCACTTCCCAAATATTGCAAAGCATTCATGAGGGCCATTAATGGCCAAACCTCCTATTTTCATCTATAAAAGGACCAGGCATTCAAGGCTGGTCTAAGGTTTAGACTTCTTAAGCTAAGGAAACGCTACCTGGATGAGATTAGTAGAGAGAGTAATGTTATCATGTCAAATTGTTGATTGTATGAGTAGAGAACGGTTTGAAGCTGGGAGGATGACACTAAATCGAACATGCTTCTACATGGTTTGCAATCTTCCTTTCTATCAATAAAGAGTACTTTGATTTTTCCCATTCATGTGTTATCTGATGTGTATTGTACTTTCAATTCTATAATATGTTTATTTAACATATCAATATGTATGCTTTGATGGTTTTCTATGTCGGCTTGTGTGCAAGAACCTTTCAAATGAGTTAAGTACGAAAAGGAGTGGCGAAAGCGGTAAAAGGGAGGAGGGATTGATACAGGTTGGTACTTTTTCTCCTCTTTCTTTTATATGTTAGATATAGGAAAAGCTATGGAATTACTTTAACTATTGTTCTAGACTTGCTACTAGGTCTAAGGGTTAGTCATTCAAAGAAAAACTAAATTTGGCCATAACAAAATGGTGACTCTGCTGGGGAGCAATTTTATCCCTTATAGAAGTTAATCAATCTCTTAGGACACTTTGACATACATTACCCTCTGTTTTGCATCGAATTCAAGTTCAATTCACTAAAATTGAGTAAGTTTTGAGCATAAAATTGTCATTCTGTAACCATAGAACCTTTGTAACTGACAGGGTGCTATGCATTGCACCCTCTGAACTGAGACAGTGCTATGCATCGCACTGTCACTCACTCTCGCTTTCGATGGTTCCTTTTGGAGTATTTTTCCCATCTAGGAGCTGAATCCTTAGGTCAATTTTCAATTGTTTGATTTGTCAGTTGGATTTAGATGAGTTCTTGTCTCTGAAAGTAGTTTTTGTTTCCTTGTTTCGACCCATTTTAGATTGGATTGTTAAATGTTTGTTTATGTATTTGTTTTATCACTTGTAGTCCATTGTCGAAAGTAGTTCCAGTCAATTTTTTTTTTCAAATACAAAGTGTCATAAAATCTTCCTTCCTTAAAATAATCGATTGGTCTACTTGTGCATCTGATTCATATTTTTGTTTGAGAGTCGAAAATCTTCGTTTGACTAAAGTTGAAAGTTTCATTTAGTCTTCCTTTATCTTTAAGTGAAATTGTCATAAATCAACATTTTTGTGAAAAGAGCTTTTGAATCATTGTGCATTTTTTTCTTAGTGCATAATTCACATTAAGGAGAACTAAAAAGAAAAAGAAATACATGTAATTGCATTTTAGGAGATTGAATGTTTATGCTTAAAAGGAATGGTTAGGGAAATGCATTAGTGAGTTCTCTTTGTTGTTTGATCCAAAAATTACTTGTTTTCTCTTTCCCTTGTAGCTAGGATTTTCACTGTCAAAATGGAAAGTGTTCTTCTCATTTTAATTGCATTCTTAGGAATCTTGGAAAATATCATGTGGTGAAACCCAAAAGCAAATTTTAAGCAAGATCAACTTAAAATTAACCTCAATTAACCTAAAAACGCATTGGAATTTAATGCAAACATCTAGAGGTGTTTAGGCTAGAGACATGTTCTAACATCTTAAAACCTAGTGGTTGTCATTTCATTGAAGTTGGGTGATTCCTCCTCTCTCAACTAGTAAGTACTAGTACATACTTGTGCTCCCTTTACCATCGTGTATATAGTGGGAGAACCTAATAGGCTTAAATCCTTTACCCCTAGGAAGCTGAGTCTTCCACCTTACTAATCACAATCCATCGAACATAGCCAAGTCTTCCGCCTTACCGATCACAATGCACCAAACACAGCTTTTGGGAAGACTGATTACCATATGTAATTTATCTTTATCCTACCACCAAGGTGTATATTGCAGTTTTGTGATTAGTTTGGTAAACCCTCTTGCTTAGTATCTCCAGAGCAGTCACTTTTGTTCCTTTTTGACTCCTTAAAAGAAAAGGTCCATCTGAGCGCTTGTCCTTTCAAGCTCATTAAACAACGAAAGCGACTAGAGTCATATTTTTCTTTTTCTCGAGTCTTAAAAAATGAAAAAGTAAAGTTAAGTTCTGGTGTCGTAAAAGTTAATTGACCGTGGATAACATCCTCCAAGCTTGTTTTTTAGTTGATCTTAGGTTGAAACATATGGCAACAAATCCAGAGTCCACTAATCAAGTAATTCCTTTTGATGGGAATCCTAGTCCTTTTCCTCCATTTGGAAACATTGGTGCTCCATATATGGCTACATTATCCCTTCTGGGATTTACCATTGGCTTGCCAATATGGCTGTTTTCATCCTCCTTGGTTTAAAATGTCGTGATCTCTCTGCAATCGAGTACTCCCCCAACTAGACAAAATCAACCTCTAGTTGATCCTAAAGTTGACCCTTTTCCTTCTTCCTCGTTTGCTTCTTCCTCCCCTTATTCCTCTTCTCTTGGTGAAAGTATTGGTACTAGTAACCAGGCGGCTAAAAAGAAGAAGAAAGGGAAGAAGGAGAAGAGAATAAAATTCAACAGATGGGCGACCAAGAAACCATTGCTTTGAATGCAAAATCTGATGAGAAACCATCCATTGAGCCTCACAAAGTTTGATATCCATGAAAACTTTGTGCGGGGGACCATTTTCTTTGAAATTGTCCTGATATTCCTTAGATCTTAGAAGAATGGTCTTCCCGTTCACATCATCTCATGTTATCAACGTCTAGAGATCACGTTGGTGACACACCATCAACTAGTGCTAGTAAAGTTCATGAACATAAGGGAAAAGTCAAGTTTCCATGTAGGTTATGTGAAGGGAATCACCCCATTCACCTTTGTCCCTATCTGGATGAAGCCAAAAGAGTGTTGGATAACCGTCGTACTTCACCACAGTGACTTCCATATGATTACATGAAACTATCCCTAAATCCTTCACTAGTTGATGAATTGACTGACCAAAATCAACCGTCGGTCAAAACCACTCTCTCTGAAAGTGAATACAATGGGTCTGTACCTGACCCAAATCAATAGGTCGAGGGAACTATTAATTGGATTTCACCTTCAGCTAATCGAAACTTCCTCGAAGAGATTGAAAATGATACCACTAAAGTTCTTTTTGTTTCTTTAGATTCTAAGGAGCTTGGGGGAAATCCTCCCGTTCCATCAAGACAGGAGGAAAATCCCCCCACTCTGGTAACTCAAGGGGTTAATCCTCCCGTTTCTACGGAACCCCCTCCAAGTAGTCTAGTCACTTCCTTGGATTGGAATCGACTCGCTGCATTCTGCCTTCCTTCTTATGTGCCTTTCCAAATAATAGTACAAGTTTGTAATATGATTGTATCAAGCATTATTATAGATGAAGGTGCATTAGTGAGTATCCTTTCCTCAAATTTTGGCAAGCACTTGGTTCGCCACCGCTTGTGCCAGTTACACAAAATCTTTTGGGTTTTAACAGAGGAAGAAGTCAATCATTAGGGGTCCTCCCTCAGTTACCTATTACTTTGGGAGGAAAAACCATTTATCTGAACATAATGGTAGTCCCAGGACCTTTAGAATATAATTTACTTCTTGGGCGTGACAATGTTTATGACATGGGAGCTATTGTTTCAACACTCTTTCGAGTGATTAGTTTCCCACATCAAGGCAGGATTGTCATCGTTGACCAGCTTTCATTTCCCGATCCAAATATGGCTTCTAGTCAACCATCTTCCCTAAATGGTCCTTTTATACCAATGGTATCATCCCTGCCACGGGTTAATTATGTGGAAACCTATTCCATATCTACATCAACTAACGATCAATTCAGTGATGTTGTACATTATGTACTAGGGGGCATTGGAACCATATCTCTCCTTCATAACCACTTATGAGTTGTGATCAGAGGATTCGACGATAGTTCTTTTACTGTGTTAACCTCGTTAAAAAATGAAATAGGTCCGAGGAGAGTTCCTTCTCTTATGTCAACCTCGTTAAAAGATGAACGAAGGTTATGAGGATAGTTCCTGGTCTTGTGTCAACCTCGTTAAAAAATGAAACATAGGATTCGAGGATAGTTTGTTGTCTTATTTCAACCTCATTAAAAAATGAAACAAGGGTCTCCGAGGATAGTTCATTGTCTTGTGTCAACCTCGTTAAAAAATGAAACAAGGGTCTCGGAGGATAGTTCGTTGTCTTGTGTCAACCTCGTTAAAAAAATGAAACAAGTAGTATGAGAATAGTTCCTTTACTGCGTCAACCTTGTTAAAAAATGAAACAGGCCTATGAGCATAGTTCCTCGTCTTGTGTCAAGCTCATTATAAAATGAAACAAGGAGTTTGAGAAAAGTTCCTTGTCTTGTGTCAAGCTCATTAAAAAATGAAACAAGGTTGCTTGGAGAAAAGTTCCAAGTCGAGTCTTTGATTAGATCTCGTAAAATCCCAGTCGAGTCTTTCACTTGATCTAGTAAAATAACTTTCATTCCATCCACTTGATAGCCATGAGTAGTCTACTTAGGTGAATGTAATGAAGCTTTGGGGGCATGCCCCTAGTGGTAAAGATAAGTATCCCTATAGGTTATGTGAAGGGAATCACCCCATTCACCTTTGTCTATCTGGACGAAGCCAAAAGGGTGTTGGATAACCATCCTGCTTCACTGCAATGACTTCCATCTGGTTACAGGAGTCTCTCCTTTTCATCATGCTGGGGGCATGTATACCAATTCAAGCATAGTTTTCCGTTTTACGCTTGTGTAAAAATGAAACAGAAGCCAAGCATAGTTTTTTCATTTCAAGCTTGTGTAAACATGAAACTGAATCCAAGCATGGTTCCCTATGGTTCAAGCTTGTATAAAATAAACCCATTTTCATTTTTAACCCTCATGATTTCCATTCGATCGACCTCTTTCATCAGATGAGCATTGGTTGTTTTTATCTCATCGCCACCATCCCTTTGGCCGATCATACGCTTTCACTTGGCTGTTTTACCTTTTTTGAGGGATAGTTGCAATGAGTGGTCTTATTAGCCAGCCTCTTCATATAAATCGACATGTTTTGAGAAGTTCCAACATCACCAGAACTAGTTGCTATCCTTAACACCACTCATTCCTAAAAATGGAGTCCTATTTAAGCTCTTTTTAGACTCTCTAAACATGAAAAGATTGTTGAGCGCTTGTTGTTTCTACCTCGTTAATGGATGAGAATCGATATCTATTCAGTATAGTTTTACCCCTTCTTCGGGCTGAGATAAATTAACTATGAAAAAGGTACTCGTTGGTAAAGCATGATCAATAGGTTCTCTCTTGTATTGTTTTATGATTTTTTGGGCTTTAGAGACAAATGTACGAAAAAGAGCTTTTGGAGTTTTATTTTAGTCCCTTTTTTAGACTCTCTGAATGAGAAAAGGACCGAGTTATCCTTTTCGTTAAACTCGTTAAAAACATTAAATACCAACAAAATTGTCCATCTAGAAAAGACTGAGTTTCACCTTCGCTAGACTCGTTAAAACATCAAATAGCGATGCATTCACCTGAAGGGTGGAATTATAGAACAAGAATATGGTATCCTCCTTATGCTTGATAAAAAATAAAGAGGTACTAGTCAGAAATGATTAGGGAAAATGGGAAAAAGCTGGGAACACTTTATGGTAGTAGGTTGCTCTTGAACATGACACTTTCACTTCATCTCCATGACTATGTGGGTTGGGTCATTCAGCGTGATGGTTATCACACTGTTGGTCTATCATACCATCCATCACCTTGTTTTCGGTCAATGCTACCACTTCACCTCAGTGTCACTGATATGTTCAAGAGAAGTCATTCAGTTCAAAAACCTCATCCTTTGGAATACAGTAAACCTTCATTTTCATGCCCGCCATTCTTGAACCTTGTCTTGTTAGTCAATGTTTCATCTCCAAAATCATTTACCTTGTTTTGTGTCATTAATGTGAGATACATCAAGGCCCTCCTGCGACGAGTTGCTTCTTGTTGACGTCAACACATCATCCAAGAAGTTGACTTACAAACACCCCTTCAGTACCTTGAGGCTTGCATACATTAATGGCATGTTTTTCGTTTCCGGCAATAGGTTGACATCACTGGCCTTTGACCAAAAGACTTCGTATGGTGTTCAACATCAAATCAGTTATTCACACCATTCGAAATGTACTGCAGTATCTTAAGGGTCATTATCATTATAGGTGATTCCTCTCGCGTCTGTTAACAATTTACATCATTGGCTGGTAATCAGATGATTTCTCTCCATGTTTGACTTCAGATCATCTATTCACATGGTTAGACTTGTACTTGAGTAAAAGATTGGATGAGATTGAAGACCCCGGATCTAGTTTCATCCATTCATGGGTCTATATCTATAGACAACTATATTTGTACATGTAATGAAAGTTTATAAATATGAGCCTGGGTATGCCTTCCCTCATCCAGATTATGAGAAAAAACCAAAGCATCATTATTATATATTGTAGCTGATGTAGGTCATCTTTCGGTTAGAAACCTTCTCTCCAAGTGGTAAAGCACCTCACTCGACATGGTTATTTTCAACTTCATGCTTTAGGGGGCATCTATTACGGGAAAATTTGGGCACATCAACCCCAACTTCCAGATCTATACTATTAGGGTCTATCAACCCCTAATTCAGTTGTTTTCATTCCCTAATGAAGTTAACGTACATCATGCTTGCTTCCCAAGAGTTTGATGACACCATTTATCCAAAAATTGTCCGTAAGTAGACCATTGCAGGTGCCCTTATATCTGGCTGCAATGAATGGCGGGCACTACACTGTCAGGGTGCTATGCATAGTACCTGGCCTTTGTATCACCTGCGATGGGTGAGATCCATTGAATTTTTGAAATGAATCCATTGGATTCCTCATCCAATGGATGCTTCTAGATGTTTCTAGAGGGATTAGGCTTGCTTTTGGATCAGGAAGGAGATGAATGAACCTTAATCTATTATCCCTTCCTCCATGGAGCCACTTCCCAAATATGGAAAAGCATTCATGAGGGCCATTAATGGCCAAACCTCCTCTTTTCAGCTATAAAAGGACCAGGCATTCAAGGCTAGTCTAATGTTGAGACTTCTTAAGCTAAGGAAATGCTGCTTGGATGAGATTCGTAGAGAGAGTAATGTTATCATGTCAAATTGTTGTTTCCATGAGGAGATAAGGGTTTGAACCTGGGAGGATGACGCTGAATTGAACATGCATCTACATGGGTTGTAATCTTCCTTTCTATCAATAAAGAGTTCTTTGCTTTTTCCCATTCATGTGTTATGTGATGTATATTGTACTTTTGATTCCATAACATGTTTATTTAATAGATTGATATGTATGCTTTGATGGTTTTTTGTCTTGGCTTGTGTGCAGGTACCTTTCAAGTGATTTAAGTATGGAAGGGAGTGGCGAAAGTGGTCAAAGGGAAGAGGGATCGAGCGAGAGATACAGGTTTGTACTTTTGCTCCTCTTTCTTTTATCTGTCAGCTATAGGAAAAGAAATGGAATTACTTTAACTATTGTTCTAGACTTGCTACTAGGTCTAGAGGTTAGTCGTTCGAAAAGACACTAAATTTGCCACAACAGTGCACCTGGATGCAATGAAGGCAAGAGTTTGCTTAAGCAAGATGTAACCATTGAGTGCACATAAACCATCATAGACAACCAAGCTTGGCATCATCTCACCACCTTCAACCATCATAAGGATGTTGAAGAATTGGTCTCACCACAATGGTCCAAGTGTCAGTGATGTATTGCATGTCTTGCTCAAGCCATTTTATCTTGCATGGGCACATGTGCATTGTAATTTAACCTATTTTGAAGTGGAAGTTCGAGTGTCGATAGTTGAATGTAACAGTCATAAAGTAGTTGAAGAGTCTTGAGGATAGATGAACGGTCCCAAAGGGGAATGTACCTCATAACTCATTGTATATGCTTTTGGTTAGCCAAGCTTCTAGTAGGACTATCTTAGAGAGAGCATGGATAGTATTGTAAGGAGCCTTGGCTTCTCCACTATACAAAGATAGTGTATCTCTTTAGAGGAGAAGGCGGTTGCGGTTGTAACGTTTCGTTGTCGGAACTAGTGGTTGGACATGGATGTATTGTATGACTGGAACTTACACTTCTTAATATAACAAAGCCAACATGTTTCACACATATGTTGTATTATATTTTAGCTATCTTGAGTACTCTAAATGATATACATATATTTTTGCTTACGCATGCATGTGTAGATATTTCTTTATATGTATGTATGAATATTTCTGCAATGTGTTGTTGGTTTAACCATCACTTTGGATTTCTAGCAAACTTGCCTTCCATGTTTTCATGAATCTTTGCTCGTGTGTTCCCTTCTTAACTCTGTGCTATCACAGGTTCCCAAAGGGTGCACTCACCTCACCCTCTGTGTGTTAGAACCTCTCATGCGCCTTCCTTAACTTAATTCATATGTCACACCCTTGCTACCAACAGGGACACCTTACTTGCCTTTATGCCAAACCGCAGTCAAGGTAGTACCATACAACCCATGGATGGGGCTCCTACACCAAACGGTCTAAGGTCTAATTAGGACTTCTTACTGGGGAGATCCCCTGACATGTTGGCGGGTTCAGCACCATCAAGAGTACCAACCTGGGATCCCAAAGGTAATTTCAGGTAAAATGAATGTAGCCACAACTGTTGTAAAATAAACTCTCGGGGTTGGAAATAGTAATGGTATCTAACCAACAGGGTAAAAACCTAGGGGAATGGCTCTCAGAGAGTTAAGACCTCAGGGAATGGTTTCTAATTGAGTAGGACTAGGAGAGATATCAACAAAAGGAGATGGAACTTGGGGAGTATTACTAGAAGGTTGGGTTGAGTTGGGAACAATAGGCTGTAGAGGTTTTGGCTTTTGTGAAGGCATACAAAACCTCTTGTGAGCATCCCATGACACCTGAAGCATGCAAACACTGGATGAGCTAGGTTTAGAAGGAGTAGGTGGTGGACCATAATAAGCACCAAGCCAGGTGGAATCCTTTTAGGCGCTACGAGAGACATTGGTGAGGGGAGAGATAGTCTTATTGCCAATCATTGATGAGATAATGGACTAAGGCGAAGTCTAAGACTTAGGATCATAGTATGTTAGCTGATCGATAGTGATGATATTTCAATTATGTTGGAAGCACATCTTAAGGAAAACCTTAGATGCAACAATTGACATAGAATAGGTGTAACTACAACCTAATAGGATGTTATAATCCAATAGGTCATGAATGACATTGATGTCAATAGACATTCTCTTTCCAGCAATAGTGATAGGACAGTTGCAATACAATCCAAGGGGCTAAGATGGATGACCATCCCAAGAACAAAGAGTGATGGTGGAAGGAGACATTTCAGGTTAACAAAGTTGCTTCCAAACACTAGCAACCATCACACAAATGGATGTGCCTTCGTCTATGGTACATTGCTGAATAGTGGCATTTCTTATGGAGTCTGGCATTTGAAATGAAATAGATGAAGGAAGTGGGGGATATTTCGACTTGACAATGTCCAAGACAATCATATGATCATCATAGGGATTGACATAACTCAAAGCAGAGAGTAGATATTTACATTCAGATGGGCACATCTCAAGGAATTCCACTGTTGACATGGTAGTAGGATACTGTGCCAGGTCATCTACTATATTATAGGTATGAATGACTTTAGTAGAAGAAACATTTGGATGTAATGGACCTTTGGGGACCATATCTTGGGGATAACCTCTACCTTAAGTTGAGGGATATGTAAGATACCATTGGATGATGACATAGGATTGGTGGAAACTTGGGGTTTGGAATCATTCGTTGAATTAGTACGTGGTTTGTCAGATTGGCACAATCAAGTTTGAAGGTTAAGCTGACTTCGTCAGAATTAATCATAAGAATCTGATAATCGTTGTGACTAGAAGGTGGGGGTGGGGGAGATGTAAGACCTTGTGTAGGTTGAGCAATGAGATATCTCTGGGGAGGAAAAGGATTGGTAAAAATTACTAGTTGAGATGAAGCATCAGGAGGAGGAGGAGCTATGGGTTATAGTCCTCTAGAAGTATTTTCTTGTGCTTCCCATTCTTAATGAATCTGAGGTAAAAGAAGACACTCATTGTTATAATGGCCATATACGCCATAAGAGGCACGAGGTTTTCTCATATGAGGAGCCTTGTTTTCCTTGGGCTAACCGCCCTATTGTTGCATTATAGGATTAGGATAGTTTATCTAAGGCACATTAGGTGGTGGACCCATGCTACCTTAAGTACCTTGAGATTGCTAGTTCTAGTTACCTTTCCCATTTTTCCTTTTATTGGTGTCGGGGGATTGGTTGTGCTCTATTGAGCATACACTCGAACTTATGCACGGGGTTGTTACTATGGTAGAGATGGAGGAGTCATGGGGGGTTGGGCGTTAGTGTCAGTGGAGCTGGAGCGTTACGCAGTGCATACGAATAATAAGGAGATGGGGAACATTAGGATAAATAGGTGGAGCAACAACTAGCACTAAAATTTGTTGATGCAGATTGGGATATGAATATGATGTGTTAGAACCTGGATAAGAGTTGCAATATGGAATATTGGGTGAGGGATAGGTGTAAGAGGAACCAGTCGCTCCTGGGGGTTGACCATAACTCATCATAGGTGGAGCACATAGTTGAAGTTGAGGGTGTGATATGGTTCCAAAGATATCATCAGTGACATGAGATGCCCCCGGTACATTAGGAAAGCGAGGCCGAGGGATATCGAGAATGAAAATATAAACATAACAAGACTAGGCATAGATTAGGTGCAGTTTCAAGGCTACATGTAGCGCATCTTACTTAGATTGGAGAAAGTGAGAAGTGAAATATTTAGCAGTGGGGGCCAAAAGTGATATAAAGAACCAATCTCTATAGACATGGTCTTCGAATTCAGGAGCTTTAAATATGCTCATCCTTCTATGCCATTCCCGACCATGGTCTAACAGGTGAGTGGCAAAAGTTTGACAAAAGGATGTGAATAGTTCAATACCACTGTCATAATGGAGAGGTAACTAGAAATATGATAGAAATTATTTGTCTAGAGTCACGAAAGTGGAAGGAGTGGATCTGGGTTGATCGGCAAACCACTTAGCAATAGTTATGGTAAGAGTACACTAGAAAATACAAATATGAATAGAGTCTTCAGTGATAGAATTGGATGAATACAACATATGGAATGAGAGAACATGAATTATGGTATATTCTCTTGGATTACCTTCAAACTTGGGGAAGTCAGAAGGAAGTTTAGTAGGCATAGCTAGGAAATTAGGGTTATGGAGAAGAGGATCATTTATGATCTCGATAAAATCAGGGAGACTCAAACCAGCCATTAAAAAAGCAATGGAGTAGGAGTGACCATACCAGTGGAGGTTTGATTGGTGGGGTTACCATAGTTAGTACGTAGGTTACCACCTTGGTTTCCCACACCCACATTGGTGCCTGACATGGTGGTGGGATGGGGTTGAGAAGACACAGAATCAAAGGAAGAATGGGAAGAATCAGTAGAACCAAAGTCATAATGAGGAACGATGGAGGTGTGGGTTTTAACCCCATACAGAAATTACCTACATACAAATTCTAAAACATAGAAAATAAAAAATTTGAGAGCATAACACATAGGCACAAAGATTTTCCCCTGGATCCAAAAACCAGGACTACCAACTTGATTTTTCATTATATTCATTTCAATGATATAATAGATATTTATACATGCCGAAGAATCCAATACCATGGACTAAAAACCATCGCGTCGAAAACCATGGAATGAAAACCATCGCATCCGAAAACATGTGTGAAAAACCATGCACAAAACCATAGGTAGGTTCGCACAACCTAATAGAGTGTCCAAAAAACAAATTCCTTAGGGGGCTGCCCCAGACCCCTTAGAGGGGGGCTACCAGCCCCCCTGAAACCCCTATGATCCCCCCGCTATGCAATTGACGCAATGAAGGGGGGGCTCTGCCTCCCCTCTAACCCCTCGGTTAAGTACGTAGCTTAGTCGTGTAAAGAATATA